>OX578153.1:101565114-101939006 GCA_951213105.1 Amaurobius ferox | reverse complement strand
GAAATTATATGTACGGATTAATGCATGATTATATTGAAATGTTTATTTATGAAATATTGGTCTGTGTTTCTATAAAGAGCCGAATTGCTTGATGTTTAAATCTTTGAGGTAAGGTCTCCACCCCTGTTTGCTATGCTAGACACAGGCAGTCTATTGGAACTTTTTGGCCGGGGGGAGGGAATGAAACTTTAGGAGGACAAGTTTCTATTTCCCTATATAAATATATCTAAATGCTATCACATAAATAGAAAATAAGTTAATATAAAATATATCTTAAGGATGGCGAATAGTCGTCCCCGGAGAGCTTCGCTCGCCCGGATGTGTGTTTGAAAGATATACCGTCAGCAAGCCGGAGGAGCTCTTCGTACTTTTAAAGAAATCAAATAAATTAACAATTATGAATGACCGTTGTTCAGACACGCCGATCTACATAATTCATTATTACATAATCTACACAATGGATAGTTGTTATTTTGATAGATATAGCCCCTCACACTGCCTCACATGCATTTTCTTGTTAATGCAATGCATTAGCTTCAAAAATAATTTTATGTTGCATAATATGTCAAATTGAAAATACTAATTGTTGATGTAAAAAAATGCCGGAATTTGAAGGGATTGAATAAATATTGTGAAATTATAAAATTAATGCACACTTATAATTGATTGAGCACAATGTAATTGAAAACTTTTCGAAGTGTCTGTGTAACTTGGCAGCAATTGTAAAATTTAATTGTGACATTGTCAATTACAATTTCTGTATATCACTCTTCAAATTCATCAATACAAACTGAATAGATTTTCACATGCAGCCATATTTGGATATAGGAATACAATTTTTAAGCACGTTAATATTTCAAAGAATAGAAACGGAAAACTTTAATATATTTTCCAGAAATGTATGTAATTATAAACGTTCTCGTTCATAAGTTATTATTTAAAAAAATGATGTTTTTCTTGATGGCAACAGATCTGAGTAATGATCTCTCTAAAAGTACAGTGCTAGTATATCAGATCACAATTGCAACCCCGAGAGCCAAAAAACCCATAAAAACTAATTCGACTATGCTGAATCCAAATCTGGAATTCGTTTCTAATATTAACCATTGGATCGGGAGAAATAGCCTCTTAAAGTTTAGCCTTTTTACTTTCCCTGCATTACATGGTAATGTATAGGGAAAGAATTGGAATCATGCCGAAAATCGCAAATCGAGTTTTCGACGGATGTACTGTACACGTTTCGAGACCTCTAGAAGAAAAAACTATTTTTAGCGTGACGTCTGTGTGTGTGTCTATCTGTCTGTCTGTGCATGTGTCTGTCTGTGCAATGTATGTATCCACTCTAACTCAAATACGTACTTCTGAACCAAATTTCATAATATATGGTAGGTAAGTCACTTTTGAGTGACCCTGGCACTGATTAGTTTTTGGTACGACTCGGGAAAAGCAGTCCGCTGTTTTTTACGAAATGACTCGTAAAAATTGCCTTTATCCACTCTAACTCAAAAACTAATGAACCGAATTTCACGAAATTTGGCAGATAAGTCACTTGTAGTCTACTCTGGTGCTTTTTTGCGAAATGACATGCAAACATCTTCAAAATCTAAAATAAAAAACTACGTATGCTCAAATATATCCATTAAATGCTTGTTTTATGCTTAATTTTTAACGATGACAAGAATAAGACCACTCCATTATACTTGGTCTATCTGTTTTCGAGATATTTTTGTTTTTTCGCATTTTCGTTAGTCCACTGTTGAAAAAAGTCCAGTTACCAACTGGGAACGAAAACTGAATTAAAAGTGCCAATTCAGTGTTATTTTAAATAATGACGGACGGTATTTTATGCAGTTAAACTCGATATAATTAATTATTGAAGAAATAAAGAGAACGTGAATATGAATCTGCAGGGAAAGTCATGTGCTTCCACATCAAATTTTAACTTCCCTGCAATACATGGTAATGTATAGGGAAAGTATTGGAATCATGCCGAAAATCGCAACTCGAGTTTTCGGCGGATCTATACATTTTGGGACCTCTAGAATACGAAAAATCTATTTTTAACGTGACGTCTGTGTGTGAGTGTGTGTGTCTATGTGTTTGCGAGTCTGTGTGTCTGTCTGCGAAATGTATGTATCCACTCTAACTAAAAAACTATCGGATCGAATTGCATAAAATTTGGGTGGGAAGTCGCTTGGGTGCGACTCTAGTGCTGATTGGTTTTTGTTATGATTTCGAAAAAAGGAATCCACCTTTTTTTGTAAAATAGTCCTCAAAAATCTCATGTAACCACTCTAGTTGAAATGCTAATTGGCCAAATTTCACAACATTTGGTAGATAAGCTACTTGTGGGACACTCTGGTGCTGATTAGATTTTGGTATGATTCGGAAAAGAACAACCTGCCCCTTTTTACGAAATCGTCTGCAAAAATCTAAAAAAATAAAAGACTACGTATGCTCAAATGTATCAACTAAATATTTATTTTATACGTAAATTTTGACGACCAATTCCATTACTTTAGGATTAACCGTTCTCGAGATATGAGAATTTATGGCATTTTTGTTATGCCGACTTTGGGAAAATGTACAATCTTAAATAATAAAAGTCAATGTCTGTGTGTCGGTGTCTTATACACTATAGGCTCAGCGACCGCGCGTCGCAGAGCTACAACATTTGGCAATCGGAGATCCGGGGAGGTTGGAAGGGGACACGTAAAAACAGATTTTTAAAATTTGAATTATTATTTGTTATTTAATGTTTTATGCGATTTCAACCGTTTTTTCCCCTTTTCCCCCTTTTTTCTCCACCATCCAGACTTCGTATAAAAAAGCAAATCACACGACCGGAAAGAGCAGTCAGTTGCGAGTAAACATATATCAATTTCAAACCTCAATTTCAATTTCTAATTTTTTTTAAATACTTTAAAACAAGAGTCACTTTCGGCTCAAAAAAACGAACTTTCGTTTTTAAATCCATGCATCCGAAAAAATATCGAGAATTTTGACTAATAATTTACATTTTTTTTTAAAAGCTCAAACATCAGGCTTTCTTACAAGCCCAATCTGGTCAAGAAATAATTATAAATAGCAGCCCGATCCTGATTTTAAAGAAGTAACGATTTTAAATTTCTCGACGACTTCCACTGCGAAGAACCGACTTCCCACTTCCCCTGCGCGCGAAGCAGGGGACGTCACGCCGTATCCATGGAGATCGTGCATCGAGTTAGAAAATGATGGAATTAAGAGCTTAGCATATGGTGATTATAAAATTTAAATGATTGAATTATAGTTTGCATGGTTTTTGGCCTAGGGACAATTAAAAACCGAATTAGTGTTTGCTTTTTATAAGCTTTATGGCTCATTATGCGTATTAAATTCTGGCAATGCATTGTTTACATCGGGTGGTGGTTGGGACCAAAATGAAAAAAACTTAAACACTGAATAAATAAAAAAAAAGAAATAAAAATAAAGTTATGGAGATTGTCGCTGTGCCTTAAAATTTCATTAGTAGTTTTAACGTCATTAAACTAAACCAAACTTTGTTAACTCCACGGGGTTGAGGGCGCGGTAGCCCAGTGGTTAGCGCGCGGGAATTGCAGTCGATAGGCCCGGATTTGATTCCCGCCGCTGCTAAAACTGTCGCCGTGTTCACGCGGATTACGATCACGTTAAACATGTGGGTCCGTAAGTTCTTCCAAGAGGTTGGTGGTAGGGGAAGAAGGGTACGATTCTTGTTGATGCCTCTCCCACTGGGTTCCGGTCTAAATTGGGTGAATAAAGAGAAAGTTATGGAGATTGGCGCGAAGGGCGCGGTAGCCCAGTGGTTAGCGCGCGGGAATCGCACTCGGTAGGTCCAGATTCGATTCCCGCCACTGTCAAAACTGCCGCCGTGTTCACGCGGAGTACTATCACGTTAAACATGTGGGTCCGTAAGTCCTTCCAAAGAAGTTAGTGGTAGGGGAAGGAGGGTATGGTTCCTGTGGATGCCTCCCCCAGTGGGTTCCGGTCTAAATCGGGTGGCACTTCCTGGCCGTCCAAGTAGTTACCTTACATCTCTCTGGCCAGCGAGTTTGACACGGACAAAATTTTCAAGGGAAGCGAACAGGCCTAATAGTCGCCGAAGGCGGTTAGTTACCAAATAAAAACAGAAAATAAATTAAGAATTCGCATTTAATGTTATTTTGTGCAATTAAACTCACTTTCATGATTTATTAAAGAAATTAAGAAAAAATGAATTTGAGTCTGCAGGGAAAGTCATGTGCTGTCCACATCAGATTTTTTATCATATTATGACCAGAAATTGAAAACGTCAGATAAATTGTTTGAAGTATTAATCTTGATAAATTTATTTGGTAGAGGGCCTGGGGAAGCGTAACTTAAGTGTGTTTTGTTACAGGTTGGTATAGCATATTTTGGTCGGGAGATCGTATAAGAATTAGTAATATTGATTGGGAATGGCGTTTGGCTCGCATGATTCTGTGAGTATTAGGAGCGGATAGAAGAGTCGGTGGGAGTTGATGTCCGTTGATATTTTTTTTAATTATCACAGAACTACAGTAATTTACTTTACTTGAAAACTTAAAACTTCATCTGAAAAATAAACTTTATTTAAATGACGTCATCGAAATATAAATTATCTGGTTCTCTATCTAAAAGCAGTGAATATTTCATTCATGCGCTTTTATTCAAGAGACCAGATTCCAGAGTTAAATAATTTTTCTTGATAAAATTTCAGCAGTTCTTATACAACTCATCTTACAATCACTAGTTTACATTCTGCATTTAATAAAATTAATCAAAATTAAAAATAATCAAAGTTTGATTATCATTTAAACCCAAAGATATTGTAATTGCGTTGGCGCAGAATATAGATACAATGAAATAAATAAAAAATAAAGCGATTTTAGGACAGATGTAACACTAAATCTAAATTTAGAGGAACTTAAAGAATTATTAGAAGAAGTTTCCCAGAATAAAAATCACGATCTTTATTCTGGGAAAAGAGATGGACACTTATTTCATTTTGAAGTGGGTCATGTGACCTCTTCATATTATAAGGGTGCAATTAATATTCTAATTTTTATTTAAAGAACTACCAAACCTATTTTGCTGAGATATATTTTTATATATATATTATGGGATAATTTGAATATTTCCTAACATTTTCGAAGCAATTTATGAATTTAACTTCCCTTATTTTTTTTTTAAATTGGGTCCCATAGGGTTCAATGTATTTGATTTTTTCAACCCGGGTTCAACCCAAAAATAATTGAGTGATATTATTTATTTACATTCCCATATGTCCCACAGACCGTCTGAACAACAAACTAAAATTTCATTTTGATATAGTCACGGTAGTTTTTACTGCAGTTATTATGCGAACCGACAGATAGATAGACAGACAGGTGGACAGACAGACAGACAGAATGACCAAAGTCATTAACACTTTTCAACTATATGATAACGTGTTAAAAAGGTCTTAACACAATATACAGAGTGATTGTAAACTGTTTCAACAAAAAATTAGGGGGGGATAGTATACATTAAGACGAACGATATTTGCTATGAAACGTAGGGCCGCATTACACTCACAGTGGCAGAAAAGAATAATGTCACATATCCACGTTGATTATTTAACAGCAGTGGGTTTGACGTAGTGGATTTCTGGCTTGGCCTGTATGCTTCCAGGAATCCACTGGACTTTTTCTTCTGAGGGTATATAGAAACATTGGTGTACGAGACATCCGTGGACTCTCTGGAAAATTTAGTCGCGAGAATCGTTGTTGCTACGGACAAGATCAATACCACAGCAGGAGTCTGTGAGAAGGTGCGATAGCTTTACATTCGCCGGTGTTGGCTGTGCAACGACGCCTTCGGTTGCAATTTTGATCAACTATACTTTGAGTCTTTCTTTGATGCAAAAGAAATGTGAAACTTCTAACTGAGTTATGTCTCTTTTTTCACTGTTGATGGGCCAATATGGATATGCAACTTTTCTCTTTTCTGCACTATAAGTGAAACGCGGTACTAGGTTCCATAGCAAATATTGTTCGTAAGACTTAGAACAAGCTTCATTGGAAACTGAAGGAGACAATAATGCAAATATACGACATCGCACGGAGGAGCATCCAATGAGAGCAATGAGGGTGTATCTGAACCCTAGGTCAAATGATGAGGCTGCAAGGACGAAAGTCAACGAATATAATTGAATGATTATTCAAGAGTTGAAGAGAAAGAGTCTTGATTTTAAGCAGTGTTATTCAGAGATATTCGTTATTCATTTGAGTAGTGAGAATGTTATAGAAAAATACGAAGTCTGACTTCAAATGTCAAAATAAGAATTAGCAAAGGTGACAATCATGCTGAGCTACAGACCCGAAATACAGAGGTATGTGGTAGTCTTTATGTATGTTAGGTCAATGTTTGATCTTTGGAATAAGATTCAAAAGACACTGTGCTTTTCTCCTCCTTAAGCGTTTGTTAATAAAGTCATGTAATTTTAGTCATAAAAATATACAGTGGGAAAAAATAATAATTTATTTTAAAGGTTAAAATATGGATTTTAATGCGTTGTGTTTTGATTAATGATTATGTTAAGGAACTCTTATGATTATGTTAAGAAACTATTTTAAGGAAAAAAAAGATGGGTATTGCAGCCAAGTTAATAATTTAATCCACAAAATTCATTTAAAAAAATAAACCTTTTTAAATGTTTATTCACCACACTATCATTCCCCCTTTTCACCCCTCTTCTGCTTGTGATTTCAAATGCTCAAATTCTAAATGTATTCTAAATGATATTATTCTTAAAAAATTCTATTAAAGCATTTAATGTAATTCCATTACATAATTTAATTACAGGTATAAAAATATTTGTTCTCGCCGTAATAAATTAATTATCTGCACAGGCAAATCTGATAAATATTATGTTCTGATTACGTTTTTTATCCAATTTGCGAAGAAATGTAAGTTTGGTGAGCATACGCTAAAATGAAAGCCCGAAAATGGTAGCACAATTTAAATATAACCGTTGCATTTTTATTCTGTTGTTGGTTAAACGCACGAAATAAATATACGAATTTAAAAATATTTCCTAAAATAAAATAGATGATGTAGAAATTGAAAATGTCAATAATTCCTGCAATTTCAAATTAAATACCCATCCTTTACAAAGTTTATTTTATAGCAAATGGTTTATTATTTAAATCGTATAAATAAAATAAAAATAGTCTGCCGAATTTATTTTCATTGCTAAGCAATATGATATGATATTCTTCAAATAATGTTTTGAAAAATAATCGTTTCCATAAGGCTATTTTTCTGGAATTTAGAAGATCAAATTGGAAGACGGTTTTTATCAATATCTCAAGAACTTTTGGTCTTAAAACTTCTCGAAACATATATAGGGTGTGCCATAAAGATGAATCAAACCAAATTATAAAAGAAAAATTCAGAAACTGCGTATTTACACACGGAACAGAACACATAAATAAACAAACAAACAGGCATTATATCAAATGGAAGATAGATATATAGATATGCTACTGAATTCATTTCAGTGATAAGAAATTATAATATTCCGACTTTTAGCCGATATTTGAAACAAAATAATTGCTCTATTATAAATGATAGTGCTGGAAAAAATATATTTTACATACATTAACTAAATAATATAATAACATTATATTGTTATACATTATCTCATTATACATTGATTAGTAATTGATGTCTCTGAAAATAATATTATTTTTAAATTCTAATGGTACTAATTTAAACTTATAAATTTAAAATTTAAGACATGATTTCTGCAGCCGAATAAAGAATCATTCTATTTTAAAGAAATACCGGTAAAGAATACAATATAAATATATTAACTTTATTTTTTCAATAAAGTTTTTTTTGAAAATTTCTGGTTTCTTGGGATAATGAAAGACCTATAATTCCCTTTCACGGTCTAGGGAAGACCAAACACGATTGAAAAAGAATTCGACGAGAGACTTTAACCTGGCATTCAGAGTTTTCTCTTATTTTCATTATTTTTAGATTTAGGAGGAAGATTTTTTTTTTAATTTGTCATTGCGAATCTGGGATGCTCTTGAAATCTCAAGAGGATTTAGTTTTGTTTGGAAAATCACCTGCAACTTGGAAGAAAGTCCTGTGTGCGGAGAATTAAGAGTAATGCGAAAGGTGTAGGGAAGAAAATGTTACTCTCTTTCTCATGTAACTGAAGCGTGGCTCCACTTGACTTTCTCATATTAGAATCTGTTTTTAATAGCTTGTTTTCTCTTTCTTAATTTTACAGGAAAGCAATTTAAAAATCAGTATCTTAGGTCCAAATGATTAAAATTACGGTGCGTTACTTTAAAGGGCTTACAAAATATTTCGATTGATACCATATCTGACAATCTATCCTTTCTCGGGGTTAACATCCCCCCCAGGGGGAACTAACACAAAAAATTGAATCGCTGATATCTTCCACAACAGTGATTGCAACTATTAAGTGTCGGGATCATTGATCCATAAATAAACACTTTTATGCATGTTTATGTTAAATTTTGTCCTATGTCAAAATAAAAATATAAAATGTCGAATCAATTTTAAAGTTTTCGCTCGAATTAAAAAAGAATGTTATCTAATTCTAGATTTTCGGTAACAAAGAAGGATATAAAATTTCGTGAACATACAATATTATGTGTAGTCGCTATAGTGTACACAAGAAAGCGACCACAGAATAACAGACGTACACTCAGACAGATAGACGGACACTACACCAAAAATAGTCAAACCGTGTTCCGGGGGTCCTGAAACATATAGTGGCATCAAAATTTGGAATTCGAAAATTTTCGTGAAAATAATGCTTTCTTTATACTACAGTACACATTATGCGAAAAAAATTACTGTAAAAACTGCTTTAAGCCAATCATAAACACAGCACTAAAAATATATATATATCATATATTTGCAATACATTTACATAAAAGATACGTGGTGTTAGAAATTTAATTTATATCCAAATGTGAAATTTAGAAAACGATGTTCATATTCGAAGGAAACCTAGTTTTATTTCCAATGAACACTTAATGAATATATGTTTACCTCTCAGCTTCATTTGGAACTAAACGCACTATTCAGTAACTTTTGGTATAGTTGAGCAATAGAAACGTTTAAATATAACTTATATTCTGTGAAAGTAGAAAATAAGCCCTGAAAAGAGTTCTGTAAAGTAGTCGAAACCTGCCATTAAACGATTTCTCTTTTTTCCATTATTTACAGCCATCAAAGAAAATTTATTTCTTATTTTCATTGTGAATCTAAAATTCCATCCATTGAAGCCTCAAACGAATTCCGCTAGCTGCTTCTCTTTCAAACTACGAGAAATTAAGAGACTTACCTGAATTTAGAAATTTACATTTCCAAACAAGCAATTGGGAAAACGATGCTCACATTCGAAGAAAATATAGTTTTATTTCCAATGAACGCTTAATGAATGTATGTTCACCTCTTAGCTTCATTTGGAACTAAAAGCACTATCCAATAATTTTTGGTATAGTTGAGCAATAGAAACGTTTAAATATATCTTATATTCTGTGAAAGCAGAAAATAAGCCCTGAAAGAGTTCTGTAAAGTAGTTTAACCCTGCCATTAAACGATTTCCCTTTTTTCCATTATTTACAGACCTCAGAGACAGTTTATTTTTTACTTTCCCTGCAATACATGGTAATGTATAGGGAAAGTATTGGAATCATGCCGAAAATCGCAACTCGAGTTTTCGACGGATCTACACGTTTCGAGACCTTCTGAATACGAAAAAAACCATTTTTAGCGTGACGTCTGTGTGTGTGTCTGTGTGTGTGTCTGTGTGTCTGTCTGTCTGAGTGTCTGTCTGTCTGTGTGCCTGTGTGTCTGTCTGTCTGTGCAGATTTTGTATCCACTCTAACTAAAAAACTAATGGACCGAATTTCACAAAATTTTGTAGGTAAGTCACTTGTGGGCGGGGCTAGCGCTGATTAGTTTGGGGTACGATTCGGAATAAAAGAATCCGCCTTTTTTTTGAGAAATGACCCGCAAAAGTTTGTATCCACTCTAGCTGAAAAACTAATGGACCAAATTTCACAAAATTCGGTAGATAAGTCACGTATAGGTCACCCTGGTGCTGATTAGATTTTGGTACGATTCAGAAAAAAATAACCTGCCTTTTTATGCAGAATGGCCCGCAAAAATTGTCAAAATCTAAACTGAAAAGCTACGTATGCTCAAATATATCCATTAAATGCTTGTTTAATGCGTAATTTTTAACGAAGAAAAGAATAAGACCAACCCCATTACACTAGGACTAGCCGTTCTCGAGATATATTAGTTTTTTTCGTATTTATCCACGCCACCTTTGAAAATAAGTCCAGTTATCAAATGAGAATGAAAATTGAATTAAAAGTGATATAAATTTAATTGAAATAAATAGAACGTGGACATAAGTTTGCAGGGAAAGTCATGTGCTGCCCACATCAGATTTTTATATTTATTGCGAGTTTAAAGTTCCATTGAAGCCTCAAGGGAATTCCGCTGGTTGGGTCCCTGTGAAACTACGAGAAATTAAGAGACTGAAAAGTAACACATTATCTCACGTGGCACAGCACATGGCTTTCTTTTTGCTCTGAATGGAGTTTAATTACTAGCCTATGCAATAAATAAATGTAAAAATTGGTTATTTTTCATTCTTCTCCAAAATCTAATGCATGTAATGAAAACATTCAATATACGTCTGAGCCATTCAATGAATATAATATTCCTGATCCACCCAATGGAATTCGAAGAAATGCGTTTCAGTCAATTAAACTAGGTTCAGGAACTAACTAACTCAAGGACCTGCAGGACAGCTGCCCCAGGTCCCCATATTAGAGAGACCTCAAATTAACAATTGTCATCGGAATAGGTTTGCTCAACATAAAGATTTATTTTGGGGATATATAAGACAGTACTAATTAAAGTTTTAGAGTCTACTGGTTTTTTGGCTATGAGAAAGTTGCTAGTAATTTAAATTCTTTTAAAATATGAGAGCTTCATTTTTATACCTTTCTCTAATGTGCAATAATATTTTTTAAAAACATATTCCTGCTCATTTCATATATGTCGAGAATTGGAGGAGGAAACCTTGAGGAATATCTGCTTCGGGTCCTACTCAGCAAATATTCCGATGTAATTTTCATCACTCTAATAGGAAGTGCAGAATAACGAGAATCAACAAATTTTTATGTCAGTCTGACTGTCATGACCGCTTGTAACTCTCAAAGGGCGTTCAATGGGTTTACGTATATTTCCATTGGTTTGTCAAGCTGGATAAAAAGCAGGTTTATGGAAAAATTAGTTCCCATTGCAAGTCGTTTAAATACATAAAGATCCTAAGATAGTACTAAGCACTTCAAATTTTTTGGAATAAAACTTTTCAGAGTGTACAAATTGAGTCAATCTATAGTAAAGTGACAATATCCGATCGAAGAAAAGTGACTAGCCTTCTTGAAAGCTGCGTCGGTTACTTTACAATCAATTAATGCGATCACTTAATTACATAAATTAAATTCGAAAAAATATGTTTTGTAAGATACCTAAGACATATACAGAACATTTAGCCAAATTATAGAAGTGTGCTAACTTTTGTTTTTCGGATGCGACTACATCTCTCTCTCTCTCTCTCTCTAATATATATATATATATATATATATATGTATATATAAATATATATATATATATATATATATATATATATATATATATATATATATATATATATATATATTTCAAAAAGAAAAAACTCTTATCTATTTTAAAAATAGTAATGATTAAGATTAAAAATAAAGGTGCATATTTTATTAGTAATAGTATAGAAGCTATTAAAAAAATAAATGTAATTAATGAAAATTTGTATTTTAAAAGTTTCGATTTTAATGATTTGTTTTCAAATATAAACATCAAGGACTTATACGTTATTGTCATGGAGATATACGAAAAATACAATCTGCAGTCGATTATTGACAAATATAAATTTAAAACATTGGTGGAAATGGTTTTATTCGAAACTGTAGTGTTTAATGGCACATCTTATTTTAAACAATTACATGGTATACCCATGGGGGGTGGTTGTTCATCAATACTTGCTGATATATATCTGAATAAATATGAAGATGGAACACATATATTAAACGAAATTCTGTTCATTCGCTACGTTGATGACATTTTGGTAGCGTATCCATGTAAAGCATATCAGATGGATTTTACTTTCTATCCACAACATTTAAAACTTACTGAAACTCCATATAATGTCAACAAATGTCTAAATTTTCTAGATATAACGATATACAAGCAACCAGGTGGTACTACTGGTTTCTGTTTGTACGATAAACGCAACGACTTCCACTTCAAAATCAATTATATCATAAACTGGAACTCATGTATGCACAAAAATGTTTTTAGAAATATTATACTGGGACAATTAATACGTAGTCAAAGAATAAACAGTAAAATGGAAGATCGATATTTATGCGATTATCGTTTCCTACAAAACACCATCTCACAGGGTTTTCCCAAGTATTTTTTAAGTGACATTATCTACAAATTTTATAAAATAACTGTAACCGATAGTTACCGTTTATATTTAAATAAAACTGATGGCAATATACATACTGGATTGTCACAGGTAAAGCGTGTGATAACTGATACGGGACCTCTTGAATAGGGTCTATTGTATAATACATTATGGAAGATTTGCATCGTCTTGTATGAAACAATATTGGATGTACATCTGCATGTAATATGCTATTGATTGTCATTCAGGTATATGGTTTTAGAAATAGACTTTGTTATTATTGTTCTATTATGGGTCAATATTTAAAGTCTTCTTTAAGTAGAAGCTAAGTAATTTTGATAATTTATACTTGTGAACATGTTTCAAACTTTATTCAAACACTTTTTAAATATATTTCAAACATTTACTGTTGATGTATTTTGATAGGGCTGGATCTCGACAATTATATCTTATATTTGTTTGTGTATGTTGTCTATTTCCATCTTACAATTTGATACATTCGTATTCTTTTTTGCAATGTACCGGCTCTCCGGGAGTGTTGTCGCGACGCAAAGCATGCTTAACCGGGGTGAGGGGGTCACAACTCCCCCCGGCCATCTTTTGGTATATTGTTTCCATCCATACCTCTTTTCTTTTTGAAAATATTTTAATCCTCTTTTTAGTGCAGCTTTGCGCCTTTTAAATGTGATTTCAGATGATTTTGTAATGTTGTATTTCACGGTGTTTTCATATTATATATATATATATATATATATATATATATTAATGATCTATCTCAGGTATATATAATACAAGTAAAATAAAAAATTATTCAATTATACATTATACAAATGTTGGGGCAAAGCTGCCGAACTCAATTGAATACTAACATAGCAATCCAAATTGGAAAATAAAATACAATACAAATTAAAGTGTAAATTTTACTCTTCAATGTGTATTGTATTTCATTTTTAAATTTGGATTACTATACACAAACACACACACACACACAGATATATATATATATATATATATATATATATATATATATATATATATATATATATATATATATATATATATATATATATATATATATATATGTATATATATAGTGGCATGTAGCAGATGATAGGAATTAAATTCAATTTTATTTTGATTTTAGATTATTGTATTTATTAGGTAATGTTTCATACGTGTTAAGAAATCTCTAACATACCTTTGAACTTTTATAAACAATTTTTATTCTTTATTATACTTGCATAGCAAGTAATTTGGCAAATATGAAATGTTGTATATTTCTCTAGTTATAAATTGTTTGGTAAGTGTTTAATTTTGGTTTCAGACGTAGCTATCTTATATTTTAAGTTATGGTTATATGAGTTACAACTTAATTCCAATCTATCATTGAAATTTCATATAATAACTTTATTATATATATATATATATATATATATATATCAGATAAAGCAAATAATATAAGTTTCGGTGTATATTTAAAAAATAAATAAATTTAAAATATAGGAAGGAGTTCAAATATCGTTAGAAAGACGGTTTTCGATCTTTCCATAGCTGTGAAGATGAGGATTCTGTGATATTGTTTTCGGTCGCTAAGAAACAGAGTTTTGTAAAATTGCTAAAATTTCAAATAACTAATAATCGAATTAAAAAAGCAATAGTAAAGTGCACCTTTCGCCTGGTTCTGAGATACCTCTGTACAAAATTACATGGCCGTACGATGCTTAGATTCCTCTCTTCCTCTCTCTCTCTCTCTCTATATATATATATATATATATATATATATATATATGTATATATATGCAGGGTGTCCCAAAAACATTGACCTCGGCTTTTAGTCCTTAAATATGGAGCTTAGACATATATAATAAATTACAAAGATACGTAAAAAAGGTACAGAATTTTATGAAATCGATTAAAATTTTCAAGGGAATTAAATTTTAAGAAATGCAAAATTTAAATTTTTATACGCCCCCTCCCCCGTACAAAAACATTTCGAATGAATAAAATGTGCCCCATACACTAATAAGGTGGTGTACAAAATTTCAGCATTTTATCATAAAAAGTCCCAGAGATATGTTTAAACAAAGTTGGTGGGGGATTAGTCATAAATTTAAAATGTAAAGGTTTACAGCAAGAGTGCAAATGGCGCAACGCAGAAATGCATAATAGACAAACAATATCTGCCTCTTATCTTTAAGGGATCTTTGACATGAATGGAAAACATTTTAAACAAGCTTTGTAATCTTTGTGTAAAGTTATTATTTCTACACAGTGAAGATACTTTTGTACCAATAAATGGGAAAATTAGTATTTATTTATATAATCATTGTTTCCTTTCGTTATTTATGTATGACCCCTGAAACGGAAAGTGTGGATATGATTTTTCCCCTCTGAGAACCTATGTCGATGCATCGAAAAGTGGTTTAAGTCAGTATTTTCGTCTTTTCATATCTCTGGGACTATGATAAAATGCTGAAGTTTTGTACTCGTACATCACTTTATTAATGTATGGGGCACATTTTACTCATTGGAAATGTGTTTGTACGGGGGCCGTATAAATATTTAAATTTTGTGTTTCTTAAAATTTAATTCCCTTGAAAATTTTAATCAATTTCATAAAATTATGTAAATTTATTGCGCAACTTTGTAATTTATTATATATGTCTAAGATCAATATTTAAGGAATAAAATCAGAGGTCAATGTTTTTGGGATACCCTGTATATATATATACACACGCACACACATCTTCCTTTGTTATGTAAAATCTTTGAATAAGACAGAAATTCGTTTATAACCACATTGTGTCAAATAAATGTCCTCTGTAGCCAAAGAAGCTCTGATTCTTATACATTAGACAATGTTATATAGCTTTGTATTTGACATTTTCGTTCTATCTCATTTCGTTTCCGAATTTGTACCGCGTTAATTTTATTCCAGTATTATCCTTGACAACGTCTAGCAAATCTACTTGTCACTGCTAAGATCCCAGATTGCAAATTAAACCTGAAACATTTAACATCCTCAAACGACTCCAGATGTAATCTATTCTGATTAAAACATCAGCATATTTTAAACCAGTCGTTTACTCCTTCATTTTGCTTGGGTGATATAGCTAATGGCCACTAAATGTGACTATAAAGATTTTGAATACAAAATATTGAAACAAATATTTTGAATATCATCTACCATTTCAATTTAATGCATACAATTGGCTCACTTTTTATTAATTTGGGAACACGAAAAATTGTGTTATGTGAAACAATATTTCATCTCCAATATTTCATCTACGTTGCTTTATTTTCAACATTTTCATACATTTTAGTCTGAAAAACAATTACTATTAAAAATAATTTTAATCATTTAATAATAATAGCAAGCTGACGATTTGAAACGGAAGCTGAAACGGAAGTTTGTTACTAAAGTTAAAATTGAAATAAAAAACTTCATAAAAAAATTTAAATTATAAAATATAAAACAAAATCATCTATAACTATGAATTAAATGATCTTAAAAGCTGATGTTTTCACACCACTAGATAAGCAGTATTTGAAAGGTAATTTCGTTACTAAAGTTATAACTGAAATAGAAATCTGCATAGAAATATTAAATTATAACGTATGAAGAAATATTCTATAACCAAAAGTAAAATATCTCAAAAGATGATGTTTTCACACCAATAGATGTGCAAAACTTTAGGATATTATTTCCTGTGCATTTTGTGTAATAAAAGAAGATTTCTGCGTATATGTAGTAGAAAATCTAGGCGCTGGGCAGCGACAAAATTTGATATAAGCCACTTCAAGACTCGAAAAATACGCACAGACGAGATTTTTTTAAATTTCTGATTAGTTTTACTGGTATTTTATGTTCTAGTGATTTTATATTATATGCTGAGTGATTTTCACACAAATCGGCACATTACCGAAATATTATCATAGAGTTTCTACCTTGACACTATTGAAAAGATTGAAGAGCATTTTTCCTAACAATGTTTGAACTGAATCCGTAGTAATAAATAATTCTTCTTTACTTATTTTTTTAAATATATTGAAATTCGAATTTTACTGATACTTATTTCGCCGCATTTAAAAAAGTAACAGTACCACAATTCTATAGTTTGGCAATAAATTGTGCGTACATCTTAGCATTTTAATATTTTTCTAATTACTGTGTTCTTTATTTTTTGTGATTTTCTTTTCAGTAAACCCATAAATGCAAGACACGAATTTCTCTCTGAGGATTTCAGTTTCTCCCCGGTCGACTGCGCATGCTTGAGCTCTCTCCTAGAGAAAGGATCGTGTCTTATATTTTTGTTTTGCTTTCCACGTCTACAGAGCGCATGCGCGCATGCGTTGAGACAGTGAGTGCTTCGGTCGCGTCTTAGGCGTTTACGAAAATCGTCTGCGCTTAAAGAGGTGATTCTGTAAATGTATTATTTAGGTAGCGGGCGTTTATTTAAGACCCGGGCAACACCAAGTAATTTGTTCTAGCGCTGGAATTAAATCAAATTTTGTATACCCAGCCGCCCTCAACAGATAACTTGAATGCTGAAGCACAAAATTCCGGGAGTAAATGTTTGGACAAAATTCCAAGATTGTTGATTAATTATAGGTCAAGTCCCATTTATGTGCAAAGTTTCAAGTTTCTACCTTTACCAGTTGGGCCTGTGTATTTCATACCTTAATTAGTTAGTCTTACTCAGCAGTATGATATAATTGAGGAATAAATCCTTCCAAAATTAAATAAGCTTTTGCAGTAATTTTAGCGACAATACGTCATTTTAAAAAGCATCTGTTTTTCTGCAAGAGGTTACATTTTTTTTTATTTCTTAAGACTGCCAAAAACACGAATACAGTTCTTTTCTTGTACCACTAAATTTTACAAGCGACGCCTAAATACGTATGCAGTTCAAAATACGATGTCAACACCCAGAAAAAGTACTTTATTTCAAATAAATGTTCAAGTAAAGAATGTTCTTGCAAAATGTGACTATCTTTATTTACGTCTAAACGTATTCTCCGGGAATTTCTGGTTCGGCGGACCCACAAAGATTTCAAATTCCCTTTACGGTCTGTGGAAGTAGGAAATACAATTTCGAAAGAATTCAGTGAGGCACTTTAACCAAGCATTAAAAGTTTTCTCTTCGTCCCATTATTTACACTCTGGAGAGAAAAAAAGTTATTTTTTTTTCTCACGAATCTTAAGTGCTTATGAAATCTCAAGAGAATTTTCTATTACTTGAAAAAGTACCTAAGATGACGCAATACCTAAAGTAGGGGAATGTGAGAAAGAAATAGAATTACTTGTGACTCAGCCCATCATAGTTATTGCATACGCTGTAAATAAATAACTGTGCACTTAGCTGTGCTGTAGACATCAGAAATCCGGATGCCCCGTAGGAAGTAGAAATTTTCCTCATTTTATTACATACATAATCATCCAGCTCTATCTGGAACGATTAGTAGAATATATCGAAAAAGTTCGCGACCTTGGAGACTATTTTGGTCGTATTTTTTAATATCGCCAAATTGAAAAAAACGACGGTAAATTAACGGTAATTAAATATCTTGGAAAATTAAGTTCAATTTCTTTGATAAGTAATTTTTCTTTGTGGGAATAAATATACTTGATTCAAAATATATTCAAGTTCAAATGCTTGTAGGACAGGTACTTTTGGATGGAGGGAGGGGGGTGTCTAGGGGTTATAAATTAATTGTCTTTTTGTTAGGGGGTGGTATGGTATTATGTTTCGAAAGGAGCTGTGCGTGCGGTCCACCTGGCAACCTATGTAGAGACGTTTGAGAAATATTTCAAAATTGATAAATGAATGCCATATTGATGAAAATTTTACTAAATTGTTCAAAATTCAAATTGTCACTAACAAAATAAATCTGATTTATTTGTTAATCCCTGTCATTTTGTGCAGATTATTAATTAAATAGTTGGCTACGACAGGTATGTTTCGTTATGGGGGGTCTAGGGGGTTGAAAATTAATTATATTTTATTAGGCGATGGAGTAGTAGTATGCATGCTTCGATAGAGAGTCTTTCTATGTTTAAAAATCTGATGTGGACAGCACATTACTTTCGCTACAGACTCAAATATATTTTCTCTTTATTTTTTTTATTAATTCATTAAATTAAGTATAATTGCACAAAATACCACGCATAATTACTTGCTATGACACTGAATATGAATGAATTGCACTTTTAATTCAATTTAATTCAATAACTGGTCGTATTTTCAAAGGCGGCTCAGACGAAAAATACGAAAAAACTAAAATATCACTAAAACAGCTAATCCTAAAGTCATTGGGTGGGTATTATTCTATTCATCTTCAGAAATTGCGTATCAAACATGCAATTTAATTGACACATTTCAACAGATGCAGTTTTTTTCTTTTAGATTTTAACGATTTTTGCGAGTCACTTCGCAAAAAGATATGTTCTCTTTTTACGAATTGTACTAAAATCTAATCAGTTAATCAGCATCAGGGTAATCCACAAGTGGCTTATATACCATCTTTTTCTGACTTTAAGGAAAATTAATGAGCAATTTAGGGGAAAATAATAGGGAAAATTAATGTCTGTAGGGAAGGTCATACGCTGCCCACATCAGATTTGTATCAGTATATCTCTTTGGTATTTTAGAGGAATAATTACCATCAAATGAAAAAAAAGATTAAAAGCTAAGATAAAAGTGGACTATTAAATTCATTAAATAAGTATTTCATAGTTATATAATTAAATATAATTAATAATTAATAACAATAATTGAATTAGAAAGTTTTCGAAATAACTGTATTACATGATAGTAATTCAATTAACACATCCCCATTGCAAAGGTTTACTAAGCCTCGCCGTACAATCAATACTATTCAAATGGATTTTGCGATGAGAAATGTTATTTGAATCTTCAATTACGCGAACCTCTTTCTTCTATCTAAGCTTTTACAATAAAAAAATAAAATAACATGCCTTATAAAAATATTCTGCTAGATAGATATGGACAGTAATTGAGTACACAATATATTAATGTAAAGAAATTTTTTACAGCGAACAATTGGAACAGTTTTGAGTGCACAAGAAAGGGAAATTTCACTTAAAAGGATTATGCTATTACATTTCAAATATTTAAAATAAATTTTGGGGATGAATATTCTTGAATATTCTTAGCTTGAATATTTTTCATTCTAATTATTTTATTTTTTATTTCATTCAATTATAATTTGACATTACAAATAAGAGATTTATGAAGAGCTCTCTTAATATGGTGCAAAATACCTTAATGATTGATTCTCCTACCTAAATCTTCACAAAAAACAAGTGGAAGTAGCAATGTTGAGTTTACAATAAAGGGAAATTTCATATAAAAGGACTATGCTATTATATTTCTAATATTTAAAAATAACTTCAGGGGTAACCTTAACAACGCTCTTCGAATATTAATCCAACTAATTTTGTTTTTCATTTCTTACAATTACAATTTAACATTGCAAACAAGAAATTTATGAAGAGCTCTTAATATGGTAGCAAGTAGTGTGTATACTTCATTTCCGACGTAAAAATTAAGCAGTTTCACTTTCTTTGCAATACATGGTAATATATAGAAAAAGGATTCAAATCGTGTCCGAAACACAACTCTAGTTTTCTACGGATTTACACGTTTTAAGTCCCCTAGAACTCGAAAAAATTGTTGTTAACGTGACCTCTGTGTGTCTGTCTGTCTGTGCAATGTATATATCCACTCTAATTCAACTGATTGACCAAATTGCAGAAAATTTAAAGTCGTTTGTGGGTTATCCTGGTGCTGATTATACGTTTACACGATACGGGATACAAGAATCCGCCTGGTTTTTCTAAATGGGCAGCAAAAATCGTCAAAATCTAACGACGTAAAAAACTACGTATACTCAAATGTGTACTCCATGTGCATACTACGTAAATATATGCTACTTATACTCAGTTCTTAACGCAATGTATCTCTCTCTGTGTGTGTGTGTGTGTAAGTGTGTGTATGTGTCTGTCTGTCTGTGCAAAGCCTAAATCCCCTGCAACTCAACTAATTGACCAAATTGCAGAAAATTTTATAGGTAAGTCGCTTGTGCGTTACCCTGTCGCTAATTAGACTTTAGTACGATTCCAGATAAAAGAACCCGCCTGGTTTTGCTAAATGGTCTGCAAAATTCTCCAAAATTTAAAGTAAAAAACTACGTATATTCAAATATTATCAATGAAATTCCTGTTAATTTAATGTTTAACGATGGAACGAATGAAACTAACCACATTATTCCAGTACTAACCGTTCTCGAGATAAGTTAGTTATTATGCGTTTTTGTTACGCCTTTGAAAATACGTCCAGTTGCCGAATGAAAACGAAAATTAAATTCAAGTACAAATTCATCGTCATTTCAAATAATTATGCGTGTTATTTTGCGCAATTAAACTCAAGTTAATAAATTATTGAAGAAATAAAGAGAAAATAATTTAAGTCTGCAGGGGAATTTATTTGCTACCCACACCAGATTTTTATACACGTTTGCATACTTCTATCGAGCTGTCATACCATTTTTTGGAAAGCAAGGAAGTGGTATCTCCAGGTTTGCAAAGATAAAGCTTTTGCCCTCTTCGAAATTCAATGCTAAATTTATATCATACATAATCTAAGCTCTATTCATAATCGACATTAAGAAACATATGTTTTAAGGAAAATATAGACATTTGAACTGGAAATAGGAAAAGGACCGGTCGTGGGAAATTCTTAGTAAACATTCCAACTCTCTCTGGAATTTGATGTTGCATTTAAATTAGTCTCTAACTATAGCCAATATTCAAATATAGATAATACATATTTCAATGAAGATTTTTAAACCGAAATTGAAAAGAACCGAAATTGAAGAAATTCTTAGTGAATAAATCTACCTTTTCCAGAATTCGATACGGAATACATATCAGTCATCATCTAAGCTCTATTCATAACCAATCTTGAGAAATATATGTTTCAAGTCAAAATAAAATTTTTGAACCAGAAATGATAAAAAAGGAACCAGAAGTGGAAATCTTGTGAACCTTTCTCAATATTTCGAAATTCCATATTAAATTCATATCACTCACCATCTTAGATATTTAATATATTGATGACTATATTTAGTATTTTTATGAAACCTTATGTTCGATTGCAAACATTTTTTATCTCAACAGATAATATTTAATAAAAGTGATAAATTTAAAAATCCATTATTTTAATTTCAATATATTTACATAGGGAATGACGGAGAGTTTGGATTCATATGTACATCCAAAAATATTCATAATACATTCTAAAGGAATTTTAATTATTCTTTTCTACACATACTCTATACCAGCGTTTTTCACAATGTGTTCCACAGAGCTCTAAGGTTCCGCGATGTGATACATTCACTACAGAGATCAAAAGACACGAATTACGAAAAATTCCAACATTCTGCTTAGCATGTCTTCTTCTACGCGATAGTGCATCACTCAATAATATATGTTCAATAACTCAACCTTATCGCTACCATCAACTTAAACATGAAACTGAAAATTAATTATTTAATTTATTGTTCATTTAATTTGTGTAAACAATTTTATACTTCTCTAAACTGGATTAAACAGTGAAAGGACCATTTGACCTTCTTAGTATAAGTAAAGCATGCAATTTGATAAGGCTTCGATTTTGAGGGAAACATTGAAAATATTTTGTTATAAAAAATATCATGTGAAATGGGGAAAGCATAACTTAAACCTAACGAAAACTTTTCCCAATTTTGATATTAAAATACCGCTAATTAGTGCATTTTAGTGCAGAAAAAAAATAAAATTTAAGGGGTATTTATACAGTAAATAAATATATTAATAAACATTACACTAGATATGTTTCTCTTTTGGGGGGTACCACCATCCAATTGCATTTTAAAAACGGTTCCGCGGTCAAAAAAGTTTAAAAAGCACTGCTCTATACAAAAGAGTTCAGGCAATATTTAGTGATCCCTATGAAGTATAACCACCATGCGTAATTAACATTCAATCTTGATCAAAGGGGAAGAATGAGATCATCTACATTGATATAATGCAATGATTAAGCCGTAAACATGCGTATACAGTGAAAAAGAATGTTCTAAATCCCGAGAAAAGCACCATTTAACGCAGCAGAGATCAACACTCAAATAAAACAGTAGAATATTCTGAGATTTCAATCAAAGTGTGTCTCTAGTTTCCCAGCTAATAAAGATGAATATTAGAAAGGCGGGATTAAATCGATCGGAGATGAATGGATTGAGGAATAAGAACATAATCATTAGATTTGAAATAATCTGATGTGGGCAACACATGACTTTCCTTATATATTGTAATGAAATCTCTACTAGTACAGTAAAAAAATAGGTTTTTCTTATAGTAGATACTAATATTATTTCCAAGATATTGAATTTTCGACAATTAGTCGTCATTTTCATTGATTTAGCGTCACTTTTATCCATTTGGCGAGATTTTCGTTAATTTGGCAACATTTCAAAAAGTCGTCAAGTTGGCGACATTCCGCCAAATTCATCACCAAAATCTCGCCAAGCGTTATGGATGAAGAAATCAGTTATTCTTACAGCAGACAAATGACTATTGACGTTCAAACATAAAAGTATTACTCAAAGTATCTTTTTCCATGAATGGAACGAGCTAGATCCACGAGAATGATGTCACCCAATTTATCATATGGTATTGCATATGAAAAGTGAACATGTTTCTCAATAGGAAATATATTTTTTTTATTTTATATGACTTTTTGATAATTTTTTTGAAAAATGTCCTATATCTCGAAAACGGTTCGTGTTAGAGTTCTAAAATTTATGCCAATCGTTTTCTAATGAAAAATTACATAAGAAATGTCAATTTGCGTAACTTTATTAGCGATTTTGATTTTTTGACGATTTTTTCAAAATTTTATTCGAAAATTTAGGGGGTTCTGAACATTCGATTGCGTATAAAAAAAAATAGGCTTCCAGTGTTTACGGATAGTGATTTCTGTACCAAATTTGGTTCGAATAGGTCCATTCGTTCGTCAGCTATCGTCTCCACAGGCTCACTGATACACACACACACACACACACACACACACAGAGAGAGAGATCACTTCAAAAATGTTTGATTCGTGGTCAGGGATGCTTGAAACGTGCTCTCCCGTCGAAAACTCGAATTCGAATTTTCGATCCCGTTACAATACTTTCCTTATACAATATGTATATAAGGAAAGTAAAAATAATTTTCATAAATATATATATGTCGTGATTTGCTTAACACAGCGGTGATCGTATACTGTTCAATGTCTGCTTAAAATGTATTATTTTTTAGTGAAAAAAGCAGGTTCTACCGTCTATTTCATTATCATAAAAATAATGAAAACTATGATATTGTAAAAACACCTCACTGTTGCATTCGATACTCTAACTATCGAGACTCTGGGTATAGAGTCTCGATGTTTGAAGATAGTCTCGAAGTTATGTTCGTCTAAAAAGTCTTGAAGTTTTTCTCGCAGTTAGTTGACACTATGATTTCATCCCTCTGAAGTCAGATCGTCGTGCAACTGCCGATCTGATTAAGCACTTCGCTTTCTCGACTAATTTACACGTACCAGAATCTATTGTTTCACTAAGGATCTATTGGTTCACATCTATTAGTTCACTAGGGTTCACTAAAAACGTGAAACTGGATCTTTATTAGACCCCGTCGCGTCATTATATCCAACCAGCAGGGTTGACCCGTTCAGGCGCCATTGTAAAAGTCATCACTGCCCCAATCAATGTTCCATCTTGATGAAAGGGGAAAACGGCAACTGCGATGAAAGACTGAAAAGGTAGTAACCATCGGAGGCGAAAAAGAATGTTAGGAATTCCGGGAAAAGATATTGTTTCATGTTGAAAGTGTGAGACGAAATAAAGCAATATATATCTTTAAAGTAATACGAGGTGGTGACAACAAGCTGAACAAAGGGGTTCAGACGAATTGGCACCGGGGTTGATATTTCAGTCGAACGATGTTTACCACCCATAAATTCATACAGCGGCGATGACATACATCATCAGACAGGAAAGTCAAGATGTTCACATGTGCGTAAACTATGCTTTTAACCAAGACTCGAACAAGCTATATCAAAAGAGGGGAAGGAGTCCAATATGCAACTGCCTTTAGCTATCGTAAAAGCAAGGCCAATCAAATGCAAGGAAGGCGTGTATCCTAAGCAAAATAAAACTTAAATTATGATTACCAAAAGAAAGAAAATGAACAGTTTAAAAAAACTCGTAGAGATATGAGGACGACAGCAGTGTGATTCTTCGAGATATTATGAAGATTGGAAAGAATCCTTGAACTGTGAGGACGTTTAAATGTTCGCTGTGACGAAAATTAAACAGTATTTATATAGAAATCAACTCCATATAATGCGTGCCGTGTGCCTCAAGTGAAAGCCAGTGATCTGTAGTGTGGTTTTAATGCAAAAAAAGTACGTGTCAGGTACATATTTTTACATTCAGGTCGAGCGCAAATCTTTTTTTAATATTTTAATAATGATTGCTGGTCTCATATCTCCTGCTAGGTCTATTCTCAAAATAGAATACATTTTTGTGGTATAAAGCACTATTTGTAAATGTATTTTTTTAATAATTGAGTGCTACCTAAATAAATATTTTAATTTGAAAGATAAATATTGAAGTCAATGACCAATGATTTACTTTTCAGATTGGGTGAGTTAATGTACACAATTATCAAGCACAGAACTATTGTTTAAAATTATTTAATTAATTTTTTACAGCACATTTTGGTACGCGTGACCATTTAACTGCTATTTTTTCGCAACTCGAGGGAAATCAACATTCAAATGAAACTCGAAAATATGGCATTTTAATCAAAGATGGTTTACAGTTAACGGAGGTAAATACTGGAAAGAGGGAATGAAATCAATCGGAAACTTAGTACTAAGAATAAAATCGTTATATTTAAGAAAAAATTTCACGGAAATATTTCTTGGTGGTAAGTACTATTTGAATTGCATTTTAACATAGCATGCATTTTAACACACTTCAACATCACATGGGATACACCTGTTCTCTGTATGTTGAAGACCCAAACCGTCTGATTCATCCTAGGACTTGAGCAACTATTTGGACGGTCGGGAGAATGGTTCTCTGTATGTGTAAAATATATCACTGCGTGGTGTAAAATTAGATTCTACCATCCACTGTAATAAAGATAAAACAATTTATGACATTTTTGTGACTTTCACTGCAAAATTATTTGTGAACAGAATTTTACTTTTTTTTTATGGAATTATTTTAACAAGTCATTCAAATCTATTGATGTAATATAAAATTATGATGCTGACAGCATAAGAACTTATCTATTTTCTCATCCTCATTAATCTATATTTTTACTATTCCTTCAATGCAAAAATTAAACTAATGTCGAAAATCGAGATTCGACTTTTCGACGGAACTACAATTTTCGACACTCCAGAACATGAATTCATCATTTTTAACGTGACGTTGTGAGTATACTATTCAACTAAAAACTTATCTACAAAATTTTATAAATTTGAGTTCTGTGACTTTCATTAATAATATTTAATAAACGTATTATACAGAATTTAATAAAATTATACAGGATATCCCAAAAATATTTTAACGCGCTTTAATTCTTTACCTGTTGGAGATAAGTGGGCAATGTGAAATTGCAAAAATGTTGACAATAAGGTAGGAAATAAGACTACGTTAATAAAATAGTCCTCCCATTCGTTTTCAAAAAGTTACACTTTTTAAATTTTTATACGACCCCCTTAGACAAATTTGGTCAATCAGAAAATTTTCATTTTTAATGCAACAAGATCATTAAAAAACCCTCATATCTGTATCTTTAAAATAGAGCGAGTTATATTTAATTCAAAATTGAACATTGTGAAAGGGAAACCTATATCAAATTAGAAATGTAAATGTGTGACATATAAAAAAAAAGATAAAACTGGATGATAATACATAGGATATCCAACCGCGTAGTGAGTACCACTGCTTTATATGATCTCTGTCTGTGTAATGTTTTATTTAGATGCATTTGTGATAAAAAATATTGACACATATTAACGTATTTTTGATCTAAACAATTTCCATCGTCAGTTTATTTAGGATCCAAATTTTCACTGATGAAACAGCCTGTCACATGGTACGGAAAAGTGGCATAAGTCAGATTTTAACTTTATCATAATTCAGTTGATTTTGAAGATACATATATGTATTTTTTTTAATGATCTTTTTGCATTAAAAATAAAAAATTTTGATTAACCAAATTTGTCTAAGGGGGTCGTATAAAAATTAAAAAGTGTAACTTTTTGAAAATGAATGGGAGAACTATTTATTTACGTAGTCTTATTTTCTACGTTACTTTCAACATTTTTGCAATTTGCATTGCCCACTTATCTCCAACAAATAAAGGAATAAAGCTCGTTTCAATCTTTTTGGGACACTATATTATCATGTATAACAACTCGTACAATATGTTCATTTCAAATTATTTACAAAGAAAAAATGTATATGGGCATAATAACATGATATTAATAATACATTCAAAATAAATAGTTTTTACTCGCTTCTAAATACATTCTATACAAAAGAGTCCATGAAATATTTCCCTTTCCCGGTAAAGGATGTCTAGACCAAATCAACATTCTGACTTGATGAAATGCGAGAACGACAACAGAAATGAGAGACTGAAAAGATTATGCCCTAAGCAAACGTTGAGAGTCAAAAAAGAATGTTCGAAATTCCGAGAAGAGATTTTATTTGATGCAAGACGGATCAACATCCAAATGAAACTTGACAGGAATATTCTGGGATTTCAATCAAACTGTGTTTTTATTTTCCCAGTTAAGAGATATAAATACGAGAAAGAAAGAATGAAATCAATCGGAAATGTATAGAATGGGAAATAATAACAGAATCGTTATATTTGAGAAAATAAATTCAAAGGAAAATTTTTCGTAACTGTGAACATGTATGTGTTGCACATGTTGTGTGTATGACCGGCTTAGCGAGGATTGGGGAGGGATTTGCATATCTCACCAATAAACATGAGAGGTGTAAACTTAAATTTTATTATCCATTTTATAATAATAAAGATAACAGGGAAAATATAAAGTCGCCGTTATGTGGTGCTATGTGGTGTGTATACTTCATTTTTGATGGAACTATTAATAATTTTTATTCTCTTCTGCATACTTGATTCTTACACTCATGAATTTTCTAGAAAAACCGGAAGCAACCTCTCTAGAACTAAAAATTGGAATGTTTAGTGAACCCCTTACCCTCTCTGGATTTCGTTGTTACCATACCGTTTATTTACCAAGCTCTACCCATTGTCAATATTGAGAAATAACTGTTTTAAAGAATTTTTTCTTAATTGGAAGTGGCAACGGAATCTTTAGGAAACTTCACCTTTCTGTATCTGATACTAAATGTATATCAGTTACCATTTAAGAGTTATCATCTAACCTCTATGTATTGCAGATTAATAGAAGTTTTAAGAAAACCGAATTTTTTTTACCTGGAAATAGAAAAGAAACCGGAATAGGACATGCATAGTAAACCAACTACTACTTCCGAAATTAGAAGATGAATCCATATCAGCCGTCATCAAAGCTCTACCAATAACAGAACATGAGATAGATGCTTAAACATTTGTATGTATAAACAATAGTATTGCAAAATTCTTCCTACCACCAATAACGGCTATACCTGGTATATTTATTCATGCTTCCTTTTGAACGAATAAATTACAGCTTAACAGATTCTATTTAATAATCATATGCTCCATTAGTTATAAAATATTGGTGATTTCTATTTATATAAGAAATGCATGCTGTTTAGTTTTGTATATATGCATGCAATGCATTATTCATAAAGAAATTCAAGGAAATCTTATTTATTGGCTACTACATGTATTCTCAACAAAAGAGTTGAGATATTATTTCGTCATCCCTATAAAGGATAGCCAGACCCTATCAACAGTCCATCTTGGAGAAAGGCGAGAACGTCACAGCAATGAATGACTTGAAAGATTAAACCCAGAATAAACGTGGGAGATGGAAATGAATGGTCGGAATGTGGAAAAATAGATCTCATTTAATGCAAAGGATGTCAAAGATCAAGGTTCATATCTAAATCACAATATAAATCCACAATGGTAATCCAGTATCTACATGCATCCTGATTACTATTCGACTGACTAAATTGAGACTTAATCAATATAATAATCGATGTTATTTTTGTTTTTTCATACCCTCCAGAAATTCTTCCATGATGAAAAGACTGAGTCGTTGCACATCTACAGTATCGACTAGGGCACAGAACCTAATGGAGCCAGTTTTTCGTTTTTCCCTTTTGAGGGAGAAAAAAAAGGGACTTCCCAAAAGTCTTTCAAGATTATCCAGAATACCTACGGTGATCTATAAGACTGAAACTTTAAATGCTTATAGTATCGACTAGGGGAAGAAGCTAATGGAACCTAATTTTTTATTCCTCCTGGGGGCGGAGAAAATAAGGGGATTTTTGAAATGTCAATCCCCACCTTGAAGAGCTTCTATCCTCTGCGCAGGTGACCTATAATTTGATTCTTTGCATTTTTGTAGGATCGACCAAGAGGTATAATCTAAATGAACCGGATTCACCGAAGCCAGGTACAAGACCGGTCAAAAGTTATTAATGACCCTCCAGATCTTCCAAACCTGTGAAAATTTGCACACTTGTAATATAATCGACTACGGAATCAAACAGAAATGAACCAATTTTCTATTAAGGCAACTATTTTTAATGCACGCCATAATTTATTTAACAAAATAAATCTTACTAAAAAAATATCGCAACTTATTTACGTTTATTACTTTCCCTGTGTTTAATAGATTTAAAAAAATTTTAAATAAATATTTAATAAAAGTATCTGCCAAGAAATGTCGGTAATTCAACAATAAAGTAATTAATATTTATAATACATTCAAAAGAAATCGCATTCCCTTGCTTCTACATGTATTCTATACAAAGGAGTTTATAGAGTACTTCGCTATGCATATACAGGATGGCAGGCCAATCAAAATTCTTAATGATTGGTGAGAAATGCAACTGCATTAAGAGGCTGGAAATATTAACCCATAAATAAACTTAGTCTAAAAAGTATTTTCGGAATCCCGAGAAGAGACATTGCAAGACAAGACAACATTGAGTTGAAACCCGAGAGAAAAAATATGGGACTTGGATGAAAATCTATTGATAACTTCTCAGTTAACTGAGATAAATACTAGAAAGAAAGAATAAAAACAATCGGAAATGGATAGAGCAGAAATGGATAGAGAATGGAAAGAACAAAATCGATTGATTTAAAAAAAAAAGTAAATCCAAGAAAAATGTTTTTACAGTGGTGAATATTTTCATCCCTTTGTCTGTCCTGTTCATCATATGATATGCAAGGGGATGCTTTGTTGATAAGCATGTGCATTATATATGTTTTATCGTTGAATTCTACATTTGGCGATATTTCGGATAGCAGCATGTAAAACTATTTCAAAATACCCAATTAACTTATATTTCGAACAAATCTAAATAAATAATTATCAATATTGATAGCATCCTCAATAAGCAATATAGTCCATTTATTAAAATATTTTAATAATTAATTCATCAATTAGGCTTCATTTTTATTAATTTGGAGTCATTTTTGCAATTTTGACAATATTTTTGTCAATCTGGGGCGAAATATCGCCAAATTGGCAATACTTTGCTAAATTATTCGCCAAGTTCGCCAAATACATCATCAAGTGTTACAGACAAACGGAGAGATGGTTCGCATGTGGCGCCATTTTTATTAATGTGGGCAACATTTTTTCCCTTTGGCAACCTTTAAAATTGTCGCCAAGTTGGCGATGTTCCACTAAATATCTCGCAAAGCGTTATGGACGGACGGATGGAGAAACGGGTTATTCTTAGTCTAATCTTATGTTCTTTCCAAGATATTGAATTTTAATTAATTAATAATTAGTCGTAATTTTCATCGATTTGGTGCTATTTTCGTTAATTTGGCAACATTTAAAAAGTCGCCAAGTTGGCGACATTCCACTAAAATCTCGCCAAGTGTTATGGAGGGAGAAATAAGTTATTCTTATAGCAGATAAATGACTATTAGCGTCCAACTACAAAAGTATTACCCAAAGTATATGTTTTTATGGATGGAACGTGCTAAATCCACGAGAATGATTGTTACCAAATTTATCGCATCATATCACTTATAAAAAGTGAACATATTTCACAATATTTAATTTTTTTTTTAATTTTATTATTTTTTCATAATTCTATTTGTAAAATGTGCAATATCTCCAGAACGGTTCATGGTTCTAGCATTCTAAAATTTATGTCAATCGTTTTCTAATGACAAATTACATAAGAAATGACTACTTACGTAACTTTAGGGGAGTTCCGAACATTCGATTCCGTATAAAAACAATAGGTTTCCAGTATTCACGGATTGTAATTTCGTACCAAATTTCGTTCGAATCGCTCCATTTGTTCGTGAGATACGGTCTCCACAGAGTCACACACACACACACACACTCACACTCATACACACACTCTCACACACATTCACACTCACTCTCATACACGCACACACACACACACACACACACACACACCACCACCACCACCACCTCAAAATCGTTTGATTTGTGTTCAGGGATGCTTGAAACGTGATCTCCCGTCGAAAATGCGAATTTGAATTTTTGACCCCGTCACAGTAGTTTAGTTATAAAGTAATAATTGATTGCTATAAGAATTGCTTGCTATATTTAGTGACTGTTATTTACGAGCACCGCAGCTAGTCTATACAATTAAAAGAGAAAAATCCCTGTTTGTTTGTTTGTTTATATGTATGTACCCTTATTCCTCAGATTTCTTGCAGACATGAAAATTTTTTATGATGCTCCCTTCAAAATTAATTATTCTTTAATAAAAAAAACTCAACTTCATCTTTAAAATTAATTCTTTTATCAGAAAACCCCAAACTGACGCAGTACTTCTCGGGCTTAAACTCCCCTTAAATGTTTTATTATCTCATGTCTCAGTTATTTAATGCCCGTTAATGTTGCTTGTTTCTACGTGTGCTTACTGATAAATGAAAAAGATTTGTATTTTCTAAACTGAAATGGGTCCACTTAATCTGCTCACGCTGTTCTTTAAATGGTGATTGCTTGCCAACATAGGTGTTTTTTTTTTTTTTTTTGTGTTGTAAGATATATGACTCCTTTTATGCGTATGGACAATTACTATTATACTTCATGGAATGTGTGAATTTAATCATGATTCCGCTGGTACCTATGAGATTTTTGACTCAGCTTCGTTGCTTTGCAACTTCCGTCTGCATGTTGTGAATGCGTTTCTTTATTATCTTTTATTTGCTCCATGCATCGATGGTCAAAAACTAATTTCTAAAACTGTTGCTTCATGTAGTGATAGCTAGCTGTGGGCACAGTAACTAGAACTTTCTCTAATTTACTATGAGTTGTTCTTACTAACGTAAAACTTATAAAACTCGTAATACTAATATTTTAGTGGTAGTAGAAGGACGTCCTAAAAACTGATATAAAAAGGATCTGAACACATAATTAGTGATAAAAATTTGATGAGATGTTGCATTGTCATCACAGATATGTATGTGTTGAAGACCCAGACCACACGACTGACCCAGAGGTTTACAGCAACTTAATGTGTGGTCAGGTGATATGTATGTGTTGAAGACCCAGACCGTCCGGCTCGTCCTGTGGACTTGAGCATCTATTTGGACGGCCGGAGGTGATATGTATGTGTGGAATACCAAGACCTCCCGACTCAACGGGGGCATGAGCCGCTGTTTGAGCGACCGGAAAGATATGTATGTGTCGAAAGTCGAAAACCCAGACCACTCAACTCGCCCAGAGGCATCAGCAGCATATTGAGTGGCCGGAGACAATTAGCAAGCTGGATATAGCGACATATGATAGCATAAATTATGGCTTATCAGGCAATATAAAGTATGTTGTATTAGGCATAAAATAGTATGTTGTATTAGGTATCTTTGTATTAGGCGCAATACTTTATTTACCAAAATACAACTTACTAAAAGATATCGCAACTTATTCATTCTTTAAGGATATTAATTTACCTATCTTTAACAGATATAAAAATCTGATGTGGGCAGCACATGATTTTCCCTATAGACTCAAATTCATCGTCTCTTTATTTCATTAATAATTTATTAAATGTAGTTTAATTGCACTAAATAACACACATAAATAATAGACACTAAATGGGCATAGCAAAAATGTGAAAAAACACAAATATCTGAAGAACGGCTTGTATAACGGTTTAAATCCACAAAATAACGCCCACAATTCTTTAAAATAACAATGAATTGGCACTTTTAATTCAATTTTCGTTCTCAGTTGGTAACTGGACGTTTTTTCAAAGGTGGCGCAGAATAAATGCGAAAAAATTACAATATCTCGAGAACGGCTAGTCCTAGTGTTATGGGGTTGGTCTTATTCTTTTCATTGTTAAACATTATGCATAAAACAAGCATTTAATTGAGCATACGTAATTTTTTATTTTACATTTAGACGATTTTTGCCGACCACTTCGTAAAAAAAGGCAGGTTGTTTTTTCCGAATCGTACCAAAATCTAATTAGCACCTGTGTAACTCATATACCAAAACTCATATAACTTATATACCAAATTTTGTAAAATTTGATCCATTGGTTTTTCAGCTAGAGTGGATACAGGCAATTTTTGCGGTCCATTTCGCGAGAAAGGCTGGTTGTTTTATCCCGAATCGTACCAAAAACTAATCAACACCAGGGTCACATACAAGTGACTGACCTCCAAATTTTATGAAATTCGGTCCATTAGTTTTTGAGTTAGAGTGGTTACATGCATTGCAGAGACAGACAGACAGACACACACACAGACAGACATTACGCTAAAAATCGTTTTTTCATATTCTAGAGGTCTCGAAACGTGTAGATCCGTCGAAAACTCGTGTTGCGATTTTCTGCATGATTCCAATACTTTCCCTATACATTACCATGTATTGCAGGTAAAGTAAAAAATAGTATATATATATTTAACAAAAGTATCAGCCATAAAATGTGAGTAATTGCAGTCATCACATAAAATGTTGAAGTTTGGTTTCATATGTTCACAATAACATGCAACAAAATAATATTCATTATACATCCAAAAGAAATTTTATTCACTGTCTTCATGTATTCTACAAAGGAAATACATAATTCGCCATGTCTTTAAAGAATGGCCAGATCCAATCAACATTCCATCTTAATGAAAGGTGAGGAAAGCGCCTCGAATAACAGACTAGAAAGATTCGAACGTAAATAAACGTGGAAGGCGGGAAAGAATGTTAGGAATTCCGAGAAGAGAACTTATTTGATGCAAGAGAGATCAACATTCAAATGAAACTCAAGAGAAATATTCTGCGATTTCAATCAAACTGTTTCTCAGTTAACGGAGATACATACTATAAAAAAGGAATAAAATCGGTCGGGAGTTTATAGTCTGGGGAATAGAACAAAATCGTTAAATTTAAAAAAGTTAATTCAAAGAATTTTTTTTCATAAAGGTGATTATTTTTAATGAATTATTTTACATAGCTGGGGTGTTCGTCCAAATGGTTGCTCGTGTCCTTTGGATGAGTCGGACGGTCTGGGTCTTCTACATAGCTGGGGTGATATAAGGGCTTGCATACCGTTTTTGTAAACAGGTATATGACACACTTATAACACCTTATATCAACCATTGTATAAAATACATTATTACGTGGTATAAAGATAAGTTCTACTATATATTTTAATATAATAAAGACGATGGAAACTGTGATGTATTTTAGTGCATATTGTTAGTACATATTTAAGTATTTTTGCGTTTTAAGTATTATGAAGTATTATTAAGAACTGTTTAAGTGTTATTAAATATTATATTAAGTACATATTAAATATATTTAGTACATATTTTAGTACATATTTAAGCACATATTTCTAAAGTTAAAAATTTTGTGGTAAGTCTTTCAAATCTAGTATACAATTCTTAGTGGTAAAATTCCGCTCAGTGTGTTTACAAAATTAGGTTGATTGGGGAAAAGCAGTGTGGAATTTTATCTATACAAGTCTTATTAATTTGAAAGTATATGTATATATGAATGTATGTCTTATCAGCTATAGCCGATAAGACATACATTCATATATATACACAAACTTTCAAGTTTACACTAAAAATATAAACCCAATAAATATTAATCCATTATTAAATCTATATTTTGTAATATGTTTTCTTTTTAATTATTTAATGTAACAGAAGAGCAAAAAATGTTAAGCATAACTTCATCTTGAAGAAGTGCATAGTTATAAATCAGATAATCTAATATATGTGTTTTAAATGAAATTGTTGAAACACTACAAAATATTTCCGATAGGTTAAAAATTAAAAATAATAAAGTAAACCTTTTAACGTAAATATTTAAAGGAAGATAAATGGTTAATTCAAAAAGAAAGTTCGCATGTTTTAGAGCTATTTATCGTAAATATTCTAACGTGTAATTTAATTACTAAAGACGAATCTGGGATTTAAACAATGAATGTTGCCAGATTCTCAGGATTAATACAAGATAAATGAACCCACTCACAAAACTGACTTGAAAAAATAGATGAACTGATTTGAAAAAATTGAAAAAATAGATATTTATATTTTAGAAAAGTTACTCAGCTGAATGAAACAAAAGTTAAAAATAAAATCTTCATTAAAGCAAAACATAAAAAAATTTAGTAACAGTATCATCCGGTATTAGAAGTCAAATAAAATGCTCTTCACGCCATATAAACAGAGCAACCTAACCCAGGAAGGAAATCGGTGTTAAAAGAATAACATAAAAGATTAAAAGGAAAAAACAGTAGGAAATAAATGAAACAGTAGAAAGACTCGAAGCACTATTTCAGTGAATAAAATTGCAAACAAATGTGATAAAGAATAAAATCCGCTTTCTAAAGCCTATTTTTTCTGTTTATTTTATTATAAGACACGTTCGTAGTTTTATTGATAGAAAAAAGTGTCTTAATTCTTCTGCAATTATTTTTAATGCATTCCAGGTTTTATCTATTATATGTTTGTTTGGAAACGATTTCCATCTTGGGGTGCGTAATACATCTATTTATTGACAAACGTCTGCTTACCATTGTTTACTTTGTCGCGCTACCTCCATTTCCTGAAGAAGGAGGCTGTTTTAATCCACTGAAAACCAGTAGGTGTTATTAGTTTATTTTATGTTGCGTTTAAACTTAGATTTTACTTTTTATCCGATTTTGTTACAGTTTAAGCGATTTAAATTTAGAAACAAAAACTATTTGGAACTATGAAATGATACGAATTTCAAATATGACATTCACGTGGTTTTTGCTGCTAAAGGACCAGCAATTTACATTGCTTACATATCGTGAAATAGAATAAGACAGTTTTTGGGGATTTTTGTTTTTGTAAAGACTGACAATTAAATTTATTTGCAACCAAGAAATAAGTTTTTCCCATTTCATTCCTCCACAACACTTGAACTGATTTTTAGTTGTTTTTTTTCTCTTTTCAGCAGTTTCGCGATAACACATAACAAATGAAAATTGGACTTAAATGCTGTATTTGAAGTTAAAAAGAACTAAAAACTAAAAAATCAAACAAAAAGAGCTAAAAATTAAACCTTATTCCTCTCTTGGTTAGTAATATATTATATTCTTTATTGATAGAATAAATGACATGGGAGGGGATGGATGCGAACGCTCGCCCTAATCTCAGGTATACGGTCTTTGTATAACCATCCGAAGCTATGATATCAGTGAGGGAAATTAAAGTAGTCGCTTCTTAAGCGAGCAGTGCAAGTTAAGAGTACAAGATGTTAAAGTTAAGTTTAAATGGCAACCAGAATAAGAATCAAAACTCAAGAAATTAAATATAGTCAAATAGGTAGTTTAGTAACCTCCATAAATTTGTAGGTTTTGGGCAAGTGATTTTAATTAGATTTTAGAATTTACATAGTACCTTTTAGTAAAATAAATAGCGCTATAATTTGGAAAAGCTGAATCAAATATTTTTGAAATATTTCTGGAAGTTATTAATTGGCAATGATACAGGATAATATTGGATCTGCTCATAAAGAACAAATTTTCTGGATATTTATAGTAGTAAACCTATGCTATCCATTAAACTAGGTAAAGCTTTACAATAGTCAAATCAAGTTAAATAAGTTATTTTTCGATTTTTAAGGGAAATTTTTAGGAATTTTTACGTCATCAGCATCCGGGCTCTATTAATAATCACCGAATTGACTATTTACGATTTAAATTTTTCTTGGCCAGAATAACAAGTGTAAAGCAATATGACGCTCTTTTGCAAGGTGTCCCAAAAATGACTGACCCATTTGAAAAATGCATTAAAAAAACAGAAGGCGATAGAAATGTAGCGTTTGCTGCGTTGTACTTAGGAAACCAGGGAAGTTTATTCAACCAATTTTCAAAATTTGTTACAAAGGTCACCAACAGATGACGCTGCTGAATGGGAAAACTAATAAACGGTATGATCATGTTTGAAAAACTACAAAACGATGTTTTCAAAATAATCACCATTTGCAGCAACAACATGGTGCAGTCTAAGAACAAAATTCGCAGACACCGGTGGAAGCATTTCAGCTGGAATGGTCTCACCTGGTCTTTCAGGTACCTCTGTTGGGTTGCTTTAGTATTTAGGTAATTTGGAGATTTGAAAATTTACTTTTATTTCTTTTTCCCTGGCTCAATATTCTTAATTTGGTAATATTTAAATAATATTTATTGGCTTTTCATTTATTCTTTAATTAGAATATTTTTAATCTTCTAAATTAATTTTCTTTATGATATTCTTAGTTAAAAATGTTCCATTCCTTAAATTAATATTACTTTTGATTTGCAAATTTTAGAAATTATTTATTTATTTGATTCCCCTTAAAATTCCCTTTAATTTGACGTCCCATTTTCCCATTTTGGTTAGAAATTCCGTTTGTTCTACAGTTTCAAGTTATTTCCATGTCTCACTGTAATTCAAAAATTTCAGTTGCGGCCATTTTCGGAATTTTGTTTCGCGGGCCCTTTACTGCGATTAAGCCGCCACCTAAGCGTTTTTCGCGCCTCTTTAGAATTCGGGATTTTTTTTAATTGGTTCGCGTTTTTACGGATCGTCTGCTCTCGGAATTATGAGTATTATTTTGGCAATTCTAATTTCGGTAAGCGAATTTTAATTGCTGCCGTTTATCTAAACTCGCCCTTTTGCCGCAAGTATAAATACGCGCGTAGAACTTTTCAGTTTGAGTTTTTTGTTGAAATCCTTCGTTGTGCGTTAGCGCGAGAAGCGCGTTGTTTTTTTTTTAATGGAACTTATGTTCCACGCGAGTTTTTTTAATGGAACGTTAAGTTCCTCGCGTTATTCTTTTTTTTCATTAGTTGTTTTAATTTAAATTATGCATTTTTCAAGCTTTTTCGCGTAATTCGCGACGTAACTCTCCAGAAAAGTGTATGGTGAAATTCCTTTTGCGAGTTATGTGAATGAAGCGTCTGACGATGACGTCCGAGTTTTGAGAAAATCCTAGCGTTCCAGATGTGGTTGTTAGGCCTCTGCTGATGTTTTTCAAAAGTGCTGAATCCTTTCCTGACTAAAGTTTGTTGAGATCCTGATCCCAAGAAAACCAGTTTTTTCCAAAATCTGTGCTGCTCCAATGATTGGAACTTTCCCCCTGTCTGGCGGCCCATCCGGGTGAATACTGATGTTTTATTTAAACCCTTAATTTCTTTAATTCTGAATATGATTTCTCAATATTTTTGAAATGCATTTAACTAAAATTTATTCTGTAAAATTAAAATTCTAAACTTCATTCTGAGAGCAAATTTCTAAACCTTCATAATTTTTAAGAGCCTGGGTTAAATTCTAAAATTCTTTAAATTTAATATTTTTGTTAATGATTTTTGATGAAATTTAAATAGATTGTTTTGAGTAAAGTTTTTATGCTAATTCCTTAATTTTAACTAAGTTGATAAAATTCTAATGTCTAAAATTCTAATGTTAATTCTTTCCGAGTTGCCTGCCTGTGAGCAGTGTTTTTGTATTTGTTAATTTGAATTAATTTGAAGTACTATTTAATAAACTAATTTTCTTTAAACTAAATATTATGTCTTCATTTATCTTTTTTAAACACAGCAGGTTTTATTCTATCTGTCAAACACAACAGTAGTTTTGGTGCCGTGTACCAGTCTAGAAATTGCTCTCATGTTTTATAATATTTATTAGTAGTATTAAACTTTCAATTGTATTGCAATTATGGATGATATTAGAGAAAGTAACTGTATGTATGTTTCTGTATTTGGGTCAGATGAAACTGGAGATGGCTCTAAAGATAAGCCTTTTGAAACTTTATTATATGCTATGTTCTTTGTTGGTAAAGAGCCATTTCCTTCATTTCTTACAAATTCAAATGATGGTAAAGATTGGGATTTAATTCCCAGAAGTCAGGTTGCTAGTACCAAGAAAACTTGGTTATCCTTATTGGAAAGAAATTTACCTTCTAAAATAAACATTGAGGCAACCTCTGATAATGTAAATTCTGTTGGTAACAAAAATATTGATTCAAATGTTAATAGTAAACAATATGACTCAAATGAACAGGGATTAAAAATAGATTCTTCTAAATGTAATGTAATGAGTAATTTTAAAACAGTCTCTTCAATAGGAGACTTTTTAGATTCAATCCCAGTATTTTCAGGAGAGGAATCTGGCCTCCCATTGGAGGATTACATAGATAGAATTAAAATGTTAGCTGACCATGCAAATTGGTCAGAGTCAGACAAGGTCTTAGTTTTAAAGTTAAAACTGTCAGGCATAGCTGCAAGATTTATTAGAGATAATCCTAAGTTAAAAGAAGAGAAATCTTTCTCTCAAATTCTTAAAGCTTTACGCGACAGATTTTCCTCAATAGAATGTTTACACAGTAACTTGAGAGCATTTCTGCAGAGTTATCAGAGACCAAATGAATCTGTACGTCAGTTTGCTGCTAGAGTTGAGGCTTCCTCATATAAAACTGTTTCACCTGCCTTACTGAATGACAGAGTGGCAAACCAGCAAAGACTTGATGTCTTGTGCTCGGTTTTCATTGAAGGCTTGAAGCCTCATTTCAAACGGCTAATCCTACCTCAAAACCACAAGAGTTTTGACTCTGCAAAAAGGCATGCTGTGGCAGAGGAAGAGGTGTGGAGCAAGCAACATGGGGATGATCCCCAATATGTTATGAGTCTTGGAGAGTCTGAAAATAAGCAGCTCCATGATGAGCTTAAGAGAAATAAAATGGAGGTAGAGAACCTCACTAAAAGGCTTGCTGAGTTGCAAACTCAGATTAACACCAAACCACAGCTGCCTCAAACTAGAGTGACAAAGGATAGCCGAAGGTGTTTTTCATGTGGTCTATTAGGTCACATAAGTGTGGATTGTAGGAAATTTCCTCAATCACACAGGTTCAACAGAAATTCTAGGTCTCTGCCTACTCGAATGTATCAACAACCTTTTTATTTTCCACAACCTACACAAAACTATCCATATGGTTTTCCACAACAAATGCAAGGATTTCAACAACCTACTCAATTTTTTTACCATCAGCCAAATCAAAACTTTCAGCCTGACATTAATGAAACTAAACCTAAAATGAGTTACAACACTTTTTATACACCTAGGAGTGATAAAAATGACAGTGAAAAACAGAATTTAAACTAAGTAAGGGTGAAGGGAGTTTTCACTCCAACTTACCTTCTGAAGCCCTTGGGGTGTTACCTGTGATGAAAAATTCAAATTTGATTTCATTACAGAATTTGTCTCTACCAGTGATTTCTGGTATGATAAATAATGTTGATATTCCTATACTTATTGATTCTGGTGCTTCTATTAATGTGTTGTTTACAAATGTATTATCTCATTTAAATATACCTGACAGTCAATTAACAAAGTGTAATATAAATTTAAAAGGCATCTCTAGTGATATTATAAAAATTTCCAGGAAATTAAATATTAATTTACATTTAAATAACAAAATATTTAATGTTGATTTTTATATTATGAACTGTGATTCTTGTAATTATTCAGCAATACTTGGTGTGAAATTTTTAAAGGGTTATAAGATGTCAATAGATTTTACTAATAATGTTTTATACAATAATATTGTAACTGTGCCTTTTGCAATTAAGGATGAATCTGTACCATTTTCATTATCTGATACAACTCAATTCTTTAATAATTATGAAATTAACAGAGAAAATACTTTGAATTCTGAAAAATATAGGGATAATTTGTGCTATGCACTTAGGAAATACACAATTCCTCCTCTATCGGAGGCTTTCATACAACTAAAATTAAAAGAGATTGTTAAATTTAATTCACCTACTGTGATGATTGAGCCTTTAAACAACAGTAAAATTCTGGTCGCTAGATCAGTAAATAATGTATCTAGATCTAATATATATAATGTAAAAGTATTGAATTTGTCAACTGATGAGTTGCACATAAATAAGCATTCAAATTTAGCAAAAATTGTTCCTATCACAGTAGTATCTTCCTTTTCAGTTAACAATATTACTGAGTCAAGTGCAGAGAGTGGTGATAATTTTGATGTTTGGGGAGGAAATTTTGATCTTTCACACTTAGACTATAATGAAAAAAGACAAATAGAGAGTTTAATTAATGATTATAAACATATTTTTGCTAATTCTATTCCAGATTTAAAGGGGTGTGATACAGTTTTTCATAACATTAACTTAAAAGATGATATTCCTGTTAAACAAAAACCTTATAGAGTTCCTTATCATGTAAGAGATGAATTAGATAGACAAATTAATGAGCTTCTTGAAAATGACATTATACAAGAAAGTGATTCACCATTCTCCGCACCTGTACTGTTTGTTAAAAAGGCAGATGGAACATTAAGATTAGTAACAGATTTTAGAAAATTAAATGATAAAACTATTGATGATATTTTTCCACTGCCAAATATCACTGAATTGATTGATAGTTTAAATGGTGCGAAATATTTTTCTACATTAGACTTAACATCAGGATTTTATCAAATGAAATTGCACCCAGACGACACACACAAATGTGGCTTTTCTACACCTTTTGGCCACTATGAATGGAAAAGAGTCCCTTTCGGTTTGAAAAATGCCCCCAGCTCCTTTCAACGACTTATGTCCATCGTCCTAGCTAAGCTTTCCCCTTTACAAATTTCTATTTACATAGATGATATTGTTATTGCATCTAGAACCTTTGAGGAACACTTAATGAAATTAAAGGTAGTATTTGATAGATTAGCTCAACATAAATTATGTTTAAAGCCAAGTAAATGCAATTTTTTTAAATCTTCAATAAATTATTTGGGTTTTCAAGTTTCTGAAGGTATTGTCCAGCCTGACCCCTCAAATTTAAAAACTGTTAAAAATTTTCAAATACCCACCTCTAAAAAACAAATTCGCCAATTTTTAGGATTAACTGGCTTCTACAGAAAATTTATTGAAAATTACTCCTTAAAAGCTCTTCCCTTAACTAATTTAACTAAGCAAAATATTAAATTCTCTTGGACCCCTGAAGCAGAAAATTCTTATCAAACCTTAAAATCCGAATTACTTAAAGAACCCATTTTACATCTCCCTGATTTTTCAAAACCGTTTTCGGTATGTACCGATGCATCAAATTTTGCTCTAGGAGCAGTTCTCTGTCAAGAAGGAAAGGATGGATTTTTGCACCCTATTGCTTATGCTAGTAAAAAACTAAAAGATGCAGAAATAAACTATAGCACAGTCGAGAAAGAGACTTTAGGAGTTGTCTGGGCAACATCCTATTTTAAGCAATACCTTTTGGGAAAACATTTTACTGTTTATTGTGATCAGGCCTCCCTTTCAAATGTTTTAAAATTAAAAGACCCCACTTCTAGGATAGCACGATGGATAATGTCCATGACCCAGTTTAATTACAAAATTATTCATAAACCTGGTCGCCTAAATTTAACAGCTGATTATCTATCTAGATGTGTAAATAATGTAAACGTAAACACTATAGACTTGGATGTTGATACAAACCTTCTTTTAAGAGTACGTAATTCTCAAAATTCTGACCCTAATTGTATAAGAATTGGCTCATGCTTAGATAAAAATATTGACCCATTCCCTAAAAATTTAATGTTTTTCTTAAAAGATGATGTATTATATTGTACTAATAGGAAACCTAAATTAAAATATCAAAGAAAAGAGCGTATTGTTGTTCCACAAAATTTGATCTCTGATATTCTAAATTATTGTCATGATTCGATCACTGCAGGACATGGTGGTTTTAGAAGGACTTTGAGGAAAATTCAGCAACACTTTTATTGGCCTAGGATGTATGTTCAAATTTTAAATTATGTTAAGAGTTGTCCTGATTGTTTACAGAAAAGAGGATTTAAACAAAAACAAAAAGCTCCTTTACAGAGGTTTCCAAATTCTACTTACCCTATGGAAAGAATAGCTATGGATTGTATTGGCCCCATGCCTCTAACTTACTCTGGCAATAAGTACATACTGGTAATTACAGACTATTTTACTCGTTGGCCAGAAGCTTATGCTATCCCCAATATTAAATCTGAAACTATTTTAAATTGTTTAGAAAACTTCTTTTCTCTTCATGGTGTGCCAAAACACATTATCACTGACAAAGGATCTAATTTCATTTCGAATGCTGCCATGAAGTTGTATGAAAAATTAGGTATTGAAAAACATACCACTACTAGCTATCACCCACAATCGGATGGAGTCTGCGAGCGTTTAAACAGTAAAATAATTAACACACTTAGTCATTTAGTGTCTGAAACACAAGAGGATTGGGATCGACATTTATCTTTTGCCTTGCTGGCCCACCGAACTTCAATCCATTCCTCGACTGGTGAGTCTCCAGCTAATCTTCTCTATGGTAGAGAATTAATTTTGCCACATCATCTTCTTTTTAATTTAAATGAACAAAATTTTACCACTGTTAGTGATTATAGTCAGGATTTGGCAATTCGTATGAAAAAATCTTTTGAAATAGTAAAGAAGAACTTACTTAAAGCAGCTAAAACACAAGAGACATACAGAAATAAGTCTGCTGTTATAAAAGATATAAAAGTTGGAGATTTAGTATATTTATACATTCCTGTTTTTCCAAGGGGACATTGTAAGAAACTCTCCAAACTTAATAAAGGTCCTTTTAAAGTTATACAAAAAACATCTAATGTAAACTTTAAAATTCAACATGTAAATGACACACGAAATATTCAGTTGGTGCACATTGACAGATTAACAAAAATTCCAGAAAGAGATTCTGTGTTCTTTTCTTGTGCACAATCTGATAATTCAACAAGTAATACATCTCATGAGAATGATATAATTCCAACACAAAGATATAATTTACGACAAAGGAAAAACTAGAATGACATTTTTTTTTATTTTATTGTTGCGCAACATAATTTTTTTTAAGTGTATAATTTTTATATGTGTGTATTTGTTATTGATACATTGCAGAATGCTGCAAACTGGATTTAATTGATGTTGATTTAAGATAAAATTTGTTGCTATTGATATTGCAGATTACTGCAGGATTTAGAGAATGATTGAGAAAAGATTAATTTGGATTATATGAATTGATTATATTTATATTGATAGAGATATATAGTTACTTATTTATTGTTATTGAGAGTGCAGATTTATGCAAATATTTGATTAGGTGGTCCATGACGTAAGTTCTGATCACATATGTTGATATTTTTTGGTATATATTTGTTGTCGTTAAAAGTATTAGAGTTCTGCAAAGATAAAAGTGGCAGTGTATATTAGATAACTGCAGATGCAGATGATGTTATGTGTAGTTCTGAATGGACATGAATAGATACTTGTGTCTTTGAAATTTTAGTATATTATTGTTACTTATTGATAATAATTGTTATTGTGTCAATTGTCATTTGACACTTCTATTGAAATTTTATTTATTTTATACAACTTATGTACATTGTTTTATTTTTTTAGATCACTCTATTTACACATTTTTTTTTCTCTTTCCAGCTGGTATTTATATTTTGTAGTGGAAGTGAGAGTTGTTTCTCATTGGTTATTCAAGGTACCTTTTCAAAATTCAATGTTTCGATTCTTTGAAAACTATTTGGCTGGTCCAATGTTTTCTTAAAAATTTATTTTTATTTATAGCTAATGAGAATCAATGTCAAATCCTCTACCTTTACTTTTGTCTACACAAATTTAGTGATCTGATGTACAAAAATTTATTCACTGTTATATAATTATTGTTTTAGTTTATAGTTTGTTAACAAATTGCTTATTCCGAAATAGAGGTTGAATTCGGATAAAAATTGCTATACTTAAATTGGTAACTTCTGATAGATATTTTATTTTATTATCAAAAATTTTTCATTTTTCAAATGAAAAATTTTTGGGGGATAGGTGGAAGGAATGTGTTGGGTTGCTTTAGTATTTAGGTAATTTGGAGATTTGAAAATTTACTTTTATTTCTTTTTCCCTGGCTCAATATTCTTAATTTGGTAATATTTAAATAATATTTATTGGCTTTTCATTTATTCTTTAATTAGAATATTTTTAATCTTCTAAATTAATTTTCTTTATGATATTCTTAGTTAAAAATGTTCCATTCCTTAAATTAATATTACTTTTGATTTGCAAATTTTAGAAATTATTTATTTATTTGATTCCCCTTAAAATTCCCTTTAATTTGACGTCCCATTTTCCCATTTTGGTTAGAAATTCCGTTTGTTCTACAGTTTCAAGTTATTTCCATGTCTCACTGTAATTCAAAAATTTCAGTTGCGGCCATTTTCGGAATTTTGTTTCGCGGGCCCTTTACTGCGATTAAGCCGCCACCTAAGCGTTTTTCGCGCCTCTTTAGAATTCGGGATTTTTTTTAATTGGTTCGCGTTTTTACGGATCGTCTGCTCTCGGAATTATGAGTATTATTTTGGCAATTCTAATTTCGGTAAGCGAATTTTAATTGCTGCCGTTTATCTAAACTCGCCCTTTTGCCGCAAGTATAAATACGCGCGTAGAACTTTTCAGTTTGAGTTTTTTGTTGAAATCCTTCGTTGTGCGTTAGCGCGAGAAGCGCGTTGTTTTTTTTCGAATGGAACTTATGTTCCACGCGAGTTTTTTTAATGGAACGTTAAGTTCCTCGCGTTATTCTTTTTTTTCATTAGTTGTTTTAATTTAAATTATGCATTTTTCAAGCTTTTTCGCGTAATTCGCGACGTAACTCTCCAGAAAAGTGTATGGTGAAATTCCTTTTGCGAGTTATGTGAATGAAGCGTCTGACGATGACGTCCGAGTTTTGAGAAAATCCTAGCGTTCCAGATGTGGTTGTTAGGCCTCTGCTGATGTTTTTCAAAAGTGCTGAATCCTTTCCTGACTAAAGTTTGTTGAGATCCTGATCCCAAGAAAACCAGTTTTTTCCAAAATCTGTGCTGCTCCAATGATTGGAACTTTCCCCCTGTCTGGCGGCCCATCCGGGTGAATACTGATGTTTTATTTAAACCCTTAATTTCTTTAATTCTGAATATGATTTCTCAATATTTTTGAAATGCATTTAACTAAAATTTATTCTGTAAAATTAAAATTCTAAACTTCATTCTGAGAGCAAATTTCTAAACCTTCATAATTTTTAAGAGCTTGGGTTAAATTCTAAAATTCTTTAAATTTAATATTTTTGTTAATGATTTTTGATGAAATTTAAATAGATTGTTTTGAGTAAAGTTTTTATGCTAATTCCTTAATTTTAACTAAGTTGATAAAATTCTAATGTCTAAAATTCTAATGTTAATTCTTTCCGAGTTGCCTGCCTGTGAGCAGTGTTTTTGTATTTGTTAATTTGAATTAATTTGAAGTACTATTTAATAAACTAATTTTCTTTAAACTAAATATTATGTCTTCATTTATCTTTTTTAAACACAGCAGGTTTTATTCTATCTGTCAAACACAACACCTCCACAGAAAAAAGTCACCTGGCGTCAAATCTGGTGAATAGGGAGACCAATCCATGCCACGTCTTGTATGCCTGGCGTATTCAAAGGCAATCACACGATCATCAAAATGTTCGCAAAGGAAATCGAACACTTCAGGCGTTCCATGTGGTCAAGCACTGTCTTGCATGAAACATGAGGTGTTCCTACCGTCCTCCAAAGCATTTTGAATCGCCACAAATTCATGCAGAATGCCCAGATACCGTACTGCAGTAACCGTTTTGTGATGGAAAATGGCCCAATGAGTCCTTTGGAGGAAATGGCGGCCCAAACCATGACTTTTGGGGGCTACAGGGATGAAGGTACGGCAACATGAAGATTTTCTGCTCCCCAAATGAGCCAGTTCTGCTTGTTGACAAAGCCGTCGAGGGAAAGATATTCCTCGACGGAGAACCAAATGTTTCCAACATCGATTTCGCCGGCATCCAGATGCTGCAGCATAGCATTCGCGAACGTTTTGCGTTCATTCATGGCACCAGGGGTTGGCGAGTCTGGATCTTGTAAGGGAAGAAGTGAACGCTGTGGCGCATGATACGGTGCGTGGACGTTCGTCGTAGTACAGCATCAGATGCAAGACGGCGAACGGAAGCTCGGGGACATTATTGGATCACCTGCTAAACGACTTCAGCATTCGCCTCTGTCATTGCCGAACTGGGGCTGCCGGCATTTCCAGCACGGTCGTCATTGACATTCCCAATCCGTTCAAATTTTTCGAACAGAACCTTTGTTGTATTGATTGACAGTCATTTTTTGACATCAAATTTCCTTTGGAAACTGCGCCACGTTTCAACAAAACTGTGGTCCAGGCGGTGAAACTTCTAAACAAGAAATACCCGCTGTTCCAACGAATAAAGTATTTCCAATGAATAAACCAGAAACTTGAAATTTTTGAACAGCACACGCTAGCTGAGTAAAATACATAATGGCGATCTGACGGTATGCATTTCCCTGCAGCTTTCACACAACCGCATCTGTTGGTAACCTTTGTAACAAATTTTGAAAATTGGTTGAATAAAATTCTTTGGTTTCCCAAGTATAATGCAGCTAACGCTACATTTGCTACATTTCTATCGTCTTCTGTTTTTTTAATGCATTTTTCAAATGTGTCACACATTTTTGGAACACCATGTATAATAAAGTTCAATTTGCCAATAATCGAGCCAGGGTTCACATGGTTAATTTAATCACTGCTTCTCTTCAGCTATGCAAATTATCCCCTTTAACTTCCTTACACCCTCCCATTTTCTAAACATAGCCGGGGGAACCGCATCTCTATCGGCAGATCATACTATACTACATTATATTCGCCTGGGTGCAGTGGCGAAACACAAAATAATTTTTGGGCTCATAGGCAAAATTTATTTGCGGCTTCCTCGAAAGATAAAATTAATTTACCCCCCCCCCCCCTTTCTAACTGAAAGTTTTCAGAAGTATTCTGAAATGACTTATGAATTTTTTTATATTAATATGGAAGAATTAACATACAATTCTATCATATAAATATGCTAATGAGACATTTGCAAATAAAAAAATAATGCATATGTTTTTCTGCAGGAAATTTAGTTATGTCATATTCAATTTTCTCACCTTATTTTCTTCAAATACCAGAAAGCACTACTAATCTGATTATCTGACAGGCACTAAATCACTACTAATCATAACTGTCTGACGGAATATTTTTATAGTTTTTTTATGGGTTGCAATTATTTAATGGAAAACTAATGGCCTTAACAAGTTTACTAAAACTACTGGTTTACAAATCAATAAAATTAAAATAAAAATCTTAAGAATTAGCAAAAAAACTTCTGAAAATGTAAAACTTGATGATGAACCCATTGCAGATGTAAATAGATTTACTTACCTTGGACTACTGGTGAACAAGGAGGGAGGAACAAGTCAATAAATCAAAATAAGAATTGTAAAAAGCTCAGAATTGTTTCAGAAAACTAAATAAAGTATGGAGAGCTACTAATTTTCATTTAAAAACCAAAATCAACCTTTTTAATTCCATAGTGAACAGCGTTTTATTGTATGGAGCTGAAACACGGAAATTAACAAGGGGCTAGTCCAACAAGTTGAATGCTTGGCAGACTCAATGTCTGAGGAAAACATTGGGAGTATTTTGGCCTTATGTTATTACTAACACACACACACACACACACACACACACAGAAGTCTACAAGAATACTGGACAGAAATCAATAGAGATGGGAATAGGGAATAAAAAAACCGTAGATGGAAATGGACTGGGCACGTCTTAAAAATGTCACAGCAGAACATCCCTGTTCACACTTGGGCGCCCTGTTCACACTTGGGGGAAGAGATCTCAGGGTCGACCCAAGCTAACTTGGAGGAGACTAACAGAATAAGAGAGAAATTTGATGGGATGGTCAGAAACAAAGACTGCGGCACAGGCTCGAGTAGATTGGCGAAGCAAGATGAAGACCTTGTGTGCCACTAGGCACGATGAATGACGATGACGATGATGATGGCGAATTATTTAATGGACTTTCAAAAGAGCCTACGGTGACAGGTAGAGTGGAAAACAGCAATAATACAAGAATACACATCTGGAAAATCGCTTTTCCATCGATTTATATTTGTTGATTAACATTTCTGCGAAATTTCTAACAATAATCTGCCGTTTTAAATCATTTTTATCGATGTTTTAACGTATTCTAATTGAATGGAAAATGAAGAGCTAAGAAGATTGTAATATTTTCTTCGAAGAAGTTCGCATTTTTACAATAAATCCAAATCAGTTGCTTTCAAAATTTACCTTGGTGATTGGCGGATTCTATCGTTGGATCTGGAGTTCTATCGTTGTGCTTGACTCCCCTTCTAGTTCTGAAGCCTGTAAATATTACTTGATTTTTCTACCTGATTGTTATATACCTGCTGTTGCGCCTACGAACTCCAGGCGAGCTACTATAGGTGACTCTAAAGTGGACTGTATAAACTCTCAAAGCTGAAAACTTAACAACTTTTATTTACAGCATTTTTACAGAGTGACGGAAAGGCCGTCGTACATACATGCATCTATGATTACATCTCAAAAACTTATAATGCTTCCGGCGCTTGCGCATTGAATACTGTCAGTCGCTACGCCATCTAGCGATGTACGAGTTACGTAACACTCCCCGCCGATTGAAATTACATAATTTCAATATAATGCACACAAGAATTTCATAATACACTACAATTTATATGAATATGCAATAAATAATCACTCAACAGGAATAATACAAACATTTCTTACACTTCTTTTCAAAATTCTACCGTTAGGCAGGCGCAAATTCACTATTCTTACTTTTCCGTCTGCACCATGCAAAACTTGAATAATTCTACCCGTCATCCATCTTGTGCTCGGTAGATTCTCCTCTTTAATTAATACTAGTGTACCTTCTTTTACATTATCTTTACTAAACTTCCATTTATTACGCTCTTGTAAATTATTTAGATAATCGCGTTTCCATAACTTCCAAATTCCTTGCGTAAACTTAGTTACTCTTTGCCATTTTGAAAGTCTATTTTCGCTAATCTCAATAAGTTGAGGTTCAGCAATAGACGTAATAGATCTACCTATTAAAAAATGACCTGGTGTCAATATTTCGAAATTGTCAAATTCCGAAGAAACATAAACTTTGTTGAGCACACCCTTTCTTTGGTTCTTGAATTTTAGGTAAAATGGACCACAGAAATCGATCCCAGTAACGTTAAAGGGGTAAGTAGGTACGACACGTTCTCTTGGCAGATTGCCCATAATTTGATTAGCTAAAACAGGTTTGTTCTTGAAACAAATTACACATTCATGTATTACTTTCCTACAAAGATTTCTTCCATTAATTGGCCAGAATTTTTGTCGAACATGATACAAAAGTGATTGTGGACCAACATGTAAGTACTTTAAATGAAAATATTTCAAAATAATTAAGGTAAATGGACCTTTGCTTGGTAAAATTATGGGAAATTTGGAATTGACACTTAAATCTGAATGCGACAATCGACCGCCTACTCTTAACACATGGTTTTCGTCTAAAAAACAGTTTAAAGTACTTAATTTACTGTTACCTGGGACAGGCTTACCCTTTTCGATCTGCTTGATCTCTTCTACAAACTCACTTTGTTGGATCAATTTCATCAAGAAGATCTCTGCAGCAGCTGTCTCTTTAAGCGTAAGATGACCTCTCAGCTTAGCTGCCTTTCTTGAATTATTTATAAATCTAAATACATAGCTCAAAATACGAAGAATTGTTATATAATTATTGCTAGCATTAAGAATACAATCTAAAATGGATTTTTGATTAGAATGAATTAAAGTTATTAAAGAGTCATTGTTACAATCTGAATGTTTTTGTAGTTCTTTAGAATACTCCCCTTCAGGAACAATTGTCTCCTCATCACTTTTTGGAAAGTCAGCTTCCACTAAAAAGGTAGGTCCGTGCCACCACATTGCACTTGTTAGAAGAGACGAAGCACTAATTCCTCTAGTCACTAAATCTGATGGATTGTCCTTGCTAGAGCAATAGGACCAGGAATTTTTGTCTGTTAGCGATTGTATTTCGTTTACACGATTGGCAACAAAAGATTTCCACTTTCTGCTTGAACCCTTGATCCAGAATAATGTGATCTGGGAATCTGTCCAAAAGAATGTAGTTGACGGTTTTTTCCTATCTATAATTTTCTTGACTTCCCTTGTCATCGTGCAGAAAGCAAAGCACCGAGCAATTCCATTCTCGGTATGGAAATTTTCTTTAGAGGTGCGACTCGACTTTTAGAGGCAACAAGATTCACAACAACACGATCCTTGTATTGGACTCTTAAGTAGACTACTGCACCGTATGCCTTTAAGCTGGCGTCACTGAAGCTATGTATTTCAACTTCACAAAAGTTCGAAGAATGGAGAATTACTCTTGGGATCTGAAGCTCAGATAGTTGTGATATTTCTAAATACCAGTGTATCCATTTTTCCTTGATATCGATTAGAAGTTCAGCATCCCATGCAATTTTCCTAAACCACAATTCCTGAAACAGGCACTTTAATCTGATAGTGTATGGTGTCAAAAGTCCGATTGGATCAAATATTCTTCCCGCAGTTTGTAACAGGAAACGCTTGGTACACTTTTTCTGAGTTAAGAATTCTAATAAATTATTTACGTCCATCGTAAGGTAATCTTGTTGAGGGTTCCATGACATTCCTAGGACTTTATGCGAATTGGTTCCCGAACTCTCTGATGAATGAAGGGGATGGATGTTGAATCCTTCTTCTTTCCACTTATGCATTAGGCATGGTTCATTACTGATCCATTTTCTTAAAGACATTCCGGCAGAATCCATGATCATTTCGGCTTCACGAGAAACCTCAAATGCCTTAGTGACGTTGTCCTCGCCTGCTACCAGGTCGTCTACGTAGAAACAAGTGTCAAGGATTTGGGTGGTAACTGGATAGTTCTCGCGAAACTTTTTGATATGTTCCTTGATCGTGGCGGCTAGCAAGAATGGGCTAGCATTCACCCCAAAAAGTACTCTGTTGAATCTATATATTTGTATATTCACGTTGTCACTCTCAATCAATTTATCATTGGTAAACAGGAATCTAACCGCGTCTCTGTCTTTTTCAGCTAGGGAAATCTGTAGAAATGCCTTTTCGATGTCAGCTACAAAAGCAATTTCGTTTAACCAAAATAAATTAGTAAATTGAATATGTTGGGATGTAAGTTCGTGCCTGACCACAAACAATCATTAAGAGACAAGTGTCCAAGCTCATGTGAACTTGCATCAAAAACGATTCTAGTTTTGGTTGTAAGACTATCCTTTCTAAAAACTGCTTGATGCGGTAGGTAGAACACTGGTTTGTTAACCGGTTTAGTTGTATCTTGCACTTTTTCGATGATTCCTTGACTTAAATATTCTTCTAAAATTTCATGATACTGCGTAAGTAAAGCTTTATCACGTTGTAATCGTTTTGTAAGATTTTTAAATCTCCTTTCTGCGACACTCAAGTTATCACTTAACTGTTTCCAATCTTTCTTCCAGGGGAAGGAAACCTCATAACGTCCTTTCTTGAAGCTCACTGAATCTTTGAATATCTCTAAAGCTTTGTCTTCATCATTGCATTTAGGATCATCTTTTATTCCTATTGACTCAAGTTCCCAAAATTTTCTTAACTCTATCTCCACTGGATCTCGCGCGAAGTGGCAATGAAAATTGTTTAAAGTCCCCACATCTTTAAGTGTTCCCGTCACGATCCACCCGATCTCTGAGTTTTGTAGAATTATCGATTCATTTTTTAACTTAATCTGATTGCTCACTAATAACTCATAAAACAGTTCTGCTCCTAACAAGGCGTCAATTTTCCCTGGTTTGTGAAAATGGGGATCAGCATAAGTTAAGTTACGCGGGAAACTAATCTTAGATATATCAAGAGGTTTTGAAGGAACTAAATCTGTAACTTTTGGAACTATGAGTAAATCAACATTTCTTTTAAAGCCTCCATTTTCGTTAGAGATTAACGCAGAAACTTTTCTTTTTACTGTCAAAATAGCGCCATTCAACCCCGATACGGGTGCGTTTATTGCTTCCTTTTTCAATCCCAATAAATCAGCTACTTCACAACAAATAAAGGATATTTGCGAGCCTGCATCCAGAAGAACGCGAATTGGTCTTAATGAACCATTTTGATCTTTAATATAAACTACTGCAGTGGATAATAATATATATCCCTTTCCAGTGCTCGAATACAAACAATTTCTACTCGCGAAGGAAGTGCCAGCGTCGGTTTCACTTTTAATGGCGTCAGTTGAGGCTATAAGCTCCGCTTGTCTGGGAATGTATAATGACTCTCTGGAAGTTGAAAGGTTCGATTTTGGGCTTTCTGGTTTCACAAAATTATCTATATGAATCAAGGAGTGATGACGTTTCCCACAGAATTTACATTTTTTCTCATTTGTGCAGTGGGCTACTTTATGAGATTCAAGGCAATTATAACATAATTGTTTCCGTTTAATTTCATTAGTTCTCTCTGGCACAGACAACCCGTGAAACGTTTTGCATTTATAAATTGGATGGTTATCCTTACATATTGGACAGTTAAATTTAATGTTTGCTTTTATCATTAAGCTTTTATGTCTGGGAGAGAATTCAACTTTTGATTTTGTAGCAAAAGGAATACGTTGGATGTTTTCTAACACTTGACTTCTTTTTTGCAAAAAATGTATAAATTCTTCCCAATCTGGGAACTCTGTTGTTTTTAACGACATCTCGTATTGTTTACGAGTTTCGCGATCTAGCTTGGAAGTAATGACGTTAATTAACATTATCTCAGTTAATTTGTTTATTTCAAGGTTGAGAAGTTTTAGCCCTCGTAAATGATTCAATATCATATCAACGAACTTGTGCAGTTCTTTTCCCGATTCATGAGTAATTTTCTCTAAATTCAAAATTGCATTTATATGAGTGTCTGCGATAAATCGCTTATTTTCATATCGTTGCTCCAATTCTTTGAACAGTGATTCAAACGTTTTGTCTGTTGTCTGTATTTGTTTCGCTTCTCCTTTAAGCGACGCTTGAAGATAGTGAAGTTTTTGTTGCTTATTTAAATGTTCATTTGTTGTAATTAAACTATTAAACTGATTTTTGAAGTTACTCCAATCTTCATAACTGCCCGCAAAATTAGGCAATGGTATCTCTGGCAGCTTAATCAAAGAATTTGATTTATTTACCTTCGCTTCCGATTTGACAGGAACTTTCGAAAGTAAATAGTTTACACGTACCTCTAAAATATCCAGTGAGGATTCCAGTTCTTGTAGCTGCTCGAGCGCATCCCCGAGCTCCAAATCGTCAGGTAAAGTGCAGTATCCCGTTTCTAATTCTTCTATCGAAGATTTAATAGAACGAATCTTTGTAAATTGATTATCTAAGACAAACTTCGCATCCTCTCGATCCGAATCGTAACTGGTGAGGAAGCCTTGGACTCTAGTAACTCTTGCTTTTAAAGTACCGCGTGTGCGGTTTAGTGCCACGAGGTTCATTTCGCTCGATTTCAATTTATTATCCTCCGTCTCGTTACGACCAAACTGTTGCGCCTTCGAACTCCAGGCGAGCTACTATAGGTGACTCTAAAGTGGACTGTATAAACTCTCAAAGCTGAAAACTTAACAACTTTTATTTACAGCATTTTTACAGAGTGACGGAAAGGCCGTCGTACATACATGCATCTATGATTACATCTCAAAAACTTATAATGCTTCCGGCGCTTGCGCATTGAATACTGTCAGTCGCTACGCCATCTAGCGATGTACGAGTTACGTAACACCTGCCTAGATTACTAGAAAATTTGTAATTGTTTTCATTATAAGTTAAAATATTAAAATTGAGCCACGCAGCTGTCAGTCAAGTGTCACTTTTGGTCTTCAATTCCACCGTACCGAAAATAATGAAAATTTTTTTAATAGGTTAACGCATTAAAACTAAGCCACACAACTATACGCCAAATATCACTTTTAGCCTTTTTTACCAATATAATGAAAGAAATTGCAAGTTTTCTAATAGGCTAACATATTACAATTGAACCACGTAACGGTAAGACAAACACCAATTTCAGCTTTTATTAAAAATATAATGAAAGGAATTACAAATACTCTAATAGATTAATATATTAAAACTGAACTATGCAACTTTAGGACAAATGCCACTTTTAGCCTTTATTGCCACTTTTAGCCTTTATTTCTATTATAATGAAGGAAATCAAAAATTTTTAATGTGTTAAAACATTAAAACTGAGCCATCCATCTAGTGGACAAGTGTCACGTTTAGCCTTTATTAACAAAATAAAATACATTACAAAGTTGCTGATACATTAACATATTAAAATTTAGCCACGCAACTGTAAGGCAAATGACACTTCTTGCCTTTATTATTAATATAATGAAATACATTACAAGTTTTTAATAGGTTAAAAAATTAAAACTGAGCCACATCACTTTTGGCCAAGTGTCACTTTTAGCCTCTTATGACAGTATACAAAATATAATTACAAGTTTATCCAAAAATTGTATTTTACTTAGAATAGAAATAAAATCTATGTGAATATTTTAAACATAAATGTGTCAGCTGTCTCTGTATATACGCATGCTGTAAAAATTTAATATACTCGTAAAAAATACATCAGCACTCAAACATAACGGTTCGCCTGAACATATTTTTTTAATGAATATTTACCTTTTATGTTGATTGTCGTAGCAGGTGAGTTTTATGCGCCCACTTAAATTTTTGAATGAAATGTGAAGAAATAATAAAAATGGAATCAATTACTTAACGATATTACTGAAATAGGTTTTTAATGGATGCATATGTCACACTAATGTGTATGAAACGCGAATGTAAATTACGAGCTACATTAAACTGATAATGTTTGAAGCAGAAAATAGAACAAATTGAAACAAATAATTCTAAATTATTTAAAGAAAACCACTTTGCTTAATGATTTAAAATATAGACACAAAATAAAATCAATTTATATGTTCTTCCATAAATGCTTCAATAAATGTCACTTCGATATTACTGTCAGTTAGAAATAAAACCACGATATAATTAAAAATATGTAGACTTAAGAATATCTTATCATTAAGTATATCTCGTTTACAGCAGGGTATTATATAACCCCGAGCAAAAACGGCATTTATAAACAATGATTATTTTTATTTAAAAGTCCAATCCGATTGATCTTGGCGAAAATTTGATTATATTGCTGACTTGGAAACTTCTGGCAATTTTTCTAAAATGATCGAATATTCTAGTTTACGTAAGAATTTCAAGAGTTGCATCGAATTTTGAAGTATTTTCATAAAGGATATGTACAGGAATCCCCAAAAGTCCTGTCATGAGTTATAAATATTTCATAAAGTCTAAAAGTCTTATGCGCTAATGGATGAAAGTGATTGCAAAGTAGGTCGTCGTTCAGGTAAAAATGGCGCCAAATTGAAAAAAATTACGTTAATAAAAGGTAATGCTTTGCAAATTTTGAATTCTGTCATACAACAGGCATATACATTCTAGTATATAACAACTATTCTTCTCTCCGATTGTCTTTACCGCTTGGTAATACATTTGGCTAACAATCTAGCGAAATATTGAAAACTTGGTAATATTTAGTCAAAATTGCAAATATGACGCCAAGTTAACGAAAATGACGCCAAATTGATGAATTTATTAATTAAATATTTTAATATATGGATATATCATTCATTAAGGATACTATCAATATTAATAATTGCCAATTTTTTATTGCGCGTGAAATATAAGTTAATTGGATACTTCGGAAATATAAGGAAAGTTATGTGCTACTCGCATCAGAATTTTTCTATTTAGTTTGTGTTTTGACGAGCCAGATATTTACTAACAACCTAAAAAAATAATTAAATAAAATATGACTTTAATGGGATAACATGCGCTATTGGAAATCAGTGAAAGATAATCACTTTTCGATATTTTTAAGTGAGAAATTCTTGGAATTTATTAAAGCCAGTAACTCTGAAAGGTGATCTTACTTTGTCATTATAGATTCCACATTGCTGTATATGACAATATCTTTATAACTAATTGTTAAGCGATAAAAAAGATTAAATAAAGTAATGCGTAAAAGTAGTTGCAGGGTAAAAATAAGTATTCTAATAGACGCTGTTTCAGATAGTTTACCTTAGCTGTAACCCTTGAGTTCTAAATTTAGTAAGTAAAGAATTACATTATTTCACTAAAAGAATTTTAAGTCATTAGCTGTGATACTAATAAATGACAAAATAAGAAAATATTGTCATGATATTTAATTTTATCAACAATAATAAAAGCAAATGTGTGTTTGTGTGTCTGCTTGTGCATCAATGGGTATGGGGCTGAGCTCACTGTAGCAGAGAGCTGAAGCAATACATTGTACATCCATGCAATACATTGTACATCCATGTAATTCGGTATATAGATTGTTTAGGTTAGGCCCTGATATACCTAGAAAGGATTTCTGTTAGGATTGGTTTTGTTTTATAGTTATTTTTAATGAAGTGGAATGTTGATTGATTTTCACACCAATCAAATTCTTAGCAATTAAAACATTACCGGAAAGTTTCAATGTTTACACCAATTCTTAAGATTGAAAGACGCTCTTTCTAATGAGAATTAAACAGAAGAAGCAACAAGGTTCCCTGATTTTTAATGAATTTATAAAAAATCGGGGGGGAAAAAGGCTTGTTTATAACATCAGTAATTTGGAAACGTTACATCGGCGAATATTACGACAGTTTGGTCATGTCATTTACCAAATCAAAATGCATGATTTTATCTGTTTCATAAGAAAATATTTATCTACATAAATTGGATGAGTTTTAGTAATTATATTAAAAATTGAAGCTACTGACTTCTCCTGTTCGGGAGATAGACCGAGAAGGTTTTTTTTTCTCTTGTTCCCAAATTCTGCACATGCTTCTCACTTTGACATATTACTTTATATTCCTCTGAACAAAATAGAGATTACTGTGTTATCGGACTTTGATATTATAGATTTTACATTGTTGTATATGACAACCAAAACACTCTATAACTCATCATTATTAAGTGGGAGAAAGAATTAAATAAAGTAATACGTAAAATTACTTGCAAGATAAAAAAAGCTATTTCAATAGAAACTGTTTGAGACACCCAATTGTGAAGATCGACATGATTTTTTAATTTGTGTTTAAAGATACACAGGTAGTGTATTTAATCCAAATTACACTACTTTATCAACTAGCCAACGGCCCTACCGTGTGCTGAAAACACCTGTTCTCGTTAGATCACTGAAGTCAAGCAGCATCGAGCGCGGTTAGTACTTGGGTGGGTGACCACCTGGGAACATCGCGTGCTGTTGGCACATTTCGGGCGCGGTAGCCCAGTGGTTTGAGCGCTGGATTTGCACGCTGCCACAACTGCCGCCGTGTTCATGCGGAGTACGATCACGTTAAACATGTACATCCGTAAGTCCTACCGAGAGGTTGGTGGTAGGGGAAGGAGGGTACGGTTTCTGTGGATGCCTCTCCCACTGGTTTCCTGTCTAAATTGGGTGGCACTTCCGGCCGTCCAAATGGTTACCTTACACCTTTCTGGTAGGTCGGACTGTCTGGGTCTCAACAACAGCTACTTTTAACTGAACATTTTAAAAGAAGTTCTATATAAAGTAGGTGCGTGGAAATTCCAGCAACTTATAAATATTATTTTCATGGACCGCCAGCAATTACTTAATTATATTATAAATGTTATACAACGAATGCTATGAAACTGTTTTAATTCAATCATTTAAACTGAAGGTGACGTTAACCTGTATTTACAAGTTACAATTTATGATCATACCCCATTTATGCGTACAATAATGACGTCTCAAAAGCAAGGACAGCATATAAAAGCCAAGTAAGCGTGTTATATAGTAGTTATGTTTTGTTAGGATTTGTATATTACTTTTGTTTCGTTTGAGGTCGTATGTTGTTTGAGTTTAAACGGAAGTAGTCGTTGTTATGAGATTTCGAATTGTAATTTATAATATTGATAGATAAAGGGACGTGGTCGTAGTTTCCTAAGACTCCAAGACCATCAAATTTGTGGAAATATTTAAAATGGGGATTACTTAAATTTATACATTCTGGTATACAGCGGGCATAAGCTGGAATTAACTAAAGACTGTGTGTTGAAATACAAATCTCTTTTATCAAATTTATAAGATTTTGTTTATAAATTCCTTAGCATTAACTATTGCTATTTGTGTTACAGGTAAACTGGATGCAAGACTAACACACAATCATCAGAATGGTTGAGGACGAATACATAGCCATCGAGGCTGAGATTGTGGAACCAACAGAAAAGGACTTCCTGTCAGCGACAAGCGGCCCTCCACAGTTGCTCAACGATACAACATACCGCTGCATATTCAACTACACGCTGAACATGACAATATGTAATGGGACAGACACGCCGGTCTCTCCTTCTTTTCCCAGTGCGATGGAACAAGCCATCAGTATAGTCGTGCCGATACTATTCGGATTAATAGTCATTGTTGGGCTAATCGGGAACACCCTCGTGGTCATTGTGGTGGCCTGTAATCCACAAATGAGATCCACTACCAATGTTCTTATCATCAACTTAGCTGTAGCTGACCTCCTGTTCATTATGTTTTGTGTACCTTTTACAGCTTTTGATTATGCACTTCCTTATTGGCCATTCGGGGACATATGGTGTCGAGTCGTACAATACCTCGTCATCGTGTGTGCCTATGCTAGTATCTATACATTAGTGCTCATGTCCTTTGATCGATTTCTTGCAGTTGTCCACCCCATAGCTTCTATGTCTATCCGTACCGTGCGCAATGCATGTGTTGCAATTGGCATCCTTTGGGCAGTAATTGTTCTTGCTTGTATGCCGGCTTTGCAATCGCATGGTCAAGTATCCTACGTTTTCAAAGGGACCGAATATTCTGTGTGTGTCTTCTTGTCAAACGAAGGGTATAACTACGCTGCTTATCAAATATGTTTCTTCTTGTCTTCGTACATAGTTCCTCTGGGGCTCATTTTCGTTCTCTATGTGTTAATGCTGAAAAGACTGTGGTTCGGTGTCGCCCCCGGTGGCAGGATGAGTGCTGAGAGCTTGAGGTCAAAGAAACGTGTCACAAGAATGGTTGTTATTGTCGTTGTGATCTTTGCTGTCTGTTGGTGTCCAATCCAGGTTGTCTTGGTACTCAAAAGTGTCAACTCTTACCCTCTTAATCCCCTCAGGCTGGTAGTGCAAATTACCTCGCACATACTTGCATACATGAACTCATGCGTAAATCCCATTCTGTACGCATTCCTTTCAGACAATTTTAGAAAGGCGTTTCATAAAGTAATCGCCTGTCATCAGAGGCAAGGGACTTTGCCTAGCAAAACAACAACGCAAGAGAATAAAACAGAACGTGAAACTACACTGAACAACGGTGTCAATTCCAAGCTCAGCGCGAACAACTCTTCAAACGACATATTGTAATTGCTTTCCAATAATGATTCGTGAATACACCAAAGAATCTCCTTTCAAATATCACAACGCTAAGTCGGATATGACGTATTTACAGAATTATAATGTATCTCATTGGAAAACGCAACTAGGTTTCAAGAACTTTACCGTGGTGCAGGCAAATAAATGTGATAGATTTGGTGTACAAGTTCTTAAATTTCAGAATTTCTTTTAAAATAATATTAATAAGTATTATAATCATGACCGTTAAGTTATTTATAAACATTTTTGGAGGAATATGCCCTTAATTATGTATTAGGAACATTCATAGCGTGCACAGATAGACAATATTTTATATGATTGGTAAGGCACAGGATGTCAACCACTAAACACATCTTTCTTACTACTGCTTGGACTTGAGACAATGGTTCATTTTAAAAATTAAAATGAACGGTTCAATTTATGTCAGTTTCCTAAACATTACGCATTGATGTGTTTGAAGCAATCATTGGCAGGAGAATTGAAAGACAGTCTATTGTCTAAATGAAATGAATGAAGGAATATTTGAATGGAATAATATCTGTTTGTTTTTCAGTATCTTTTGTGAATATCAAATACTTTATCTGCTATTAATATTGTAAATATTTAATTTTAACAAAGTACTTGCAAGGTTATACGGAAATCTGTGAAATATATAAAGAGACAGCATCAGGTCAGTAAAACATAAGTTACAGTTGAATGAGCTATTGATCTTTAAGTCATTAATTAAAATTATTAACTTCATTAATTAAAATTCCAAATTTAAGTACTTGTAGTTCTAAAAGCAAATTTTGACATTTTGAAGTATATTTTATAAATGAAATACACAATCTTGTGTTTTAAGGAAGCTATAATATTTAGTTGGTGATTGTGTATTCCAACTTCTGTTGTTGAACCATGCAAATTACAGGTTTTTAGTAATATATATTTTTCTCGATAAGAATTTACATGCCTGCCAGAAAAATGTGCCGATCCAATGTAAATAACCACAAAATGATGGAAATACGGATTCAAATACAAAAAATGCATATCAAAATTGAATTTAAGTGTATTGCACTGTCATGAAGAAAGGCCTTGCATTTCAAAAATTACTCTGCGTTCGTTCTCTGTGTTATTTAAAATTTTAAAAGATTGCTTCATTTCGATGCTTAAAATAAATTTAAAAAAAAAATTTTTATTTTCATTAGTATGAATTCGAAAAATAATTTGTGTTCTTTTCAGTAGTTTAAAAATTAATAGAAAAATAATTTTATAATTTTCGTCATTTTAAATTTTAAAAAAATGTCTCTTTTTCAATACATTAAATTCAAAAATATTCCGTTAATTATTTAAATTTAAATTTTATAAACACCATTGTTTATTTGAAATAATTTAAATTTTTAGAAGATTGCTTATTTACGAAAATGGTTGCCGAATTAAACGATGACGTCACATATCGAAAGAACGTAATTACCATGCATCATACTTGGCTAGTTATCTTTCCGTTTGGCTATAAAATAGAAGTCGGTAAACTGCACAATAGGCATTTAGTATTAAAAAATGAAGTCGAATTATATAAATGAGGAAACCAAAATGGCAGCTTTTGGAAAATGAAATCCAAGATACGTGAATAAAAAACCATTTATGTATCTATGTTATTCGTAGTGATAAATCATATCGAGATCATGAAAATATTACTTATTTTAGAAACGTTTTATATGTATATACATATATTATAACAAACATTTTTAAGAAATTGTTATCCAACCACTTTAGTCCTGATAATCAAATAATCTGTATAAATAAGAGCAAATAAAACAAAAATTACAAGAATGAAATGAACATAATCTTTATCAACTGCAGTAATTCAAAACTCTCAGGGCAAAAAGTAGTAACCGGTTATACATGTCGAACAGCTTATACATTGAACATAAGCAGGAAATATAATACGAAATACACAATGTATGATTCGAAATATAATATTATTTTGATTTTTGTGACTTAAGAAAACAAAAGAAAGGCTTAATAGGAAATATGTTTTTATATCTGATATAAGCTTAAAAATCTGATCTCCATTTTATTTGTACTGTTTTAATCAGATTTCCCTTTTATCTGGCCTAAAAAAACAATTTTTTGAAAATGAAAACCCATTAATATGAATTCGTAATTCAATTAGTTTCACCGTAGATTATGCACTGTTTGATGAAATGCTTAGTACGGATGAAGAGAAAACTATGTTGCTTTTTTATATATATGTTTACCTAGATCACATAGTCTTAACTTAATGTAGGGTAAAAATTATCCACCTGGGGCTTGAAAAAAAAAACGCCGCGGTTCAATTATTAGCTATGAAGGAATGTTATGCAGTATGTGTACGTAGTGGCTCAGTTCATGCTTTGAGGTGTCGGTCGTACTCATTTCTTTTTCGATATAGACCGTCTGGCCTACTTAAAAGTGTTAGGTGTGTGTTTGGACGGCTAGAATATGCCACCCAATTCAGACAGGAACCCAGTGGGGTCGGCATCAACAAGGTCCCACCCTCTAAACCCTTCAAGCCCTCGCTGGCAAGGGGAACGTCGTGGAAGGTCCTACCCTTCTTCCTCTACCACCAACCTCTGGGAAGGACTTACTGACCCACATATTTAAGGTGCCCGTATTCCTCGTGAACACGAGAACAATTACGGCAGATCTGGGAATCAAACTCGGCTACACGACCCAACCCTAGTCCTATTCAATTGAAAGTTTGCGTGGAAAGCAGAACGTAGAACGCTGTTAAAATATCCTAAGAGCTTGTAAAGCCAAAATATACTAACAGGTTGTACAGCCAAAATACCGTAATAGGTTGTAAAACCAAAATTTCCCAACAGCTTCTAATGCCAAAATATCCTAACAGATTCTAACATCCCCTGGCTTGACACGAAAAATCTGATGTGGTCAGTATATGACTATATTTTATAATGGAATGAATTTACTACTTTTACAGTAAAAAATAATATATATGATCCACAGTACTGTATTAATATCGTTGAATTGTACATTTGGCGATTTCCCAGATGACAGCATGTAAAATAATTTCAAAATACCCAATTAACTTATATTTCGCACAACCCTAAATAAACAATTATCAATATTGATAGCATGCTCAATAAGCGATATAGTCCGTATATTAAAATACTTTTATTAATTCAAAAATTAGGCGGCATTTTAATTAACTTAGCGTAATGTTTACAATTTTGGCGATATTTTTGCCAATCTGGAGCGAAGTATCGCCACGTTGGCAATAATTTGCTAAATTATTCGCCAAGTTCGCCGAATGCATCACCTTACAGACAAACGGAGAGAAGAGCATTTCTTATATACAAGAAGGTATGCCCGTCATATAACGGAAATCAAAATTTGCGAAACATTACTTGCCATTTAGCGTCATTTTTATTAATTTGGCGGCATTTTTGTTGCTTTGGTAATATTTAAAATAGTCGCCAAATTGTCGATGTCCCGTTAAATTTCTCGCCAATCGTTACGGATGGAGAAATGCGTTATTCTTATAGTCTACTCTTAGGTTCTTTCCAAGATATTGAACTTTCATAAATTATATGTTTTTTTTCATTGCTTTAGTGTTATTTTAATCAATTTGGTATCAGTATCGTTAAATTTGGCAACATTTAAAAACTCGCCAAGTAGGCGATATTCCGCCACATTCGTCACCAAAGTCTCGCAAGGCGTTACCGACGGAGAAATAAGTTATTCTTATAGCAGATAAATGATTAATGGTGTCAAAGCACAAAAGTATCAAAGCATATTTTCTCATGAATGGAATAATAAGATAGATCCAAGAGAATATTATCATCAAATTTATCGAATGATATTACTTATAAAAAGTGAACATATTTCACAATAGTTTATTTTTTTTTATTTTAATTGACTTTTTGTTATTTTTTTAAATGTGCAATATCTCGAGAACGGTTCATTTTAGCGTTCTAAAATTTATGTCAATCGTTTTCTAATGAAAAATTACATATGAAACGACTATTTACGTCACTTTATTAAAGGTTTTAATTTTTTATGATTTTTTCAAAATTTCACTCGAAAATTTAGGGGTACCCAACATTCGATTGCGTATTAAAACACTAATCTTCAAGTATTCATGGTTTGTAATTTTTGTGTTGAATTTTATTCGAATCGCTTTATTCGGTCGTGAGATATCGTCTCCACATACTCACTGACTGACACACACACACATAGACATCATCTCAAAAACATTTGATTCGTGTTCAGGGAGGCTCGAAGTGTGCTCTCCCGTCGAAAATTCGAATACTCGATCCCATCAGAATATTTTCCTTATACATTATGCATATAAGGAAAGTAAAAATGCACGTGCACAATACATAAGTTTGTAGGAAAATACTTGAGATATTTTTTCTCTCTATTTATTGAAAAATATATAATCATTTTATTACAGAAGGAATGAAATGAATATATTACCAAGAATATATCAAATTAGCAGTTATTAAATATTTTAAATTCAATATTGGAAATTTGGTGCAGTTTTTGATATCACAAATTCTCAAAAAAAAAAAAAAAAAAAAAACTCCAGTCTTGAAATTGGTTTGATTTTGCAAATTGATGTAGTTTCCTTAATTTTATATCAAAACTCAAATGTTAGACAAGAATTTAATTTATGCAACGTAGTGTATATATTTAGCTTTTGGATTTCCAAGATTTTTAGACCATCTTAAAAGGGTACATTTTTATCTTTCTAGTAAGCAATATGCTAATGAGATTCAGGTTTACTCATAGCCTAAACTCCCAAATTTTGAGAAAATATGTTGGATAGTTTTCAGATACAGAAGATAAAAAAAATTTCTGCGCACACATACAAATACTCTACGATAATATCAATAGCTACTGTCTTTAGTCTAAATCTGCTAAAATTCAAATTTTAATTTTATACGTTCTAATTACACAGAGTTTTTTTTTTGTTTTTTTTTCTTACAAAAATGAAGTATTAAGCTCGAAGCAAAAATCGTCTGCCAACTAATTTTCTTTGAAGTACCGTAGGGAAAAATAAAATAAATTATGTCTTGCTATACGTACAAGATGTCATTGATAAATACTTTTTTTTTTCAATTCAATTTTGTAGTGAAATCCTAAGGGTATAGAATATGACTGGGCATAAAATCTATAATAAATCAGATCAAAACGTAAAATATTACGAAAATATTGTACAGTAAGCAGATGTACGTTTCGGTAATGTATGGATTTCCTTCTTCAGTGGGAAGAAGCCTGAAACAAAACGCATAAAGGAGTGAAAAACCACGTCAAACCACCAGAAAATGGTTTAAAGTGAGATCCAATGTGCAAAAATTCTATAATTCGAACTTTTTCTCTTTTTCTTTCGACTCAGACCGTTCGACCTACCCGAAAGTGTAAGGTGACGGCCGGGGCAGTGCCACCCAATTTAGACCGGACCCCAGTGGAGGTAGCAATATCCACAGAGACCGCAGAGACCACAGAGACCACAGCCTACCTGCCGCTGCCACCAACATCTCGGTAGGTCTTCAGGTTCCATTTAGATGCGGAACTTTTCGACCTAAACCGTCCGACCTACCCGAAGTTGTAAAGGTAATGCTTGGACAGTACTACATTATATTGTGACTCTAGCGACAAATTCCTAAATGTGTTAATGGATTTTTTTTCTACATTTTAACGACTATAAAAGTTAGAATCGAGTTCTGAATACAGCAAAAGCATTCATAAATCGATCTGTCTGCATCCATGCATATATAGCCAATGCAAGTAGCTTGTCCTAATTTCCAGAACCTACTTGGCACCATATAACTGACTTAAAATTTAGAGAAGTCTGAACTTACACTGAAAGGGGCTTCCATATTCAAGCTAAAATAATCAAAGAACATTGTTTGATAGCCTGTTCGACTCAGACCGTCCGACCTACCAGAAGGTGTAAGATATCTATTTGGATGGCCGGGACAGTGTCACACCATTTAGACTGGAACCTTGTGGGGGCGTCATCCACAGGGAGCGTGTCCTCCTTCCTCTACCATCAACCTCACGAAAGAACTTATGCATATGCATATTTAACGTATTCATATTCGGCGTAAACAAGAGGACACTTTGGGCACAGTCGAGAATCGAACTGGGGTCATCCGACTGCAATCCCGTCACGCTAACTACTGGATTATCCCACACCCGGAAACTTCTTTGAAGTTTTTAAAATCATTAAAAGTACCAGTGATCTGGTTAATTCATTGTCAATGCGGACTATTTCAGATAGTTCAAACTAAACGCGCTCTAAATTATCACTTAAAGGAGCATCGCTTAAAAGAACATTGTGTAAAAAAAACATTTATTTCTGAGCATTGTTGCATGGCTGGTCACCGGTTTGATTTTTTTTCTTCTTCCCTTATTCAAAAGTTATCTTCAGTTTTCAATTTGGATTTCGTCGAATTTTTTCAAATCAAAAAAAATTCTGCTAATTTGGATAACGGTTTGCCAATCCCTCAGTATTTTTAAGGAGCATGGTCTGATACTGCCGTGCCTTATTTTTTGTTTCTTTATGTTCATATTTGTGCTTTTAATTTGTCCTTCCTTTTCATGTGCATTTATCCGTATTTTGTTTGCTTTATTTCCCATTCGTCACAATAGGTGGCGTTACTATATTGCGATCTATAGTTCAGCTGTTTTATTTGGCCGACATTGTCTTGGTTTTCAGTTTCAGATTTACTGCACTGAAGCAGGATATCCGGTTGATATCTAAAAAGTACATATACTTTTTTGTCTTGATTTGCGACTTTACTAAATTAACCAGTTCATTTATCTGGTTATAAATTTGCCAATTTAACAGAAGATCTCTCTCTGTCTGTGTGTGTGTGTGTGTGTGTGTGTGTCATTTGTAACTTGAAATATAAGCGTTAAACAGCGACGAAATTTGATACAAAGGTACTTCAGGACCAGGAACGATACTTCTCAGTGAGATTTTTTTTTTAATTTCGAATTAGTTTTATAGTTATTTTATGTTTTAGCATGATTTTGAGTAATAGTCATATATCGTTTCCTTAGTGACCAAAAATATTACCGCAGAACTTTTATCTTAACGCCATCAGAAAATCCAAGACCGTTCTTTCCAACAACGTCTGCAGTCAATCCGTAGAACGACGCATTCATATTTATTTATTTATTATTAAATACCTCAAAATTTACATTTTTTAGGTTATCTTATATATATTTCGAGATAATTATTATCGAGATATTAATCTGATATATATTTAAAGGAAGATTAGCACAATTATATTTGGTAAAAAGTTGTATTCAGTTTTTTAAAAAGAAGTAGTATATATACCTTCGCATTCTAACAAAAAAAAATTAATTATATATATAATTTTATTTATTTATTTTGGTGAATTTAAACAAAAGCACAAAAATTGAGATATTCGATTCGGCTCCCGAAAGAATTATTTTTCCGGTAGTCTGAGAACTTTTCTACACATGCTTGCCTTGGAATTCATCGGAAGTTTTAAGCCACGCCTTAGATTCGTTTCATTTCTTTTCTTTTTATTTATGTATTATTATAAGCTCTCTACGGCTGCAGACCATGAAGCGGTTTGAAGAGGCGATTTTGTAAATATATTATTTAAGTATCGGGAGCTTATTCAGGATCCGGGAAACGTCGAATAATTCGTTCTAAAAACACCATATTGCTTCGAGGTTTGTCATGTATAATCATTTGGCTCGTTTGATTTTATATACTTTGTACGTTGGATTTTATATATTTGATTTTATATACTTTTCGCACTTTGATATTATATACTTTATAATTTTTTTCTTTTCTTGTTTGCTTCTCAACTTTATATTGCCTGCATTTTCCTTTTTTTTTTGTCTCCATTTTCTACTTCTCTTTAGTCACACTAACAATACAAAGTTCCGCTGGAATCGTTGGTTTACACTCAAAATACAAAATTGAGTCCAATTTTCTAGGTAACTAACAGGTTTATTCACAAGCACAGCGTAAACAAGAACAATATACGGTTAACTAGTATATAAACGATCCACTCATTTCACAAAACAACCGATGTTATTTTCGAAACATTGAAGTATTTCATTTCACAAAATAGCAATTACTAATCTCAAAGCATTAAACGAGTTGTTGTTGTTGTTGAAACCCAGACCGTCCGACCTACCAGAAAGGTGTAAGGTAACTGTTTGGACGGTCGGGAAGTGCCACCCAATTTAGACCGGAACCCAGTGGGGGAGGCGTCCACAGGGACCGTACCCTCCTTCCCCTACCACCAACCTCTCGGAAGGACTTTCGGACCCACATGTTTAACGTGATCGTACTCCGCATGAACACGGCGGCAGTTTTGGCAGTGGCTGGAATCGAACCCGGGCCTACCGAGTGCAACTCCAGCGCGCTAACCAATGGGCTACCGCGCCCAGCATTAAACGAGTGTCGCAGTTCAATGTATCACGTCAACTGCTCTCCAACTGAGTGCTGACTCATTTTAGATTATCTATAGAAACTTCTAGAAATCTCTCATACCGCGTAGAATGTTCGTTATTTCGAAGTGTTTCTCGAACCTTCAACAAGTCGCCAAATAGGAGATGAAAAGTCAAATCTGGAAACCCGTCTCCGAACTTCAGTATAGGGTAACCCTAGATTCACGTCATATGGAAGGTTGCATGTGCATGTTTTCTGCGTCTGGTTTTCAAAAAGGACTGCAGTGAGAGCAATTTACACGTTCACAACAATATCTTGAACCTTTGAAAAGTCACCGAAGTGGTGATAAATCGCCAAATCCGATAACTCCTCTTTCAAACTTAAGCATATGAGGCAACCCTAAATACACGTCATAGGAAAAGTTACCTTGTATAGGTATGCTTGGTACGGGTGTTTTCTCCGTCTGGTTTTCAAAAGAGACTCCCGTGAGGAAGGATATTCCATACGTTCGTAAATCTTATTTGATGTATCTATCATTCAGCCATTTTCTGAGAGCCTGCCATGGTGTAAGTCTCAACTGGGTCTGTGTTTCAGGATTCGTGCTGAAGAATGGAGATTTTCGAAACATAAGTATGCATACACATAATTATTTGCGTAATATTTTACGCTGTGATCTAATTTTTTCATTAAACCCTTAGGATACCAGCACACTTAACTCATTAAAATTGCTCTGACCAAAATACGTTTTCAAGAGATAATCCCATTTCCTCGCAACTAGTCAAAGCGCTGTGCACATTATTTTAACTACTTACTGTGCTGGTATGTTGTATCACAATGGAAAAGTATAGGAGAAGCAAGTGCAAACATGTTTCAGCATTCATGATTTCATTCGAAACAATTTGAGATTTCCACTGGCGGCAGCTAAATACACACAGATTATTTTTCTACATATTTATCAAGAACACAAAAAACTAAATTATATAACCAAACTAAAAGACTAACATAATAGCAACTTCTGCATTTATAATTTAAATTTATTCAAGGAATTAATATTTAATGAAGGAACAAAGCAACGCGTTTTTAATTCTTCATGATTATACATTTTTTGTGCAAATTTAATTAGAACATGAATTTTAATGCGTACTACAAATAAATTTTACAGGCAGAGACAATTGACAATTAAAATACCCCCCCCCCCACACACACACCACCACCACCTCTTTCCAATTTTTAGCGGAAAAAGGGAAATAACATTTTTACATTAATGCAAATTTAGTTACAGTTCAGAATTTAGTGACAAACTCAAGTCAAACGTTTTTTACGAATATTAAACATCATTTTAGAGTTTCTATTTTCGTATGTTTTTTTTCCCCTTGATAGATGAGGAATTTTCTAAAAAAACTTTTTCGATTAGCATAAAAATTCGATAAATGCACATCTTCATTAATTTTTTAGTTTTGTTAGTAACGAAGAGTAAATATTTATTCTAATATATTTTTTTTATTTTTCGTGTAGCTCAATTAGCGAAACATATGTAAAAATGTTCAATTATCTGTTTAGAATATTTATGCATATTGGATTTGAAATTCACATTAGGGTTGACCGTTAAATATTTATGATTGCAGGATTTTACATTAGTTCAGAAATATTGAAATTATTTGTTGTTGCAAATCTCAATACGTATATTTTATAAATATTTCTTTCTGCATTAAATATATTTTCAGAACAGAATTGCACATACCGTAGCTTTGCCAAGCCAAGACGAATGATTTCGGGGTGCCTGCATCACCTGATCCGTAACCCCACATCTACTATAGCAATTATTCAGTTTGTTAGTTTATGCGATGATTGAAGTCGACTGTAAGGCACTCTGCTACTTGGAGGGTGCTGTTGTTGAAGTAACTTGCTACAGCAGTGAAAAAAAACTACCGTAGCTTTTAATTACATGTTTCAAATAATATTTATCTATAATTTAATTTTTAATATAATTTTGGGTAGATAAAATCCAGACTGTTTAAAACGAAATTCGTATCGCAACCAGGATATTTTATAGTGAAGTTTATTATATTATTTTTATAGTGGAAATTCATTCAGCATTTTTCTTTAGATTTTAAATAAAAGTGCAAGTTAATATCTGTACAACACCAATCCATTTCAATGCTTTTCTTTAAACACGATATCATTACGATTGCAGTACAACTCGTATATTGAAAATTGCTGCCATATATCGTAGGTTCCATGTAAAGATCGATAAAATTGCATTTTATCTGATGTTGATCGGGCTGCATTTTATCTGATTTGATGCCGCTGCATCAGATAAAATGCATATCCCGCTATCTGAGAGGGCTGTATTTCATCTAATGCATATTTAAAGAACTCATTTCACCACCAGATACTGAACAGCAGGTTTTCACCTAAACAATCAATGTTTAGGCGAAATACATTGGGTTACTGAAACGAAATTCTTAGTTTTTATGGTGAAAGTGTTCCCCGGTAGAAGTGATCCACGAATTTTATTATTATTGTAAAAAAAATGAAAATAAGAAAAATGAATTAGATACAGTCAATAAGTACACGGATAATAATGTCCATGTAAAGATAATGGATAATGTGTTGTACTGCCCATGAAATACAGAGAGGATTCCAAGAATTTGTCTAGATATTTGTTAGAGATTTTCGCTAATTAAGTAATTAATTACGATGCCAAATATTTGTAAAAATTGCGAAAAACATTTTTTTAGGGTTTTTATAAATTTATAAGGATGCCAGTTCCGTTATCTTTGAGAGGGGGGGGGGGTTCTTAAAGAAACTGTTATGTCCCCCACCGTGAAAGTATGATTTCAATATATGGCTCGAACTTCATTGGCTTTTTAAAAAATATATTTGGCAAATAATTTACACTTCCTTCTCTTTCTTTGATTAAATTTAATTCGAATCATTAAACTTTAATTCAGTAAATAATTTGTTTTTATCCTGTAAAAGAGGTTAGTGTCTGACATATTTAATTGCGAATCACTTTTTTCAAATACAGTAAATTATTTCTTGTTTCAAATTTTGCATCCATAAAATTTTGACCATTTTACTGCATAGTTTTTGTTTCAGTATAATAAAAAATTTGTCATATATGGTTGGAAAGATCGCTGCTACTGTTTCGTTTCCAAAATATTCTTGGAATAGTATGGAAATTATATTTAAGAACAGACTTGATTTTGAACTTGACATGAGAATCAAACATTCTGAAATATTTATTCCTACTATAAACAATATATAAATTTTAATAAAATTGGAATTTTATTTCTAAAGCAGATTTTCCTTTTAAAAATCGAAATTGTCTTGTGTCTGTAGTTATAATTTTTTACACATTTCTATTTTTTATCATATACTATATTTTTTTCTATTTTATATCATTCTGATCACTCAATTATAGTAGTATTTAATTATAGTAATAAGAGTATTTCGATTCCGTTCAGAAAAAATAAAGGTTAAGCATTAGAATTGGGAATGTTAAAAACACAATGATAACAAAAGCAATTGCTCATATATATATATATATATAATCCAAACGAAATAAAAATAATAAAAGCAGTAGAACAATAAGAGGCTGTGGGGCCTTTAATATCGATGTTCATTCAAGTCTATAGTATTGAATTATACTGGAACTGATGACAACGATGTTTTCGGTACATAACACTGGATACAATCTTTTGTAATATATGGATGTATTTGATAATGCGTGCACGTTGCTGTGTTGGGATTTTATGTATCGAGATCACTGGTAATGGTCTCTTTCTGTTGTACTACTTATATTATATTTTATCATGTTATAGGTAATTTCTTTAATATAAAGGTTTTCATTTTGCATTGGGCTTTCTTCATGTTATATGGATTTTGTCCTTTCGGTGTATACTTTGGTCTGGGTGACCTACTGTGAGAAGTACCGGCTTACTGGGAGTGTTGCCGCGGCTTTTAAGCATGCTTTAACAGGGGAGTCGGGGTCACAGCCCCCCACTGCCTCTTATGGTTCTACTCTGATTTTATTCCTTTTATTTCTTTTGGCTTTTATATTATGCATCGTTATATGTTAAGGATTCTTCGCGCCTGATATTTCATGGCATTCTTGGTATTCTTTGAAATCTGATTTATTTGTTTTTTATATACATATCCCTTAATTTATTTCATACATTTGGTTTTATTTGTATATATATATATATATATATATATATATATATATATATATATATATATATATATATACTAGTGAACGAATAATTCCGAAACTGTTAATGTATGAAATTAAACAATTTTCCAAGTAGATCCACATTAAATATCATTATTTTGTCAAACATTAGTCATAATTAATGTAAAAGACAAATAAACTAACAATTCAATAAATCATGAAATTTGAGATCATATAAAACATGGTAACATGGCTAATGTACAAGAAAGCTTTTCTAAAATAAGTTTGATGTGTCTGTCTAACTAATTCTTACTAAAACGCTCAAGAATTTGATATTAAACATATGAAATGATGTTTATGTACAACTTGATATGTTTCAGATTATCATTTCGATTAAACTTAATTCTTAATTTCGAAAATATATATCGTTTTGCATATTCAATGAAACAAATATATTATATGTATTATATTATGGCATAAAAGTAACATATTTTGCGAGATTTTGTTAGATATTATCGAGAAAAAATTTTGATATCTTCTACTAAATTGAAATATTTATTTAAATTCCTGTATTTTAATGCTCTTTGATTTGGAATACGTCACTTGTTTATATAAATAAATACTTTGATTTCAAAAATGTCTATACAATAATATCAGAAAATTAGGCTGAGTACTGAGTGTTTTGTTTGTAATGAAATATAATGACTGCTAAAGAACATTTTGCAATATTTAGAATGGCTATATTTAATAATTTCATAGAATGCTAATGTAATTTGTTTTCCCACTTTGTTTATGTTTCCAAACCAGAAAAATATTTAAATTATTATAAATGTAAATTAGAATAAGTCATTTTTTTTAATAGTTCCACACTTCGAATATTATTTTACATTTTGCTTCTGTTTATCTATCTAAGAATATATATATTGCATTGCATAATTCTTCAGGATTTGGTTCATTGCATTTTAGTTTTCACATGATCCCTTGCATGTTTCTTTCTCTCATGTTTTACTTAGAACACTGATGTATATACTCCTTTAAATGTATCACATGTGTTATGATGTTAATAAAAGTATTCTTAACAATTTTCGAATGGATTGCATGAAAAAACATTCACCTTTATATAACGGCCAAAGGAATAAAGATTAACTATTTTGATGAGAAGCTTTTCTATATACTTGTGGTAGTATTTGTATAAACGGGGCTCAACAAATAATACTACAAAATAGAAACAGCCTATCGTCAAGTCTCACTTTATTCTCTATCTTGTTGTAAAAATTTCTTTTTGAATGTATAAATATATTTATATTTGTATGTGTAATATGTATTACATGTGCACATCGTATTGTGTGTAACGCTGTTGTAAGATATCTGTATATGTTTGAGTCAGGTAATGGTTATAGTGATGAATATATATCTATATATTTGTATGAAGTATTGGATTCGAGTATTTATTATAAAATGTACATATATTTATGTTTAAAAATTGAAGATGTAATTAAATATCTCTTTTTAAAATGTGTTGTGTCGTTTCAATGAAAGTTTTCATGCGATGTCTGAAATATTTTTTTGTTTAACATACAAAGCTTTCGATTGGCATTAACTGTCGAATGAAGTGTTTGTTATAGAGATGCAAAAGCAAAGTCTATTAATTATTTATCAAATTTTGTGAAATTTGGACAATTAGTTTTTAGCTAGAGTGGATATATGCGATTTTTGAGAGCCATTTGCTTTATCCCGAAACGTACCAAAATCAGCATCAGGGTAACCTACAAGTGTCTTACCTATAACATTTTATGAAATTTGGTCATTTGGTTTTTGAGTAAGAGTGGATACATATTTTGTACAGACATACACACACAGGCTTATAACAAGACCTATAACAAGAGGACCTATATACGGAGTAGGATTCAAAAGTTCCCGAACTGAATCTATGACTTAAAAAATATTATCAATTAAAATGCTGAAACACATCCTCCTTCTAATTAAGACCCTTGCGCAACAACACACTTTTTCCATCGATTGTAAAGGTCGTCGAAACACTTCTGGAATCCATTTATAGCCATATCCTTTACTTCAGCCTGCGATGCACTTTTAACTACATCTGCGGATTGAAACCGACGACCCTGCAAGCGACTTGCCAGTTCAGAAAATAGGCTGAAGTCGCAGGGGAGTAAGGAGGATGTGGCAAAACAGTTGTTTGCGTTTTCGCAACAAAGTCAGCGACGAGGAGGGATCGGTGTGCAGGAGCGTTGTCATGCAAAAGCACCCCTTTTGGTGTTCGGTTAACATGCGGGAACCATCTGTTGACACACTCTATGCATGTTAAGAACCTTAGTCAGTATCCATTGACATGTGACCTCGGATATCCCAACTGATTCTGATATTTCCGATATTGTTTGCTGACTGTCCCCACGTACCGCCGCAGAAACCTGTTTTCAGCTGTGAGGGAAGTCCAACCCGTTCGTTGTCTTCGGCACTTTCCCTGCCTTCTCTGAAACGTCGATGCCACTCACTCAAAAGCTTGCGTACACATGCTTCAACATTTCGAAAACCTCCGTAGCACTTTTTCCCGAGCGAACACAAAATGTGATATTAATTCTCTGCTCATCAAACGCCATTTCTTTCAATCGCCGGTTACTAAGTACACCCGTCTACAAAATACGACGCTTTGGTGAGCCACCGACTACGTGATTTGAGTCAAACCACTTTTAGAAGAGGGGGGAGAACGTAGTAACACAGAAACGTTATCGTAGTCGCTCTACTGCAAATATTTTTTAAGTTATAGACTCAGTCCGGGAACTTTTGAATCCTACCTCGTATTACCTCTAACAAGAGTACCTCAGACACGCACACACACAAACACACATACAGACGTCATGCTAAAATAGTTGTTTCATGTATTAGAGATCCCAAAATGTGTTGATCCGTCAAAATATCGAATTGCGATTTTCAACACGATTTCAATATTTTTCGCATACCCATGTATTGCAGGGATAGCCATGTATTGTTCCTCCATGTATTGTAGCGAAAGTAATAATAGGTACGATCCAGGTTGGCTAGAAAAAGGAAGTAAGAAAAAATGGAGAGTGTAAACATAAAAGAAGCTGTAGAAATATTGAAGTGGGGGTTTCGAAACATCGGCCATAAAGATTAAAGGAAAACATCATTGTTTTTTAATTTTCTCAGTTTACTACGAGAGAGAAGTGGGGTAAAAAATATTTTTCTTTTCTTCTTGGAAACATCAATAGACGAAAACATTGGAAAATTCATTATTTTCACCCAAACATAGGAAAAATAACACGAACGCTTCAAGGTAATTAAAAAAAGAAGGGTTGATAGAACAGGGCGGCTTAAAAAAAAAACAATAAAATATTCGAGAGGGATATTCGAGGGTAATACTGATCACATAAAGATTTAAAGAAACTTGCCAATGATTTTTTTTTTTTTTTTGTCACTGTTAAAGGGAGCTAAAAATATTATTTTGATTTTCTTTTTCTTTTCTTTACTTTCTTCATTTTAGGAAAAGTTATGTACGAATAATCTGAATCAATTTTCAGAGATACATTAGCTAAAATAAAATACGTGGGGGGGGGGGGGGGGAGAAGCATTCGCTTCAGGTTGCTTAGAAAAAAGAAAAGGTAATAGAATGTAAGCAGTGTGGAGATTAAAAGATAATAATTTTTTATTTGTGCAAAAAAACATCATTGAGATAGAAATAAAAATTGTCGTTGAGAATTGTCATGATAAAAATACCAAATTTTTCTTTTTAGCTGATATGGCAATTGAAACGATAGAAAAGCAATTTTTTCTTCAGTTGTGGAAAAAGAAAACGACAAATTCTAAAATATTTTTCAGAGATGCATCAGACCAACCTAAATACAGAAAGAAACATGGAGGTTCCAGGTTAAATAGAAGGGATAATAAAATGTTTGATGGGGATAGAAGTTGGAATTAAAAACAATAATAATATTCGAGTGCTGTATCAAAAAAGTGGGTGCACAGATATTAAGAGAAATATTTACAATATTTCATTTTTGCAATCAAATGGGGGCTGTAAGAAATATCAAATTTTTCATTTTCCAAGTTGTAGAAATATTGTTGGACAGTCCAGTGGTTAACGCGCGGTATTGCACTTGGACGACTGAAGCTCGAATCCCGGCTCTGCCCAAACTGTCTCCGTGTTCACTCGAAATACGGCCACGTTAAATATGGGGGTCCGTAAGTCCTTCCGAAAGGCTGGTGGTAGGAGATAAAGGGTACGGCTCCTGTAGATCCACTCCCAATGAGTTCCGCTCTAAATTGTGTGGCACTGTCCCGGTTGTATAAAACGATACTTTATACTTTCTGTTTAGTCGATGGTATGTACCGAACAAATAACAAGTTGTAGAGAAGTAATTTATAAACAACCCCACGTCGCCCAGGGGGTGAAGTGGATAGCGACTCCGACTGCTGTCTAGTGGGCTTGGGTTCGAATCCCGAGTAAGGCATGGGCGTTTTCTTGAGGATGAAGTCAGTCTTCCGCCTTCTGTGTCCTCGCCTCGTGAAGCTGCCCCCCTCCTGACCTTCGTCAGTGATGCTTGTTTGTGTTAATAAACTTTGTAATCACGTCTTGTGTCACTCTTTGTCCTTCTTCTGGCATCACTGGTCCTGTTGCGGCTCTACCGAAACAGGAGGTTATAAGAAATAACAACAACGAACACGGTGTTTTTTCGGTATTAGGGGGTGTCACTCCCCTCCTGAAATTAAAAAAATTTAAAATGAGTCCTAAACACACATGTGATAAAGAAAAAATAATCGACTGAATCTCCATTCAGTTTGTCGTTCGAAAATCTTTAAACTAGAGAAACCAGTTTCAACCTCCAATAAATAAAAAAAATAAAATTAGTATAAATAAAGAATAGAGTAAATTCTTGGATGTCAGAAACTAAGAATTCGAAAAGACATATTTCGGATACTGCGTAACGATAATATGACGGGAATTCTCCTACTGCATGCCATAACACCTGAAAATTTGGAAAAATACCAGTTACTAAAAAAAAGATAAGACGAAAAGCCCGTCATTTAGTGCTTAGTGGTCTGCACGGGTCTAATTTAAAATTTCCCCGGCCCGAAAATATTAAGATTTGACTCGGCCGTAAGCCCAAAATGTTTTTAAAATATTTCACCCGAGCCTGATCCGCTCCGAAAGCATTTGAAGTCAGCCCCAGGGCGAACTGGACCAAATCTTTTTGCAATATATTGAAGCCTGTTGCCTCGTATGATGATCCAAATTTGAATTTAAGAAATTAAACACAAGTTATATTGTATATACTAATAAATTAAAGAAAATCAAAATTTGAAAAATCTGAACAAATCAAGAATGAACATTACTGTAAATTGTGTTTCTATTTATCATTTTGACTTGTTATTATTATTTATTTGTTTAGTTAGAGCTAATTAGCACCAAACATTCTTGACTACAGTGGTTGCAAAACAAATTTGTCATATGCCACAATTGTTGGTATTTTTAAAAATATCTCAATGCGATCTTTCTATGTACGTATACAAATAAATTATGTTCTTTGATTGTGCCACAATTATGAATATTATTAAAACTTAATAATTTTAAATTAAAAGTGGTACATGATTAGAAAACAGATATAAATAAATTCAATACCAATAATTCGTCTCATCCATATATTGAATTTAAATTATAACAGTATGTTCAAATAAATTTTCATTCAATATTTGTTATCAAAAAGAAATTGATGGATGTATTTTACTTAATATAATAAGATAGAATTTATATATTTTTGATAATTTAACAACATTTGAAATATAACAATTGAAATTAAAATCATAGAAAAAAATTTAAAATAAAATATTACTGTTAAATTTTATGTAAACAGTACCTATTGGCTTTTCTATATAATTTGACTCTGCTCAACCTGACCCAAATTTTATAGAACTTGGCTCCCGGCCGGTGGAACAGGTCGGGCCTAAATCTACTGTTTAGGCTGGGCCTAAGACCACGTGCCTCTCCCGAGCCCGTGCAAGACCTCTAAGGTGAACCCCTTGAGATCGATATTTAAAATTGAACCCTCTAAACTGAATTTCACAATACGCCACTGAAACAAAGAGACTACGGCTCAGGTAGGGTCCAATCCTACGTGCTTGACCTGAGACCGTGCAAACCTCTAACTTGAACCCCTTGAGATTGATATTTAAAATTGAATCCCCCCTCTCAACGGAATTTTACAATACGCCACTGAAACAAACAGACCTGAAACAATTTTCAGAAGTACTTCAAATCAACCCAAATGCAGGTAAATTAACATGAATATTTCTGCCTGATTCGCAAACGCAATGATAAAAAATGTAAGAGGACGGTGGCAATGAAAACAATTGACATTTTTCTGGCTGATTCGGAAACTCAAGGATAAAATATGTAAAGGGATGGTAGCAATGAAAACAATTTTAATATTTCTGGCTGATTAGGAAACTCAATGATAAAAATGTAGGGGGATGGTGGCAATGAAAACAATTGAAGTATTTCTGGCTGATTAGGAAACTCAATGATAAAATATGTAAGGGGATGGTAGCAATGAAAACAATTGAAGTATTTCTGGCTGATTAGGAAACTCAATGATAAAATATGTAAGGGGTTGGTAGCAATGAAAACAATTGAAGTATTTCTGGCTGATTTGGAAATTCAATGATAAAATATGTAAGGGGTGGTAGCAATGAAAACAATTGAAGTATTTCTGGCTGATTAGGAAACTCAATGATAAAATATGTAAGGGGTTGGTAGCAATGAAAACAATTGAAGTATTTCTGGCTGATTAGGAAACTTAATGATAAAATATGTAAAGGGATGGTAGCAATGAAAACAATTGAAGTATTTCTGGCTGATTAGGAAACTCAATGATAAAATATGTAAAGGGATGGTACCAATGAAAACAATTGAAGTATTTCTGGCTGATTAGGAAACTCAATGGTAAAATATGTAAGGGGATGGTAGCAATGAAAACAATTGAAGTATTTCTGGCTGATTAGGGAACTCAATGATAAAATATGTAAAGGGATGGTAGCAATGAAAACAATTGAAGTATTTCTGGCTGATTAGGAAACTCAATGATAAAATATGTAAGGGGATGGTAGCAATGAAAACAATTGAAGTATTTCTGGCTGATTTGGAAACTCAAAGATAAAATATGTAAGGGGATGGTAGCAATGAAAACAATTGAAGTATTTCTGGCTGATTAGGAAACTCAATGATAAAATATGTAAGGGGATGGTAGCAATGAAAACAATTAAAGTATTTCTGGCTGATTAGGAAACTCAATGATAAAATATGTAAGGGGATGGTAGCAATGAAAACAATTGAAGTATTTCTGGCTGATTTGGAAACTCAATAATAAATTATGTAAGGAGATGGTAGCAATGAAAACAATTGAAGTATTTCTGGCTGATTAGGAAACTCAATGATAAAATATGTAAGGGGATGATTGCAACGAAAACAATTGAAATATTTCTGGCTGATTCGGAAACGCAATGATAAGAAATGTATGAGGATAATGGCAATGAAAACGATTGGAATAGTCGTGGTGAGCTTCATAGAATAGTTTATTCTAAGGAAATAAATTTCATTTTTCGATCACTGAGTGTATGTACATAGAGGGGGGGCTGCAAAAATGTAATATTGTCTTTTTTTATTGCTGTGGAAACAGAATTGAACGTAACAAATGTACAGCATTACTTTTAATTATGGAGCTCCAAATGATCCGCACGTATTCGCATGTTAATTTTACTTTCTTTTTCATTATTCATTATTCTCATTTAGATATTACAATGAATAACAGTTTCAAAAATGTTATATTACAAGAGTTAAACTTTAATTTTTCTCAATTTGATTAAAAATGGTTCACTTAAAAAATACTGTATCAAAGAAAATGTATATACGTACATCTTGTGCCTTGCGAAAATTTTTTTTCATTAAATCAATAAAATAACTATAAAACTCTTATACCGCCTTACTAAATGTGACTTCTAAAAAGTTAAATATTTTCCTTAAGAAATCTGCATGCAACCCTTCAACCCCTCACCACCGCCCTCTTGTTGCAGAACTTTTCGGTGCTTATACTGTTTATATAATATTTTTTATGTTTATTAAAGCAGTGGTCGTTGAGTATGATCATGGGAGGCATCCCATGCTACCAGGACTGAGCGAATCATCGCTTTCAGCGGCTGTTGGCGATCGTCAGCGATCGGGGGCTAGTGGTACCCTAGTAGATTAATAAAATACCAAACATGTGTTCGTTTCCGGCGCACTACATAGAAAATCTCCCCCTGGGTGGCTCACCTTTAAATGGTGTATGAGTGTTGAAGACTCAGACCGTCCGACTCGTCCTGAGGACTTGAGTATCTATTTGGACGGCCGGAGTATGAGTGTTGTTGTTGATGAGACCCAGACCGTCCGACCTACCAGAAAGGTGTAAGGTAACTGTATGGACGGCCGGGAAGTGCCACCCAATTTAGACCGGAACCCAGTGGGGGAGGCATCCACAGGGACCGTACCCTCCTTCCCCTACCACCAACCTCTCGGAAAGACTTACGGACCCACATGTTTAACGTGATCGTACTCCGCATGAACACGGCGGCATTTGTGTTAGCGTGCAAATCTAGCGCGCAAACCACGGGGATACCGCACCCGAGATGGCCAACAGCACGCGGTGTTCCGAGGTGGTCACCCACCAAGTACTAACCGCGCCCGATGCTGCTTGACTTCGGTGATCTAACGAGAACCGGTGTTTTCAGCACGGTACGGCCGTTGGCCCGGAGTATGAGTGTGTAGATCTTAGCTTCTTATAGCTCTGGCCCTCTCAACTGGGGGCAAATGAATATGTGGATTGTTCACGAGAGTTTCTACTTGAGCTCATGATGCAAGTCCTCTTCAAGATGGCGAAGGCGAACTGTGTATTTGTGGTCTTTTACCAGACCCGTCGGCGACTGGAATAAAGACGTGCGTAACCATCTTCGGACCTCGTCAGGGGAATGGTTTCGCTGACCTCCCTCCCCTGGTTGTGGCTTCGCATGGTAGTCGATAGAAAACCAGTCGACCCCATTTCCCTCGGCATAAACCTTAGAGCAGGAATAAGAAGTAGAGTGATTTAGGCCATTGGATTTTCCTCAAAAACGTGTTCTGCAGTTAATCACGTGACTACCGGCAGAAGAGCTGCCACATTTGGCGGCTCTATCTATTACTCGGTGCGTTTGGCATCTCTAAAATAACAAGAAATGCTTGCTTAGTGCTTAAGAAAATAACTTTTCGGTGCGTATTTTAAGAATCCCGCGAAAACAAAACATATAATGCTTGATGATATTAGAATAGGAAAGGATTTTGTACTTCCTCGTTTAGTTTTTGGTTTGCTTGGAATAGAAAATTAGCCTTCTAATAAACTTTTTATTTAAAAGGTAGAAATGTTTTAAATAACATTTCCTTTAATCTGGATTACCTATGGCAGAGGTGGACGTATGGCAGAGAGGCTTCGTATCTCTCCTCTAAGGCATAAACCCTCAGGTTGCAGTGGGGAGTTCAGCTTGAACCTATATAGAAAATTTTACGCGTAACAAAAGGCACCGATATCTTTTAAATAGGGCCAGTTGAACGTTTATGCAACTATTTTTTATAAAGTTATTCGAAAAACATACAATATCTAGAAAAACAATAAAATTTTAACGTCGTTTATATTTCATTTTATCGGTTATTACTTTAAATCAACTCTTTTGCACAAAGAGTTGATTCAAAATAATGACCGATTTCGAAGTCAAAATATAGTCTTCCTTTTCAGGATACAAAGACAGAGTAACCCCAGTGATAAAGAAGTCGTCTATCTGACCTCTGTTTTAGAGCATGCTATAAGATAACTGAGTAAGTATCTTATCTCAACGGCGAATAGAATCGACCTTTCAGACGATTATCTTATCCATATGTGTAGTGGAATTTGAATGCTTATAATTTATTAGTATACAACTGAATTAGGGTTGTTGATGTTGAAACCCAGACCGTCCGACCTACCAGAAAGGTGTAAGGTAACTGTTTGGACGGCCGGGAAGTGCCACCCAATTTAGACCGGAACCCAGTGGGGGAGGCATCCACAGGGACAGTACCCTCCTTCCCCTACCACCAGCCTCTCGGAAGTACTTTCGGACCCACATGTTTAACGTGATCGTACTCCGCATGAACACGGCGGCAGTTTTGGCAGTGGCTGGAATCGAACCCGAGCCTACCGAGTGCAACTCCAGCGCGCTAAACAATGGGCTACCGCGCCCAACTGAATTAGGGTAAAATAATTTTGATGATATAATGGATAAGTTTATAAGAAAGAAGCACATGAAAATACTTTAATAAAAATAATTAACTTTTAACGATTATCACTTTAGTTATTCCATTAGATAATAATTTTTAAAATTGTTATGATTTTAAAAGAAATAAAAACAAAAACATGAAAAATTAATTAACATTGTTTATGTTAATATATTTTCAATGCTGTTATTTTATTTAATATTTTTCTTATAGTTTTCGTAGAAACTAAGTAAAAATAAATTTTCTCCCACATGAAGCTGCAAATTTAATTATTTGAGCTGCTGATTTTTTTATACTATAAACAAAAGTAAAGGCAAACTATTTCGTCCTGGAGTCTAAAAAAAATTTAATCCTGTGTGTCGTGTAAGGCTCGGGAGACAAATTGCTTATAGTATACATTTTTGTGTAAATCGTTAAAGAAGGTTTTATTATCAGCTACATGTCGGAACGTAAATTAGTTTGAAAGTCTTTATAAGAAAACAAAATATTCTTCGGTTACATATATGTATAATAGCATGTATTAAAAAAAGTAGATGCAAAATAGCTTAAGCAACTAAGAACCCCAATAACTTAAGCAATGTTCCATGAGTGCGAACGTTAGGTCCATCTAGTAACCATTTCGGTTAAATAGAAGTGATTGAAGCGCCTCCAGTGGAAAATTTCAAAGCTTGGAAAACAAACCGGATAACAAAGAAAGAAAAAAAGTAAGTAAAGTCCAAATTTGCAGAGCATTACACAATTAGTAGAAAATGACAATAAAACTGTTATAGAAAGTTTTTTTCATTGAAATTCAACTTTGTTTGCAATTACTTTCGTAACACAATTTGATATTTATTATTAAAATCTTAAACTATCTAGAGTAAATTCAAGATGTTTTGCTTACAATACTCACACGCAGATGGCTCAAGCGCCACTTGTATTGAATTAATAAATTCAAATGATAAACTGAACAGTTATAGTTAATAATTTTTCCTATTTAGTGAAATTTATTCCTAATTAATTTAATTTTATTTGACAGATACTTACTTTCATGATATGATTTTCCTTAATCTTTTTCAAAGCTATTGCCAAAGCCGTTAATTGTAGAATATTCTATCTGAAACTTGACATCGTAAGTGTTCGAAAAAACGTATTACAAATAGTACTTACACATAAAAAAAGAAGCAACGCATTTATGAAAAATAAGTAAGAAACTTATTTACAAATAATTATTAACTAAATAAACAATTAACTAAATTATTTAACTAAAGAAACTACTAAATAAACTACTATATTAACTAAATAAACTACTTAACTAATTAAACTATTTAGAGTAAATTTAAGATGTTTTGCTTACAATACTCACACACAAATGTCTCAAGCACCACTTGTATTGAATTAATAAATTCAAATGATAAACTGAACAGTTATAGTTAATAATTTTTCATATTTAGTGAAATTTATTCCAAATTAATTCAATTTTATTTGACAGACACTTACTTTCACGATATGCTTTCCCTTAATATTTTTCAAAGCAATTGCCAAAGCAGTTAATTGTAGAATATTCTATCTGAAACGTGACATCTTAAGTGTTCGAAAAAAAGTATTGCAAGTACAGGTAGTACTTACACATAAAAAAAGAAGCAACGCATTTATGAAAAATAAATAAGAAATTTATTTACAAATAATTAATAAAAAATATTCTAAACAACAAGTTCGCCTGAGCGCTCTGCAGACAAATAACAAAAAGTTGCACATATAATGAATTTAACTGTGTAAATAGACCAAGTTTGTGAGAATGGCAAAACCGTTTGTTCAATAAATTGCCTCCTGTAAATTGAAAGTAGTACAAGTAGAGCTTGAACGGTCAATTTATTGATTCAACTTCTTGTATAGCGTATTGCTGTCTAAAAATAGCATGTAATACATAAACAAATATATAAAAAATAATTCTTATTTACTTGTATTTATATCTATACAAAATAATGCAAGTGGAGGTTTGAATAAATAAAGAGCAGGCCCAATACACATTCTATCTTGATGAAAGGTGAGAACAGTAACTATAACTGGAGGCAGGAAAGATTAAACCGTAAACAGAAGTGAGAGACAACAAAAAAGAATGTTCGTAATCCCGAAAAGGGACTTTAACTAATGCAAGAGAGATCAACATTCAGTTGAAACCCAAGAAGAATAATCTGGGATTTCAATCAAAGTACGTTTCTAGTTTCCTAGTCAACGAGGATAAATACTGTTGAAAGAAGTAGAGGCTTTCAGTAGGAAATGAATGGACTAGAGAATAGAAACTGAATAGGTGGATTTGGGAAAAATAAATTAACGCAGATAATTCACAAGACGGGGGGTTTGTAAGGAATTAACTGACACAGTCAAGATCTTGTAAGGATCACTCTACTTTAGCACTATCAGCATATATTATTGCATGGAGTGTCAGGTATTTTATTTATTTATTTATTTATTTATTTATAAAAAAGTATGCTACCAGAAGAATCCTAGTGACAGCAGGAAAAATAATACACAGAGTAAAAACCCGAACCATGCAGCAAAAACAAAAAACTGTTTACGTTAGTATACGTATAAAATAGTTTTTACGCCCATGCGTACGAGAGTGTTCCTGAAAGGGATATAAAATTAACGGTTATTGTTGAAGTGAAATATGAAAAATTATCGGCAAACAAAGGACAATTTAGATACGATAACTGAATCCACAGGAAATGATAATGTTATACAGAATTTAATTCCCCTCCCCAATCAATAAAATGTCAATTAGAAATATGTTTACTGAGAAGAATTTGGGATTTGAGTAAAGGATATTTCCAGATTATCTGCTAGTAAAGATTCTTATATAATAGAACTATTGACTCAAATGGAAAAGAACAGAACGAGAAATTCAAAAGAGAGCAGACGTGTCTAAAAATATTTTTTTTAGAGTGAAACAAAAGTTATTTTAAACCCTTGATGTGGGAAACAAAAACTGAGACCAGAGACATCAATAACACACTTGACGCCTATAACAGTTACACTTTAAGCCTATATGTTTTTCGGCATGCACATCCATCTAAAAATCCAATCTGCCAAACGCACCTTCTGTCCATTGCTAGGTAGTGGTTGACCCCTTTCCCTGAAGAACAAGCTTCTTTTATATAAAGAAGTCATTGCACCTTTGTTTTTGTATGTCTGCTCTATACAGGGTGTCACAAAAAGATTGAAACGCGCTTTAATTCTTTACCTGTTGGGCAATGTAAATTGCAAAAACTTTGAAAGTAAGGTAGGAAATACGACTACATTAATGAAATAGTCATCCCATTCATTTTCAAAAAGTTACACTTTTTAAATTTTTATACGACCCCCTTAGACAAATTTGGTCAATCAGAAAATTATTATTTTTAATGCAAAAAGATCATTAAAAAATCGCATATCTGTATCTTTAAAATTGACTGATTCAATTGAGAATTGAACATTGTGAATGGGGACCCTATATCAAATTAGAAATGTATATTTGTGACATATCACAAAAAAGGCAAAACTGGATGATAATACATAGGAAACATTTTCGCGGATTCAGCGAAGGCTCACGATGCAATCACGGATTCTTAAGTACTTTTTAATAACTAAGTACTTTTTCAATAATTAAGTGCTTTTAAGTACTTTTTTTATCTAAATAATTTCCATCATCAATTTGTTTATGATTCCTATTTTCACTGATGAAATAGCATTTTACATGGTACTGAAAAGTGGCATAGATGCGATGTTTTCCTTTATCATAATTTAGGTAATTTTAAAGATACAGATATGCGGGTTTTTTAATGATCTTGTTGCATTAAAAAAAAATCTGATTGACCAAATTTGTCTAAGGGGGTCATTTAAAAAGGGTAACATTTTGAAAATTAATGTGAGGACTATTTCATTAACGTAATCTTATTTCCTACCTTACTTTCAACATTTCTGTAATTTACATTGCCAACTTATCTCCAACAAGTAAATAATTAAGGCGTATTTTAATCTTTTTGGGACACCCTGTATAAGGCTCGTCAATAAAAACGCATATTGGGAAATTGCAAGTTATCCAAAATATGTTTCTACGTTTGACTGATCGAATGAGACCAAAACCAAAATTCTAGAAATAGTAGATTCACGATATTTGTTATATTTTGCCTAGTCAGTACAGTACAGTACCCATTATTATGATATAATTTGTAAACTGTGCCAATATAAAAATAACGTTACATTTAATAGATCTGTAAAAAAATCTTAATATTGTAACTTAACTCATCGATACTTTTGCTTGCATAACCTATTAAATGAATGTTTGCATATTATGTCTTTATTCGTAACAGGTGAGTTTTATGTGTGCCCACGCAATCGCTTAAATGAATCGGGAAGAAAATAGAATCAATTGCTGAAAGATATAACACAAATATGTTTATAATGGAGGCACATGCTACTCTAATGTGTGTAAAACGCTAATGGGAATTTCGGTCTGCACTAATATGAAAATGTTTGACGAAAATATAAACATATTCAAGTAAAAAAATTGCAAAATCGCTTATAGAAAACCAATTTACTTGATACTTTAAAATAACGAAAATATAATAACGCATTTTATCTTCCTCAATAAATGCATATGTCATTTTGATGTTAGTTTCAGTTAGAGGTAAAAGTGAGATTTTTATTACATGTCAACAATCAACACCATAAGGATTTCTTATGAAGCTTGAAAAAATATGTTACGATGAGAACGCTGCATTTAAATTTGAATCATCTCGTAAAGATATTTTCGATTTTTTTTTCTCATTTTCATTTCTTTCTTTAAATCAAATAACGCGATTCGAAACTATTGTTATCATGAGTGATTACGATTAAAATGTAATTTTTATCTCATAACAATTATAAGTCTTGTTGTAAAAATGTCACTAAGATGTTAGTTTTAAATATGCAACTGAAAGTTACATATTTACTCTTCAAAGATAGGGTATAGGAAATTGCGAAAGGAAATCGGGGGTAAAAGAGCGTAAGAGAACAAGGTGCAGAGCTCCAACAGGAGTATTCCGCCTGCGTAGCTCGTGGGACGAACGAGCTCACACAGCAAGCTCTAGTGGTTGATAAGCGTCAGGGAACAAGGGCCAGAGTCCCAACAGGAGTATTACGCATGCGCATCAGGTGGGGTGAACGAACTTCCGCAGCAAGCTCTGGTGGTTGGTAAGTGGTAGAGAGCAAAGGGCGGAGTATCCGATCTCCGGGAGTTGACGAGCGTCAGCGAGATGGGTGTAAGGGAGCTGAATATGTGCCCACGCTGTTGAGTGGGAGGTGAATAGAGCTCATGAAGCCAGTTCAGGACGTTGGGGAGTGTCATCGGGAAAGGAATTAATCTTAACGGGTACGAACTCTTTAATAAAGCCTTCTACGCGGGTGTTATAAAAACGTTCGTGATGTGTGAGTGCGAATAAGGGGCATATCGGTAAGGGGTGTTTTACGCCTGTGTAATAAGCGGCACGTGTAATAAGCGGCCTGTGTAATAATCACGCCTGTGTAACAAGCGGCAAGAAAGAGCTCGCAAGACGAGCTTAACAAGCTCAAGCGTGTTGGGCCGTTTATCCCGACTGGAGAAGGGGGTTGTTATAGGGTTTTAGCCAACAATGGTTAGTTATTTAAAAAATTAAAATGTGGTACTAAAGTATCTTTTTACAATCAAAAGTGGTACCTTCGTCCGTGAATTCCTTAATTTCTTCTTAAGTAATATATTGACCACAGACGTATTGGCGTCAATGAAACATCCTTTATTAATATTCAGTTCTGCCCAAAATATGTAAATTCAACAAACGCTTTCAGTCGGTTTTATACCATATCCTTTAATACAGGATTTAAGATACAAACTTGTACTTAAAATTACACCAAGACATAGACCAAATTCCCGAAAACTAAACAATGCTTTTAACGTACGACCGGTTAGAACGAAAAAATTGCTGCGCGGGTGTAATTCATGTTAACATGTAGTTCAAACAACCAGACACATGATGTCCTGGTACATGACTTTCGCTAGCAGAAGTTAACTGACATCTTGTTGTATTATGTAGGGATTAACAACTGACATCATGTTGTATTATGTAAAGATTATAAAGACTGTACAAATAGAACAATGTATTCATTTTTTATTCGAAGTTGATTAGGAGCTGATTGATTAAACATAACCCAATTAGTTCGCTTATCATATATATATATATATATATATATATATATATATATATATACCGGGTGGTCGGAATTAAAGCACCCCTACTCTGAGCTCTCTATACATCGAACTACTCAGTGTAAAGGCTCCAAAATTGTTGAACCTACTAGTCAAGATATGGGAAAAGGGATTACGTGAAAAAAAAATTAGTTCCAGAAACATCGATAGGTGGCGCTGTACAACAGAAAATATGCTGAAAAGGCACAAAATAATCACAAAAAAATAACATTGGATATGGAATTTCTCCTTTTTAATTTCTTTTGCTGATATGAAAAAAAAGAAGATTAAAAAGTGAAGAGACTTAAACTGTCATTGTAACTGCAATTTCGCACTGTAAGCACAAAAATTTGCATAAACCCTTAGTTTGCTACTATGTTCTAGGCATAAAAGGGGATAAAACTGGGAAATTTTCATTCTTATCAGCGATGGCTGTCACACTGCCAGAACGCGCTTTGCTTGTGAAGCTGTTTTATGAAAACAAAGGACATGCTGCAGCTGCACTTCGAGAGTTTCGTCGATTTAAGAATTTGCGCAAAGGACCATTACTTCCACAAGCTCTCAGGAGAATAATCGCTCGATTCGAGAAAACTGGATATCTTGGAATTCAGCCGGGTCGAGGACGCAAATCTACTCGTTCAGATATCGTTGACGATGTTGCCACCGCTATTGTTGAACAATCAATGGATAACGTTATAGGCTGTAGTAGTGTACGTGGAGTGTCACGACACTTGGGTGTTCCCTACAGCACAGTGTGGAACGTACTGAGAAACATAGTGAATTTTTTCCCGTACAAAATTAGTCACAATCACCACTTGCTGATCATCGACAGGGAGAAGCGACTGACCTTTGTATTGACATTTCTGACTAGAATTGAAGTGGATGCATCGTGGCCATGGCAGATTCTATGGAGCGATGGAGCGCATTTCCATTTAAGTGGAACAGTCAACACCCATGACTGTCGCATTTGAGACACGGAAAATCCCCGTACCTTCCAAGAGATTCCACATCACTCGCCGAAAGTTACAGTCTGGTGTGGATTCACAGCTATTCATTCATTCTTGGACCTTTCTTTTTCGAAGTGGCTACTCCCAATGGCCTTGTGACATGCACCGTGACGGCCAGGAGGTACTACAAATTGTACCCCAATTTTGTTGTACCCCAACTGCAACAGCACCAATGTCTTGATTCAATTATGTACCTTTATGCAAGATGGAGCACCTCCACACATTGGACTCTGTGTACAGCAGTTTCTTCGGCAACATTTTACTAATGGTAGAGTAATTAATTAGTCGTGCGTTTCCGACAACCTAGCCATCTCGTTCTCCAGATCTTAATCAATGTGATTTTGAACTGTGGGGATACTTAAAAAGTCTTGTTTTTCGAGGACGTCTGGTAACCTTGGCAGATTTGAAAGACAGTATCACTCTGCATGTGAGAAGCATCTCAATCGACCAATTACGATCCGCAGTTGAACAAGCTGTCCACAAACTGCAGATTTTACATCTTGAAGAAGGGAACCAACCATATTAAGCAGCATTCCCTGCATCGATAAGGTCCTTGTGATATAAATGTTTGGTACGTTCGAATAAAATGTGTTACAAATGTGTATTTTGTGTCTTTTCAGCATATTTTCTGTTCACGCGCCACCTATCGGTGTTTCTGGAACTAATTTTTTTCGCGTTATCCCTTTCCCCATGTCTTGAATAGTAGGTTCAACAATTTTGGAGCCTTTAGACTGAGTAGTTCGATGTATAGAGAGCTCAGAGTAGGGGTGTTTTAATTCTGACCACCCGGTATATATATAATATTTTAAATGGAATAATATTTTAAATACTGGTACTCAATAAAAACTGAGCGCACTTTTTATACTAAGTTGAAGCGCAGATTATAAAATTAACTGAATAATTTAAAACCATTAATACTATTTTATTTATATATTTTATTATTTTTTTTGTAAGCAATTTGTTGGACCTAGATTAAGTAATAGGTTTGATCGACCTAACATTTTTTCAAATCAATTTTACGCCACTAGCTGTGAAGGTGACAAATGCCGGAGTAAATTAAAAGCGTAAAAGATAATTGACTTAGTATTTCATGAAATAAGAATGATCAATCATTCATAAAACATTGATTATGAAAGACTTTCCAACTGAAATGCAATGATATTTAAATATCTCTAAAATGCAACACATTCAGCGGGGATATTTTTTAATTATCACAGAACTACAAAAGTTTATTTTACTCGAAAACTTAAAACTTCATCCAAACAAATAAATTTTGTTCAAATGGCGTCATTGAAATATAAATCGCCTGGCTCTCTATGTAAAAACAGTGAATATTTAATTCATACACTTTTATTCCAGACTCCAGAGTTAAATTATTTTGCGTGAAAACTATTCAGCAATTCTTATACAACTCATCACTTGTTTACATTCTGGATTCATTAAAATTAGGTTTTGTTGTAGAAATTATCAAAGTTTGATGATCATTTAATCTCAAATTTAAACTCACGTTGGAGCAGAATATAGATGCACAGAAAATACGCAAAATAACGCGGTTTTAGGAAGAATGAAATACTAAATATAAATTTAAAATAACTCTTTTCATCACTTTTTCACTGTTAAAAAAGTATATTCATTGCATTATGTAAGGAAAGTCATGTGCTGCCCACATCAGATTTTTTAAATCATCACAGTACTGCAATAATATATTTTACATGGAATTTTCAAACCCTGGAGGTAAAACTACTTTCTAACTCCATGATTAATCTTCATAAAAAAAATAATGGTATAAAATCGTCTGTTTCTCCATGAAAAATCAATGAAGATGCACAGAAATAAGGCAAAAATGAATCGGTTTTAGGACGGATGCAACACTATATATAAATTTAAAAGAACTTTAAAAATCACTATTTTTACATTGGGGAAAAAGATGGATGCCATATTTTATTTTGAAGTGGGTCACGTGATCTATTCATATAATATGGGTGAAATTATTATAGAAATTTTTATTTAAAAAATTGCCGAACATATTTTGCTCACATTTTTTTTTATATTTTTTATAGGATAATTTGAATATTTCCTAAAATTTTCAAAACAATTTGTGAATTTTAACTTTGCTTAAAAAATATTTTAAAAATTGGGTACCATAAGGTACAATGTATTTTACCTTTCAACCCGTGCTCAGTTCAAAACTAATTGGGTGATATTATTCATTTACATTCCCATACGTTCCACATACCGTCTGAACAACATGCTAAAATTTCATTTTGATAAAGTCATTTTTACGGCAGTTATCGTGCTAACGGACAAACAGACACACAGAAAGAACAAAGCTATAAACACTTTTCAACTATGTTGTAAAGTGTTAAAAAATATTTAAAATATTTCACACCCTTAATTTAATTGTTTAAAGTTCTTTAATTACTGCTGTTATTAATAAAATGAAGAATAAACTCGAAAATATTAAATTACGGCAATATACTATTGTTGAATGTGAAAACATTTCGTTACGACTCTTTGTTTCAAAATAATATTTTAACATTTTTAACACTTTACAACATAGTTGAAAACTATTTAAGACTTTAACAATATTATTATAATATTGTTATAATATTCTTTAACAATATTTTTATAATATTGTTATTATATTATAATAATATTGTTATTATAATATAGTACCAATATTATAATAATATTGCTATTATATAGTTATTCTGTCTGTATGCCTGTCTGTTCATTCGCAAGATAACTGCCGTAAAATTGACTTTATCAAAATGAAACTTTAGTATGTTGTTGAGACTGTATGTGGGACCTATGGGAATGCAAATAAATAATATCACCTAATTAGTTTTGGGTTGTATCTGGTTTGGAAAAATTAAACATTGAACCCTGTGGGACCTAATTTTCCAAACATTTTTTAGCGAAGTTAATATTCACAAAATGCTTTGAAAATTTTCGGAAATATTCAAATTATTTCATAAAATTTATAAAAAAATGTCAGCAAATATGTTCGGTAGTTTTTTTAAATAAAAATTAGAATAATAATGATACCCATATAATCTGAAGAGATCACATGACACACTTTAAAATAAAATATGGCATCCATCCTTTTTCCCAATGTAAAAATCGTAATTTTTAAAGTTCTTTAAATTTAGATGTATTGTTGCAGCTGTCCTAAAATCGCTTTATTTTTATTAATTTCTGTACTTCTATGTTCTTCGCCAACACAATTACAATATTTTTAAGTTTAAATGATCATCAAACTTTGATTATATCTACAATGAAAACACATTTTAACGTATTTCGAATGTAAACAAATCAAGCTGTAAGATGAGTTGTATAAGAAGTGCTGAATTTTTTTAACGCAAAATTATTTAGCTCTGCAAAGTCTGGATTATAGGTGATATGGATGGCATATTCATTGATTTCACATACAGAAGCAGACGATTTAATAGTATTGCCCGTTTTGATGAAGTTTTAAGCTTGGAGTTGGAAAGTATTTCTACCTCCATGGTTTCAAGTTTTCAAGTAAAATAAATTATTGTAGCACAGTTATAATTTATGCGAATGCAGACAAGATAAGTTATATAAGAATTGCTGCATTTTTGTCACGCAGAATTATTTAATTCTCGATTCTGGAATAAAAGTGTATGAATGGAATATTCACTGTTTTTACATAGAGAGCCAGACGATTCCTATTTTGATGACGCATTTGAATAAAATTCATTTTTCCGATGAAGTTTTCAAGTAAAACGAATTATTGTATTTCTGTGATAATTAAAAAAACATCACCGCTTAATGTATCGCATTTTAGAGATACGATACATTCAGAGGATTGCATTTCAATTGAAAAGTACTTCAAAATCAATACTTTATGCATGATTGATCTTTCTTGTTAAATTTAAATAAGGGATCTCTGAAGCAGTACCTATTCAAAGCTTGTCGATCGATAGAGAGCGCTCCTATAGTGAAACGGAACTTACCTATAGCGGAACTATTACAAACGCTAATGTGTTCAAAACACATTAGGAACGCCCTCCACCGATAAACGCAAAGCTGCTAATTGCAATCTTGAAATAGGGCCTCTGACGATGTATTAAGTGTGATATTTAATTGTATCATTTAACTATGCATCGTTGACAGTTGATGAACATCAAATATGAAATATTTAAATTGAAATTGTTCTTTTAATTTAAAATAAAATATGATAGAAGAAGTTACACGTTCAAATTTTATAGTCTATGCTATAATGCACTGAAATTGTATAGTCAAAAGAAAATTCAGTACATCTAAATTTTATAGGCTTAATATGACAATGCTATTTTTATTTTCAATTGACATAATTTAGTTAGCTTTCACAAAAAATTTCTTTTCATATATATTTAGGAAAAGTGTTGAATACAGGAATGGGCAAACTCGCAAGAAATACACTGGAGGAAAATAAAATCCCAACATCAAGAAGGAGTTGTGCTAGATAAACGAAATTTGGGAGGCGCGTTTTTGCACATGAAAGAGGACGCCTATTCAAACTTTGCGTTAGACGAATAAGAGTGGCGCTAGTAGCGCCACTGTGATTATGCAAATCACGTTTACTTTAAATGCGTGAGGTAAACTGAGTGAGCGTTATTTATCGTCCGGATTAGACGTTGTGAGCTAGGTTTGAATCAAGAATGCCTTTAAGGAGACGAAGAAGACAGTATCAGCAGCTTAGTGAGTTTAAACGAGGCCGTATAATAGGGCTACGGAAAGGTGGATTTTCTTTCCACGATATTGCAGAAAGACTTGGCAGGGATGTATCCACTGTGCATGATTGTTGGCATCTTGGTCACGGGAAGGCACTGTCTCAAGAAGACCGGGGTCGGCCGAACACGGGTCACTACTGAGAGGGAAGACCGCCGAATACTGAGAGGGAAGACCGCCGACTACGGAGAGGGAAGACCGCCGACTACTGAGAGGGAAAACTGCATCTGCAGCAGCAATTAGAGCTTCTGTTGGCCCCAGAGTGACACAGAGAAATCGATTACTTGAGGAACAGCTCCGAGCCAGACGGCCTGTAGCATTCATACCACTAACTCCGAATCACTGCCATCTGTGACGTCAGTAGTGCCAAGCTAGAGCTCATTGGAGGGCGCAATGGAGATCTGTTGTATTCTCAGATGAGAGTCGTTTCTGTCTCTGTGTCAGTGATGGTCGTATGCTGGTAAGAAGGAGGCCAAATGAGTGCTTGGAACCAAGCTGTCTGCGGAGTAGACACAATGAAGCTACAGAAGGAGTTATGGTTTGAGGAGTCATTTCATATGACAGCAGGAACACTCTCGTCGCTATCCCAAGCACCTTGACAGCAAATTTGTACATCAGACTGGTGATTGAACCGGTTGTGCTGCCATTCATGAACAGCATTCAAGAGGGTGCTTTCCAATATGATAACGCTCGTCCTTATACTGCTGCTGTCACCCAACGTGCTCTACACAGTGTCGACGTTGCCTTGGTCAGCGATATTACCAGATCTTTCTCCCATCGAGCACGTATGGGACATTATTGGAAGACAAATCCAGCTTCATCACAATCAACATTAACCGTTGCTGATTTGACTGACCAAGTGCAACAGGCATGGAACTCCATCCCACAAAATGGCATAAGGCACCTGTACGGCACAATGCATGCACGTTTGCAAGCTTGCATTCAAAATCGTGGCGACTACAGCTGTTGTTAATGTACCACCATTTCACATTTGAAATGGCTGTTCTCCGCATACCTGCGACCTTGAAACTTTAATCAAATAAATATGTTACCAACACAATTGTTTTGCCTAAATTTCATTCTTCTAAACTAATGTCTTCCTGGTGTTGAGATTTTATTTTCCGCCAGTGCATATATATCTTTCATTTTCACTTATAACTTGACATGTAATTTATTATTATTATTCAAACTCACTTTATTTATGGTTAATTTTTTTGTTATTTTGTTAAACTTGTCACTTTATTTATAAGTAATTAAAAATATATATCTCAAATTTGTTCTTTTTTCAAATATAACTCATATTTTAAAAATTAGAATGTTTTAATATTAATTAAAATCTCTAAACGGGATACAAATTATTTATTAATTAATTAATATACTTGTTTTATAACATTATGTTTTAACATTATTTCACATTATCGGCCATCATTCTAGATTCTAGTTCTAGAGATAAACTGAATATTAAATTAACACACAATAGTAAGGAACTTACCCTAGTAAAAACTAATTCAAGAAAATAAAATAAATTTTAAAACTGCACTGCATATTATATTATATCGTATTGCAATATATATTAATATATTCTAAAAAACTTTTACAAACGCACTTCTCATTTGTCTCAATTATTCTTTCACTGATTCATTTAAGCGAAATATATCTCTGTGTTTATAAACTATTTATTCTGATACATAATTGCATTGCTTTAGAAACAGCGAATAATGCTTCCAAACCTTACGTTTTAATACGTTCCAGGAAAAATTAGGAACATTTTGTCCTTTTAATTCAAGCAAATATTTTATTTAAATTTTTAATATTCCCCATAAGAAATTAATTGTTAAACAAAACCTTATTTATAATCTGAAAATATTCCCACATGGAATTTCTACTATACTTAATCAAAATATTAAGAACTAGAATACATAATAGTGCATTATCCTATCTCCGAATTCACGAATTTTTAAATTCAAAATTAAAAAGTATTTTTCGCTGTCATATGAATGCGGGAATAAAATAAACATTCCTGTTTTTATCCACCGGAAAATGTAAAATGTGTTCATGCATAAAGAATAAACTTTACAAAACGGAATTTAATATCTCAGATGTTGTGTTTCTGAAATATGTATTTTATTTGAGCAATGTGTACATGGTATTATCTAAAATGCTATTATACTAAACATTAATTCAGTTATATCGGTGCATACCGGTTCCTACCGTTAAATACTATGGGAACTTTAAAAGAATAATACTTAAAAGTTGAACTTTTAGATTAACTATCACTAACATATCTAATATCTTAACATGGCCGTAAATTCGTACATAGTGGACTTATTTTTATTGTACACTAGCAGCATAGCCGTTCTTCGTACGGAGTATATAATATGAAGAAACTTGAAATTCATAATCATGCCCAAATTCTTATAGTATACTAAATGACATGTTTAATCAAAATATTCTGTTAAAATATTTAATATAATGCTCCTAAAAAGAAGTTTAAGAATCTCTGTTCTCGCTATATAAAATTATCTTCATGGACATATCTGAAGAATAAAACATCTTGGACCCCTTATGTAAGCAAATATAAAAAAAAATATGGAATTGAATCAATATATGCAAAATAAAAGCGTTAAAATTGTATGGGACTCGTACTAATTATATACGCGAATATTAGAAAATATAACCTGTATTAGTAGATTACATGTATAAATTGAAAATACCAATAAACCCGTAATCTTTAAATCTGAAGACAGTCATTTATTCCAATATATGTCAAAATTAAAGTGCTAAAATTATATGGGAAGATATACACGTACTACTTATAATGTCCGATTATTAGTAGAAGATTACCCGTTTTGCAATATGAGTCACAAATGTTTTTTGGTAAAATACAACAGACGACGTAATAAATTGAATATATAATTGATCCCCTTAATATTCATACCAGAAGACTGTACTTGATTCCAATATATATGCCAATATATGTCAAAATATATGCCAATATACCTGTACTACTTATATTCTCGTAGATTAGAAGATATACCCGTGCATTCCTAGAAGATTACTCGTACAACGTACAATATGCGTGTGTCAGCAATTTTTGCCGCAATAAAACAATGGCGTAATAACTTAAAAATATCAATAATCCCTGAATCAATAATTCCGGAAAATATCAATAATAATAATGTTTAAACCTGAAGAGTATAATTGATATTATCCAGTCCAAAATGAAATGGCAATGAAATTTATTTTATATACATATCTTCATTATTCAAATCGGAAAGGATTTAATAAAAATCGTCTGCCGCATAAACACTTTGGATTTAAATCCGTTGCTAAGCGACATGATATCATTTGCTTCAAATAAATTGGTAGAAAAAATATCGTCTAAATAGTTATATTTCTATGGAACATTTGGCGACAGTTTCGTCAAATTAGCGACATTTTAAAAAATCGCCAAATTTATCGCCAAGTGGGACTGTAGAAGTGACAGTTCCACTTTGCGACAAATTGACGAAATATCATCACAATACTATCCCCTAACAAAAAACAATTAATATCATTTATGTAGCGCAATTTTATCAATTTCAAGATATTTTTATAGATTTGAAAACATTTTTATCAATTTGGTGACATTTTAAAAATTCTCTAAATGTATTACTAAGTAGGATGGTTGGTCTGACAGAGAAATGCTAACCAAACATCATTTCAGTACTCTCTTCTAACAAAACAAAAAAAAATTTCATTGATATGTAGAAGACCCAAGCCACACGACCAACCCGAAGGTTTATGGCAGCTGTTTGTGTGTCGTTTATATCAATTTGGCGACATTTCCGTCAATTTAGCCAAGTTTAAGAAAAGTTGTCAAATTAGCGATATCCCTCCAAATTCGTAGCTTTGAATTTGCAGATCTGAATGAAACATTCTTATCCCGTTTCAATATACTAAATGAAAACACTACAATTGTATTAGAAGATAAACCCGCTCTACTCTTTTTCTGTTTCAACAATCGGCTATATGAATTTATTGGCTAAACACAATATATGAGTTTAGTAGCTAGATACGATATAAGCTTGAAAACTCTTTGTCAAAATAAATGAAATTGATGTACGCAGTCAGCAATTAATATAATTAAAATAAAAATCAAACCGTCCATTCATAAGATATACTTTTATATCCATTTATCCATTTATTTATTATTTAAATCGAAAAAAAATAATAAAAACATTAACAAACACATTTAATTTAATTGCGATGCCGAGCAACATGATATATCCTCCTAAAATGTTAAAATTTATTAACCACTAACAGCACACCCGTTATTCGTACGGAGTGTATAATTTAAAGAAACTTAAAGTTCGCAATCATGTGCAAATTCTGTTAAAATATTAAATTTATTGCTCCTAAAGAGAAGTTTAAGAATATATGTTCTCACTATGCAAAATTATCTTCACGATCAGATCTGTAGAATAAAACATCCTGCCCCCTTTTGTAAGCAAATTTACAGAAGAAAAAATAGGAATTGAATGAATATATGCAACCCCGTACTAATTATATTGTCGCAGATCAGAAAATATGCCAATGTGTTAGTAGAAGATTACCCGTATTACAATATGCGTCTCAAAAATATTTGCCAAAATAAAAGAGATGACGTAATAAATTGAAAACATCAATAATATCCGTACTCTTTATACCAGAAGGTCGTAATTGATTCCAATATATGCCAATATATATCAAAACATATGTCAATATACCTGTACTACTTATATTCTCGTAGATTAAAAGATATACACGTGTATTTGTAGAAGATTCGTACAACATACAATATATGAGTTTAAACAATTTTTGTCATAATAAAATAATTGCATAATAACTTGAAAATATCAATAATCCTTGAATCAATAATCCCCGAAAATATAAATAATAATAATTTTTAAACCTGAAGACCGTAATTGATATTATCCAGTCAAAAATGCTATAAGAAAAATCAAATCGTTCTTTTCTAAAATATATTTTTATATCCATTTATTAACACTTTACAACAAAGTTGAAAAGTGTTTATGACTTTGTTCATTCTGTCTGTCTGTCTGTCTGTCTGTCCGTTAGCACGATAAGTGCCGTAAAAATGACTTAATCAAAATGAAATTTTAGTATGTTGTTCAGACGGTCTGTAGAACCTACGGGAATACGAATGAATAATATCACCCAATTAGTTTTGGATTGAATCCGGGTCGAAAAAATGAAATACATTGAGCCCTATGGGACCTAATTTTTCAAACATTTTTTAAGCGGATTTAAAATTCACAAATTGCTTCGAAAATTTCAGGAAATATTCAAATTGTTCCATAAAATATATAAAAAAAATTCAGCGAAATATATTCAGTAGTTTTTTAAATAAAAATTAAAATAATAATTACACCTCTTATATGAAGCGATCACGTGACCATGATATGAAACGATCACATGACCCACTTCAAAATGATATATGGCATCCATCTTGTTTCAAAATCGTGATTTTTTTTAAGTTCTTTTTAATTCATATCGAGTGTTGTATCCATCCTAAAACTACTTTATTTTTGCTTAAATTCTGTGCATCTACATACTGAAACAACGCAATGACAATACATTTGAGTTTAAATGCTCATCTAAATTTGATTATTTCTACAACTAAGCCTATTTTTCACCTATGTAAAATGTAAACAGCAAAATATATAGAATGAGTTGTATTAGAATTCCTGTATTTTTTTAACACAAAATAATTTAGTCCATGGAGTCTGCATGGTTGATATGAATGAAATATTCATTGATTTCATAAAGAGAAGGACGATTTTGTTCGATGAAGTTTCAAGCATAGAGTTTAATTTTTTGTAGCTCCATGGTCTTAAACAAAATGTTTAAATAAAATACATTATTATAGTATTGTGATGAATGACATGAATGGGAAATTATTTATGAATGAAATGCTGCTTTTATAGAGAGAGCCAGGCGTGTTATTTTTTCTATGACGTCATTTGAATGAATTTCAGTTGTTTTCGATGAAGTTTTCAAATATAATAAATTATCGTAGTATTATGATATTTCTAAAACTATTACCGAGGAATGTATAACATTTTAGAGATGTTTAAACCAGGCAATTTATATTTCAATGCCGTCATTTGAATGAAGTCCATTTTTTTCGATGAAGGTTTAAGTTTTCAAATATAATAAATTAATGCAGTATTGTGATAAGTTTCAAAATATTACCGAGGAATGTATTGCATTTTAGACTTGTTTAAATAAAATTGCATTGAAGTTGGAAAGTGTTTCATAATCAATGCTTTAAGCATGATTGATCTTTCTTGTTTATTATTCAAATCGAAAAAATAATTATTAAAATTAACAGACAGATTTAATTTAATTGCGTTTCTGAGTAACATGATATAAGATAGAATCTTATAACATGTTAAATATGTCATGTCTTATAACATAAACTGCGAAATTAAATAACGATTTTGATTTCTCTATACTTCTCATTGTTTCGTAAAAGCTTGTTTTAAATAAACCATGAACCATGGAGATAGATTTCCTCTTTAAATCATGTTTCAAACAATTCATTTTTTCAGAAAGTGACTAATTAACGCAAAAAATCTCCCATCAAACTCAGAGAATAAATTTTAATTCACTTTCAAACGATTTTCAAGCTTTTCGTTTGGATAAACCACGGAGTTAGGGAGTAGAACTCCTAGGAAAAAGTTCCGTTTTTCATTAATATCTCGACAACCCCAGGTCTTAGAAACTCGAAACTTGGACAAAATTTATGGGGGGATATTTCAAGGCTATTCACCAAATTTCATTAAATTCGGTTCAGCCGTTTTTCCGTGATGATGAGACAAACGAAAATTTTGTTTTTTACTAATATCTCGAGAACCACTGGTCGTAGAAACTCAAAACACGGATATAATTTTAAGTGGGGCTATTTCTGGGCTACCGACAAAATTTCATCAAATTCGGTTCAGCCGTTCTCCCGTGATGGTGTGACAAACAGACAGACAGACAGACAGACAGATTTTCATTTTTATTTATATAGATTTGTGGAAACCGTTTTTTACGGATTGGACCCATTTTAAATTTAGAGAGATGAGGTCATTTTACCTGTTTTCAGGGATTACATGCATTTTCATTTGCGTCGCATTATTTTCATTCACTTGTGTTCCGGTTTTTATTTTCATTTATTTGTCGCGTTTTTTTTAATTTATTAATGTCGCGTTTTTTTTTATTTATATGTGTCGCGAGAATGATATAAGTTCAGAACAGCCGATTTGGATGGATCCCGTTATCCTGATGTACAAGCATTGCATACAATTTTAAGTGTTACTAGCAGCATACCCGTTCTTCGTACGGTATATATAATATAAAGAAACTTATAATTCGCAATCATGTGCAAATTCTGTTAAGATATTAAATTTATTGCTCCTAAAGAGAAGTTTAAGAATATCTGTTCTCACTATGCAAAATTATCTTCATGAGCAGATCTGAAGAATAAAACATCCTGGCCCCTTTTGTAAGCAAATTTACAAAAAAAAGGAATTGTATCAATATATGCAACCCCGTACTACTTATATTGTCGCAGATTAGAAAATATGCCAGTGTGCTAGTAGAAGATTCCCCGTATTACAATATGAGTCTTAAAAATATTTGCCAAAGTAAAAGAGATGACGTAATAAATTGGAAATATCAATAATCCCCGTAATCTTTATACCAGAAGGCGTAATTGATTCCAATATATGCCAATATATAACAAAATATATGCCAATATACCTGTACTGCTTATATTCTCATAGATTAGAAGATATAATGCATTTGTAGAAGATTACTCGTACAAAGTACTATATATGAGTTTCAACAATTTTCGGCATAATTAAACAATGACATAATAACTTGAAAATATCAATAATCCCTGAATCAACAGTCCCCGAAAATATCAATAATAATAATGTTTAAAACTGAAGACCGTAATTGATATTATCCAGTCAAAAATGCAATGCCAATGAAATTTATTTTATATACATATCTTTATTATTCAAATCGGAAAAGATTTAATATAAAATCGTATGCGGCATAACACATTGGATCCGTCGCTAAGCGACATGATAGCATTTGCTTCAAATAAATTGATGGAAATCATATCGTGGGACTGTAGAACAGATAGACCCATTTTGCAACAAATTGACGAAACATCATCACAATACTATCCCCTAACAAACTACAATTATTTTCATTTAATAAGCGCAATTTTATCAATTCCAGGATATTTTTATAGACTCACAAATACTTTTATCAATTTCGTGATATTAAAAAAATTCTTTAAATGTGTTACTAAGTAGGATGGATGGATTGATTGACAAATGCTACCGAAACATCATTTCAGTACTCTATTCTAAAAAGCAAATTATTGATTAGCGCCAATTTTATAAATTTGGAAAAATTTCCGCTAATTTGGTTAAGTTTAAGAGAAGTTACCAAGTTATTCAGAGATATTCCACTAAATTCGTAGCTCTGAATTTGCAGATCTGAAGAATAAAATATCGGGATCCCGTTTGTATATACTAAATGAAAACACTAAAATTGTATTATAAGATACACCCGTTCTAATCTTTTTCTGCTTCAACAATCGGCTAAATGAATTTATTGGGTAAACACAATATATGAGTTTATTAGCTAAACACAATATATGAGCTGGATACCACTTTGCTAAAATAAATGAAAGTCATGTACGCGGTCGGCAATTTATATAATTAAAAGAACAATCAAACCGTTCATTTAAAAATATATTTTTACATCCATTTATTTATTATTCAAATAGAAAAAATAATAATAAATATTAACAACACATTTAATTTCATTCCGTTGCCGAGCAACATGATATAACATAGAATCTTCCTCATAAAATGCAAAATTTAATAGCCATTTTTATTTCTTTATACTTTTCATTTTTCAGTAAAAGCTTGTATAATATAAACCAAGGAGATAGATTTCCCATTTAAATCATGTTTCAAACAATTGATGTTTTCAGAAAGTGACTAATTAGTGCAAAAAATCTCCCCCCAAACTCTGAGATACAGTTTTAATTCACTTTCAAACGATTTTCAAGCTTTTCGTTTGGATAAACCACGGAGTTAGAGAGGAGAACTCCTAAGAAAAAGTTTCGTTTTTCATTAATATCTCGACAACCCCTGATCTTAGATACTCGAAACTTGGGCTAAATTTATGGGGGGCTATTTAAAGGCTATCCAAGAAATTTCATCAAATTCGATTCAGCCGTTCTCCCGTGATGATGAGACAAACGGAAATATCGTTTTTTACTAATATCTCGAGAACCACTGATTGTAGAAACTCCATATATGGACTAAATTTTAAGTGGGACTATTTCCAGGCTACCCACAAAATTTCATCAAATTCGGTTCAGCCGTTCTCCCGTGATGATGGGACAAACAGACAGACAGACAGATTTTCATTTTTATTTATATAGATTGCTTTGTTGTGCCGCTATTCACCCTCCAATTATTTAACTTTCGCGCGAGTTCTGTTAATTAATATAGTACTAAATGGATCACACAATTTTTACTTTAACAATAAAACATTTATTAAAAACATAAATACTTAATTATTCACTTACAGCAATTAATCATATTATTTAGGCGGAGGGACCATGTGAGACCAGTATGGAAATGCCTAACATATGTTTAGATCTAGATATCTTTTTGAGGACCACATACCTTCAAGTCTGTCTTGTACTTTGTTAGCAGCACGTGGTTGATTTAGTCTTTATTACTCTCATTAACTCGTATTGTAATGCATCCACTCGTAACTTCGTCGATCATGTTGTGCTGCTGACTCAAACATTCGCACTTATTTCATTTCCTTAGGCTGTTCTCTCCACATATCTAGTCGTCGTGCTATATTTTCTAAGTCGTCTTTCTTATCGAACTCCAACTGTTATTCCACAAGTGTCGTTATTAAGTCATCGTCTCCAAGTTATCTCTACAAGTCTTCTCTTAAGTCACAGGTTGTGGCTCTTTTTCCCTCGGAGGTATCACTCCCCCTTTGCTTTCATTTGCAGAATCCAATGTGACGCAACAAACACTTTCTCCATTGGTTAATCCTTTAACCAATGTCGCTACTTGGCATCCTCGTAAGGGTTCGTTAGGCCCCCTCCCTCTGTCTTGGCGCTCCTAAATATATGGTTTGCTGTAAACTTCGGGGCCATTCAGACTGGAAGTATTGCTCGACGTTTTGGACACAATAAATATGCATATAAAACTGTCTCACCAAAGTGTGAGATCTATTTCTGGTCTCACAAATACCATAATAACTCTGTAAGAAAAGGTCTATAAGTGTACACGTTTAAGATGTAATACACAGTAAATCGAGTATGTCTGATCGAATAAGAATGATTGCAGCCCCCCTAGCGAAGAGTTTTAAATTTAGATAACGAACTCTGTACAAAGTGAGATAGACAAATAAAACAATTTAACAGTTGTGGAGCATTGTCTCTTGAGTAGACATCTGCTACAATTGATAGCCTCCACAACCCAGTCCACACGACTCACCGTAAGAATTCGACTATCGATAGCCTGAAGGTCTACGCTTCTGAAGTACTTCAAACAGTCTAGAGCTCTTCTAAGTGTGGCGTATAAAAAAGAAAATTGAGCTTAGATCTTGGCCGTGAATTTTAAATGGTACATTGCCAATGTGATAACCCACCAATTATTTGTGTGTTGTCTGGAGTTATCTGTAAATCTAATTGATTATTAGACAATTCGCTCAAGATAAAATTCATCATTAAAATTCTGTATTTTACAAATTATCAGTTACCAATATTATTACGGATTAAAAGACGGATATGTCAAACGCTGGGAAATTAGTTACTGACTTTGTAAATTATTTATTGTAAATTATTTTCCTCAAGTATCATATATAAAATGTCACATTGTTCACTTTGGTGCACAGCAAAGGGCATGGACTCTTTGTCCAGACATATTGACACATTCTGCTGAACTCCATTGCACACGATACATTTTTCAAGAACATTCTTATTTTGTACTATCTGTCATCACATCTTATAAGCACTATAAATCGAACTAGCTGACTTCACATTTTCAATGGAACTTCAAAGTCGGTGTCAAAAGTCGAAGTCAAAAAATATATCAAATATGATGTAGTGACATAACATTCTCACGTCAAGTCCACAATTGAACTTTTTCAATTATGTTGCACGATGGTAATCTGTGATAACCCCTCCTGACTTATGTGGCAAATGTGAGCTCAGTACCCCAGACTTGTAGCATATTTGTACTACCCTAAAATCGTTTATTTAAAAATTTTTAACTACTCTTTGACGTCGAGTTGAATCGTATCCTTATCATTCGGATATCGAGAGGCAACACCACCTCACCTAATGATTTTCGATCAAAGACCCCATATACTTCTCCCGTTTTATCTTTGCCGCCCATTTTAATCACGGCCCATTTCAAATTTTTTTAGTTATATTCAAATTGGCGCGGCATTAGATGTTCTCTAATGCAGCGATGACGAGCACTTATTTCTCCTCTAATCATTACTTTGAAAAATCGCTATTGCCACTTAATTTCCACCGAAGGTAAAAGCTGGATTTTGTTCAAGGTCAGGGACTCTAATAAACTACATTTCTTGATCTTTGAGCAAACGAGGTGTGTATATAGAAGATAATAAGCACCTATCAAAATGCCGTATCACAATGTCGTATCATCACTGAAATGGAGATACCTGCAATGTTTATCAATGTACGAAAGCCCTTAAGCACCACAATTCTGTAAGAAAATATCCACAAGTGTACACGTTATAGAGAGTGATTGCTGCATCCTGTCGGAGAATTAAAAATTTAAAAGTTAGATAAAGAACTCTGCAATGAAACGAAATAGACAAATAAAACAAGTAAAAATCTGTGGAGCATTGTCTCATGAGTAGATATTGACTTCAAGAACAAAAGAGACTTGTATACAGAATGTAATAAATACTTGTTAAAAAGTTGTATCCCAAGGGTGTCATCATCATTGCAGAAGGGGATACCGGCAATGCTTATACATGGTGATATACTTTCTGAAATTCAAATGTTCATTGTTGTCAATGTACATGGTAATATTCTTTTTGAAATTTAATTATGCATTGTTGTCAATGTAAAAGGTAATATTCTTTCTGAAATTAAAATGTGAATTGTTGTCAATGTACATCGTAATATTCTTACTGACATTCAAATGCGCAGTGTTGTCAATGTACATGTTTATATTTTTGCTGAAATTTAAATGTTCATTGTTGTCAACGTACATGGTAATATTATTTCTGGAATTTAAATGTGCATTTTTGTCAATGTACATGGTAATATTCTTACTGAGATTTAAATGTGTATTGTTGCCAATGTACATGATAATATTCTTACTGACATTCAAATTTGCATTGTTGTCAATGTACATGGTAATATTCTTTCTGAAATTTAAATGCCCATTGTTGTCAATGTACATGGTAATACTCTTACTATGCATTAAATTTGACGGAGGGCATTTTAAATAGGCTCTACACTAGATTTCTGTTCATGTAAGTTGTTTATTCTATCATTCTGAATACGTAAATACACGTAACAGTCATATATGAATATACATATCAGTCATTTACCAATGGATAACCCTGCTGTGCCAAATATATGTCTTCTGTAACAAGATACATCTTTAAAACAGATTCTAAGTCTGTATTTTTATTTTCACTTATAAATATGGTTTATTCTCAAAATGCCACTTAATGTGTCTACAGTACTTAATATCCTTATTATTTTATTCAAATATAAACCGTTCATTTGGCTATAATGATTATGTTAAAAGTCCAATGAAAGAAACTGCAAAGACGCCTGCTGCAAGGTTTCACACACATCTAAATGCCTTTTCAAGTAGTATGTAGATTTAAAGATATAATTTTGTAATTAATTTATTTTATAGCACTATGGAGGAGAAAAATAAGCTTTACGAATGTTTTAATTTTACTCTCAAATATTTACATATTTTATAAAATTAAATTATTGGAGATAATTTTAAAACAAGGTTGAAATTAAAAGTTCATTAATATATGTACCATGGAGATAGTAATTTATAAATATATTCTTCAAATAATAGGATAATAACCATAAAAGAGTTTAATATATTATAAATATAAATTTGAAAATTTGAGGTGAAACTACTGACCTTGAAAAATATGTGTTGCCGAAATATGTGGTTGACCCGGACGTGAGTGGATACAACACACACCCCGTTTGGGGCATCTGGTCAACTAAAGTGGTTGACCCGGACGTGAGTGAATACAGCTTGTTCTGATGTAACTCGCCCCCACACCAAAAGTGGACTGGACGTGGAGATGGATGACTCGCTTGAATTCTGCTCTGTCTGTGACCAGAAATGACTCGTTCTGATGTCGGTTCAGCTGTAGTGGACCAAATTTCATTCCGAGCCCTGTCTTGTACACTAGTGTTTTTTGACATGAAATATTGTTTTACATGCTGTTGGGATATGTAGGCTGGTGTTTTAAATATGGAATACATAGGTTAAATCCGCGTTTTTTTTTTAATGAAATGTGTATATTGAGCGCTTGTCAGTTTGGAAGTTGTAGATATTGAAACTTGGGTTTTTTAATATTTATACAATTGGCATAATTAGTGTATTTCCATATTTTTAAATATTTTTATTAGGTCTCGTTTTATCCCAGTCTGTGTGTACAGGATCAAGTATTTTTACATTTTTATATATAGATATGTAATTTCATGAAATGCTCTTCAATTATCTGTCATTTCTTCATATTCGGGTGTGCTCTGAAGGTTGTAATGTGTATGCTGGTAAACCGGTTGTAAAGCCGAGATTAGCATTTTTTTGCATTGGCCTTGGAATCGTGTTGAAACTTGATTTTTGATAAGTATTTCTGAATTGAGGGTTTATGCCAGTTCGGTAGGTATGCTAGGTAAAAGCGTAGCCGTGTAAGAGTTCAGTTTCAGCGGGAAACTCAACCGGAACAGGCGAATCTTTGTAGGGTAGCTTTTAAAGCACCGGTACTGGATTTTATTGGGTTGTAGATGCACGTATCTTGAAATGCTTTCGTGATTTCATTTTAAAGTCCCTGGCATTTCATTTTAAAGTTCCCATGGTTTAAATGGAGCTGAGCTTAGTGAAAGAGCATGGCTTACCTTATGATGTAAAGACTACCGGCTCGGGTTCAGCGTATACTTAGTGTTTGTCCATATATACTGCTGTAATTTCGAACATTTCCAGAGAAAGTTCGGAGTTGAAAGTAATCGGGATAGTAAGGGCTGAGTTAAAAAACGTAGACTGTGAGCGGAGTTCCGTTTCTAATTCGTAAACACTTCGCGCCGATGGAGCAGTTTCAGACGCAGAAGGAATAGGTCTTCGTCAGGTTCGCGTACTGCTGTTTCTTAAAAGACTTTTCTTACGGAATGGACCGTGTAATTTAACTCTGTGTACGGCTAATGGATCTGGATTAAAACGTTCGGTAATATTTGGTTGGATTTGCATTTCGGATTTCGGAAGCAAGTTTATTGGAATTTAACAATTGCTGATATTGCGATGCTCTTTTGATGCGGATTCCTTAGGCAGGTTCGAGTTTTTTTGGTCGATTTCAAGAACCGGTGTATCTGGTATGCTCAAATAAAGTAGTTTAGGCGTGGTTCGTTTTTTGGATCGGCTGTAGGCTTATCGTTGACTAGGGGAATATATTGGTGCGATTTTAAAATTTCCGATCTTTCCATAGGCGTTTGGCTGCAATCTTCAAAGGCGTAGGAACACAGAGTGATTTTGTTACGCGTATTGAGTTATACTACTGGCCCGTTGGTTTTTTTAGACTTAGGAGGTTTGATCCAGTGAAATTAATGGCATTAGCAAATAAATTTAAGGGGGTTATCGTGAGCTGGTTTTTTTTCTTCGGCAGTATACAGTTTTTGTCATCTATGTTTTAAGAGTCGAGACAGAGAAATATTTGCTGTTGGGTACCCTTGTCAGAAGCAAGCATAATATGATAAAACACTTCTTATAGTTACAGGATCAGTTTTTTTAGAAACGCTTACAGGTCTTGATTTGCGTCTCATGTCTTTCACACTGCCTGTAATAATTCCATGTTGTGTGATGCATCTACACGTGTGATTAGAGTCTTCATTTCAGCTACATGAAGTGTGTGGTGGATCCCGGCGCAGGTGTGTCTTGGAAACTCCCAGTTCTGGCGGCCATATATTATCTAGGTCTGGCCGATAGTCTAAGCCTATAATTCATTTTCAGGTTCGCGTGAGTTTTTCCTAGGGGGAGTACTGTGGTGCCACTGTTCCTGCGGGATTGCACAGACTCTGCTGACCTGTGAATGCGCCAATGCGCATGCTCACAATTGGTTACATAAGACTCTGCAACTGCATCGACTTCAGCTTCGTAGTTACAATGCCAGGCATCTTGCCGGTTCCGCTTCCTTACTCAACATATGCATGCATAGATTAGGCTAAGTTACACTGTAACCTTTCTAAGTACAGCATGTAAAGTACCTGTATCGTTATGTTTAAGTTTGCATTATTAAATGTTAAGTTTCTGATGTGTCGAGTGTCATTGTACGAATAGCTGTAATCCACAACCAACGCAACCTATAACAAATATACCAAAGTAGTGACCTAAACCCCATACCGGGGTACATCGCTAAAAATATATCTTAAGAATTGACCTTGGCCAGGAAAAAGACATGCCACTTATAAAATGATAATAAAACGCAAAGGAAATGCCATTCCATTTACATATGACAACTCATTTCTAATTTAAATTGCAAGCGACAATAAGATCATAGAAGGAGTTTTAATGACAAATTTCTTTCAATTTTATATTTGCCTGCAGCTAAATTTAAATGTTTTAAACATATTAAAATTCAGGATTTTATATTATCCCTGATAGTACAAATAGTGTACGAAATTTTATATAAATTTAATAGGTTAGGGTTTTTGCTAGACTATTTGACATGGAATTGCCTGGGACTAAAATTTTGAAATGTTATGCAGAGTTGCAACAAATAAATTAAACTATAAAAAAACGGACTTTGAATGGGCTCGCGCATATGAAATATGCGACTTATTTTGTGAAGTATGCAAATACGTTTTAGAAGTTGAGTATGCAGTTAAACAAATTAGAATACAAGAAAACAATGAATTTAATGCAACATATTGAAATCACAAAAGCGTATTTAATATACAGGTGCACGTTTAAATCACAATTCAAAATGCTACAACTACCGGGAAGTCATTGCTTGCATATCTATTTTTTAAGCACAACACCTTAGCCTATCATTCTGAATTGCCTGAATATATGTTGAATTTTCCTTGCTTGTTGCCACATCATTTCACCTGAGTTCCAGACACGCCCTCCGCATCTCTTATTGGTTGATCCTCAGGGCGATGCAGCAATACTTCTTCATTTGTCACTTTATTAACCAATCTGCATGGTTTCAGCCTTGGCTTCAAGGAGATTTCTGACTCAACCACACCTGCAATTTATGTGCCCTGTATTTATTGTGGTCATGACCTCCCGGTACAAGACTGTCGGAAACTGACGCTTACGAGTCTGCGCTTTCGTTCGTTTGGTATATATCGTACATGTTCGTAATATTAAAACTGCACAAATACTTCCTGGTCTCACAGATATATCATATGTTTAACTTTCCTTTTCAACTGTTTAACTTTTAGTTCTGAAACACCAGATTCATTCCAAGCAAATTACTCATGATTGACATTTATGTCATATCATTCATAATAAATGTCCCTTAAGTAAACTGATTAACTAACTAAAATTGAAACATTTGTTTGAAAGTTTCAGTATAATATATAAGTTTGTCAAAAATGCGAAAGTAGCAGAAATTTGTATTAGTTCATAATGGACAAATATGTTATAATTACTGGTTGTAAAATATTGTCTCCTATTTGACCTTGGTTGTATTTTGATGTGCTTCCATATATAGTTGCTCTTCATTGCTTTTAATCCGCTTTATAATCTCAAACTGTTGAATTTTTAGTCTTCCCCCACAACAATAATTCCGCAACAAAATCGCATTTCTGTTAGGAAAATGTTTTTGAAAGTTAATCATATCTTTATTGTAAAAATTAAGAATCTGATGTAAGGGTCACATAAACATTATTAGCTTACATTTAGAATGCAAAGGGATCCCTTTAATGGCCGAAGGTTGCCGTTGGTAGCTTTTCTGGGTGCAATTTAGAAAGACCTGTGTCTATTCATTGTTAGAGCCGGAGTGTTTTTGTGAGTAAAAAATCAACATTGACAGTTGGGACCGAAATTAAAATGAGGAAAAATTATGCTTGGAGGACTTTTCCTTTCATTTGGTCTTGCCTAGAAGGGAGGATTATTTACATGGGTGGAGTTACGTAGCTGATAAGCACAATATTGCGCACTATACGAGTTCAGAGTTTGATTTTCGCTATGGGCCAATTTTTAGTTTAGGGTGAAATAATACCTATTACTCTACAATATGCATTAACGTTGAAAATAAAATAAAAGTTATCTACCGCAAAAAATAAAATAAAAGTAAAATGAAGTAAATATAAATTACACATTTTATCATATTTGCAGATTTTTAATAATCACACTTTTACTTGGACACTGTTCTCTTTTTATGGAAGAAAACTTGACAGAATTTTAAAATGAGGTGATATGTTACGAAAAGTTTCATTTAATAAAGAGTGTAACATCGCCCACTATGTATCCAATATTATAAAATAAGCAATTATATTTTGTAGTTACTCAATTTTTTATTCAATTAATTTTTAACTTTTTCCAGTTATTTCTAAACGCAGGACCACTTTTGTTTTATCGATTTACATCATATCTAATCATCAGCAAGGGGAGATTATAAATCATATTTCAGTCAAGTGGAGAAAAAATTCGATGAATCGCTTGAGGACGGATTTACAATATTGAAACTCGTTACAATAATTTCTCATTGCAAATGCATTACAGAAATAGTAACATCTTACAGCCTGTAATATATGACGCGAGTTAGATTCTATTCTATCTCTGTAATTCCAGAGGGTTGAATGTAATACATATTAATTTTTTAAATGTTAATATTAATTTATTGTGAGCAAACTAATGAGTATAACAATAAACTCGTATTTGCAGATTTAACTAGCTAGCAATGATTTGCAAAAGGTGTCAATGGTAAAATGTATCCTTATATGCACTTTATAAGTGGGTATTGCTGCCATCAAACTGGGAGCAATGTACTGTAATAGCAGTTAAAAAACACCCAATTACAAGTACCACTATTTTAATAATTAAAATCTTTACAAATAAAAACTAATCAATAGAGTAATTATAGCTATCTTTAAAATAAATTTAAATTTTTTATTTATAAATATGTAGAAAGATATGTAGAACGTCGTAAGTAAAAGTGGAAATAATTAAAATTTGTATATTCTCCTAGCTCGTATATTAATTCAGTTTAACCTATATAAAACTTTATTAAAGAATACAGCTAACAATTAAGTTAAAAAATAAACACAAAATACAAACGTAAGGAATAAAATAATACGTACTTAAGAAATACGAGACATTATCAGGGTTTTAATGGTCTCATGTAAAAACCTCCTGTTAGAAAATCAGAATATTTGCCTTAGAATCTCATCATAAAATATGAAAACAAAAATTTCCAAAAATAACATCAAGAAAGAAATAAATTAACAGCATTTTTGGGAAAAGCAAATGTGCATTTTTGCATGATATTAACGCTATGGTACATACTATATATGTAAATTGTAATCTCCTTTGAAAAAAATTTGAAGAAAATATAGGTCACTTAAGACTGCTTTTCTTCCAGAAGAGTCATTTAAAAAATTATATTAGTGATATGTTCGGTTTAGTATTTTACAAGAGCACATTCTAAAAAGAACATTTGTATTTCTTTGATGGTGTTACTTTTAAGTTAACTGTCGTCACAAGAGGAAACTGAGTTCTTTTATTGCAGATTTCATTCACTGAGACATACCGAACATTTTTTGGCGTTCTAAGAATGAAAATATGAGTCAAAGACATGTTTTTGTTGCAATCTAATGGATTTTGAATTTTTGAAAAGTCAAAAACAAAAATATTACAAACATATACATGACAATAATCTTCTGGAACCTCACTTTAACTACACCAGTAAATGCAGATCTCAGTTTGTTGGAAATATATCGTAGTCATACACTCACAGACAATGAGTTATAGACACGAATTGGGGTTCTCACAAAGTATAAATACGTAAAAATACCGATATCCGTATATCGATGCGTAAAAATATCGATATGTATATACCGATAGCTAGAAATTTGATACCACCACAATATCTTTTTGAAATATAGTACGTAGTTTCGGTAAATAAATTAATTAATTTAGTAAACATAAATAAATAAAATCAAGAATATTACGAAGGAGTCTTCCTATGTTGGCGAATCATAAACATTCTTCATTTGAGACAGAAATATTAATCACACTTATTATATTTTGCATATCTATTTCGTACAGTCATACGAATTATCCGGAAAGCCGAAGTGACATCACTAAATCTGGAAGTAAAATTCCATTGTGGATCCGTTATCTCCTCTAGAATACGGCACTGAATACATACCAATTACCAACTAAGCTCTATTTTCATCCAATTCCCAGAAATAGATGCTTCAAAGAAACGTCTATTATCATCTATCATACATCTATTACATCTTATTTACTAACCATAAGTGACATCTTCAGAAGTGTAATGTTTAACTAAACCCCCCTGCGTCCTCCAGAATGTATTGCTAAATTCATGTCAAATATCACATAAGCTCTATCTGCAGCCAATCTTGAGGAATAGATGTTTCAATAAATATAAAACTTTTAGAACTGGAATTGGAAATCCTTATTAAACAGCCTACCACCTCCAAAATTTGATATTAAAATTTATAGCAATAATCTAATATTTATCTATTGCAGATCCTGTAAAATAGATCTTTCAACAATTTAGTAAAAACAATGGTATGGCAAAATTTTTGCCTTCAATATTTCGCCATTTAAAAAATATTTAACCAAAACTGAGCCTTAACGATCTTGCGTTGAAATGTATTTTCAAAAAAATATTTTCAAAATGAATTTTCAAACATATTTCCTTCAAATATGTCTCCCATCAAACATAGAAATAAACATATTATTAAAGTAACTTAAGAAAAATGAAAAGATGATTGTCTTTTTAGGAAATATCTTAGGTATCGTTTAACGATAATAATACATTAGCTGCTTTCTTTTGAAATTTTAATTCCATGTGAAAAAAACAGTGCATCTTAGAGAAAATATTGGAAAAGTAAGAATCACTTCTTTCCAATAAGAGTAATGAAAAATGATTTCTCGAATGTAACCATTAGTTGGCAGTTCTTTCTGAAAAGGAGATACTATTTGAATTTCTTCTAATGATGAGGTTTTTGAGCAAAATTATACGACAATCAGGAAAATGGACATTTGATTTATGAATTATAGCAGAACTAATACTTAAGGCTGTTGAAGATAAGGAAAGTGACACTCTTAAAAATAAATTCCGATATATTTTTTTATAAAGATTTGCGTTATTAAAATAATGCATAAGTCTTAACAAAATTTAATGTCATCAGATGAAAATAGGGTCAGTAGTTTCTCCTTCGTGGTCGATATCTAAGTGTACAGTGATTCATCACTAAGTCAACGGGGAGAAGTGGGGTATCTGGAGGGTTTGGAAATATTTTTCGACTTCACTCATTTTGTCTGCTCTGGAACAAGAAAACGAAAATACGGATAGGCACCCAGACTGTGGTCTTATTCTTACTTGATCATCCGACCTACCCGATTATTATGTATATTCCTCGTTGCAATGTTGTTGTTGTTGTTATTGTTGTAGAGACCCAGACCGTCCGACCTACCAGAAAGGTGTAAGGTATCTGCTTGGACGGCCAGGAAGTGCCACTTAATTTAGACCGGAACCCAGTGGGGAGGCATCCACAGGGACCGTACTCTATTTCCCCTACCACCAACCTCTCGGAAGGGCTTACAGACCCATATATTTAACGTGCCTGTACTCCGCGTGAACACGGCGGTAGTTTGGGAAGAGGCGGGAATCGAACTCGTGTCGTTCGAGTACAATTCCCGAGCACTAACCACTGGGCCGTCGCACCCCTATGTCCTTTTATTTATTTACAATTACATTTTTTATTACCCAGGCTTTTTTTATTATCCAGCTCATCCAAAGTGTATGGAGCAGTTATAGGGGACGGTCGAGATACCCTCTGTCCTGTTGTCGAATGTGCAAATTCTATGACTTCTAGGTCCCTGAGTGGGGTTTCTGGGTTCGGAATAGATTTGGAAACCACCCATTTTATCCGAGACCGGAAGGGCATTCAAAATTTTGGTTTCGTTAGATTCTCGTAGTCGATACTGTAAATGTGCAAATAATCAAACTCCTTAAGCCACCATGATGCTTCAATAGGGACTGTAAAGAAGAACCATTTCCCTATCCTTAATAGGCAGAAATCGAAAATCAGGCTCCGTTAGGTTCTGTTCCCTATGTCTGTAATAAAGTATGCAAGAAATCGGTCGTGCGTCACCGGAGATGCTTCTAAGTGGTCTGGAAAGACCAAAAATAAAAACGTTAGACAATTATTATAGATTCAATAACTGAACGAATCCATTAAGTATTGATATCAGTGCAATTTTTCTCCGCAGCAGATAAATCAGTGAGTAATGTATGATTGGATATCATCCAATCTATGCGCTCATGAAAGGTTTCAATTCAACGACAAGATAGAGTAGAATAAAGGAAGCCATTTTTTTGTTCCAAGCTGAAATAGTTGGAGTCCCGGATATTCTGACTATTTCCGTTTGGAATTGTTTATATAAGGCGGTCGACAACAATGTCTTCTGTTTTTATAATAATTCATAATATCAATCAAAATTATTTTAAATTAGATCTATATTATAAAGTGAGTGCAAGAAATGGGCCCAGTGAAAATTCCTAAATTTTATTTTGGTATCTGTAAAATGTTCTGCTATAAATTATAGTGATTAGCTTGTTTTCTGATACAATTACAAGGAACAAAACAAAATTCAGTTTCTTCCTTACAAGTTTGTTGGCTCCTGTGGATTCTGTTTGACTAACTGAAACAGTTATTTCCGGTCATTCTTATCAACCATTCGACTTAGATTGCACGGATTAAATTGCATAATTGAATCTTGGAATTGATGAAGTCACTGAGCTGCTTTAAACTAGCTTGCCATGGATAAAACTAATAAAATCACGAGCTTTGAGAATTTGTTGCCCATGCATTATTTAGAAAATTGCACTTTTGGAGAGACGGCTTCTCTTGCAAAAGACAAAACGTTTAATTTTGAAATAAATCCAGTGTTGTTGTTGTTGAGACCCAGACCGTCCGACCTACCAGAAAGGTGTAAGGTAACTGTTTGGACGGCCGGGAAGTGCCACCCAATTTAGACCAGAATCCAGTGGGGGAGGCATCTACAGGGACCGTATCCTCCTTCCCCTACCGCCAACCTCTCGGAAGGACTTACGGACCCACATGTTTAACGTGATCGTACTCCGCGTGAACACGGAGGCAGTTTTGGCAGTGGCTGGAATCGAACCCGGGCCTACCGAGTGCAACTCCAGCGCGCTAACCAATGGGCTACAATAAATCCAGTGTGTAATAATTTTAGATACAGTGTGAAATAATAAATCCAGTGTTGAAGACCCAGGCCGTCCGGCTCGCCCTGAGGACTTGAGCAACCATTTGAATAAAGTGTGTAATAATTTTAGATACAGTGTGAAATAATAAATCCAGTGTTGAAGACCCAGGCCGTCCGGCTCGCCCTGAGGACTTGAGCAACCATTTGAATAAAGTGTTGAAGACCCAGACCGTCCGACTCGTCCAGAGGACTTAGAGTAACTAGTTGGACGGCCGGATTTGAATAAAGTGTGTAATAATTTTAGATACAGCATAAATCTTCAAGGACGTGTAATTGACTGGCAATTTACTATCAGAATTTTGTGTCATACTTTTAGGAGAGAGGTCAGCCTTATCTGTCTTCAGTATCATGTAGAGTTCAGAATTATCTCTTTTATTTGGATTTTAACTAACATATTTCTTCACACAACTTGAACCTTAAATACATTTTAACGTTTAACTTCAAGAAATTCTGATTAAATATATTGCAACCGGCCAAACGAAAACGAATCAAGAAGAATGTGAGACCATTTCCAATTAGTGTTCCACAACTCCCGGAGGTGAAAACAAAAATATCGTCTTTGCATTTTAATGGCTGCCTGTTTAACTGACTGACGCAGTCAAGGCACAAGTCAAAGTGTTCAAGAAACACCAAAAAGAAACTTCTGAGCTCTTCCTTTACTGTGAGACTACGCGAACGTGTTCCACATATATAAAAACCTCTTAGAACAGAGATGGCCTGAAACCGAGGAACCTCCAACTGGCTGAAATCCTGCCGTCATTTAAACTCACAGCAGCGCCAACGTTCGTCGATCAAACTCTTAGACTAGACCTAGATTTTTGAATGACAGCTATCGAAATGTTTGATTCTTTTGCCGACGTGCCAAATAAAATAAAATAGTTCGCAACTTTGTTTCAGAATAGGATTTAATATCATTGGGTGGGTAGTCGAAATTCAGCATTTTAATGGTGGATTGACATGAAATTTTGAAAAGGGGAAATATTCGTTATTAAAGTATTAATTATTAAATCTCGGAAAGGCAGGTTGCAATATAAAAGAAACATTTAATGTTTGCTATTTTTAACCTAAGAGCAAACCACTGGTAATATCAATAGGATAGAGTGCTTCTCAGACTTAAAAAATGATAACATTGGTTTTTAAACAGGTTAAATATAACATTAGGCAAATAATATTTTTGCCAAAGTCATTTCCTTTGAAATAATTTTAATATTATACATTTTCGCTAAAATGGCTTAATTCAAGATTTATTGCGATAAAAAGTCAAACGTCATATTTGTTGCCCTCCTTGTAATCATTGCATCAGATGCAATGTCTTTACCTTTGTTTGTTAGAGCGACATTGCATACGCTAAATTACACGAACGCATAAAAAATAATTCTCAAATATTGAATTCTATCAGATACTCTTTCTTAGTAGTAATTTTAATATCATAATGTTTCTGCTAAAATGGCTTCACACTCTAGATTTATTGCGTCAAAAAAGTCAAACGACATATTTTGTTGCCCTTTTTGTAATCATTGCATTAGTTTAAATTTCCTTCCAATTATTTTTTAGAGAGACATTGCATTCGCTAACTCACACGAACGCACAAATTTTTTTTATCAAATACTGAATTCTATCAAAGCCGGTTCCTTAATGATAATTTTAATTCACACTCTAGATTTATTGCGTTAAAAAGTTAAACGACATATTTTGTTGCTTTCATTGTAATCGCTGTATACGATTATATTTTCTTCCTTCATGGCCTCATGAACTTTCCTTCTTTTTGACTTATACGCATGTCTTATCTGCAAGCCAGGTAACAACATAGTTCGGTAATCGACGACTCACTGGGAAGGGGAGTATTGTAGCGAACATTCATAAAACAGTATGAAATGTCTTGAGCTGAAGACGTCTTAGGTCAACGCTTTTATATTGGTCTACCACGATTAAGCTCTTGGATCAAACCCGGACACTGCCAAGTTGTTGATTTCACATTCTCTCTATCAAAGTGTTAAGCTAATGACGGCTCCTGCTCAAAGCATTAATACTGCCTTATGAGCTTTCGCTACAGTTTTATTAATTGGGAACTCATATAATGAGAAAATGATAAATTAAACTAATAAATAAAATACAAAAAAATATATAGCCATCTCAATTCAAACTTCTAAATTTTAAAATATTAAACAGTAACCGAGATTTAATGATCCTGCATTTTATAACGTAGTCAGAAAAGAAATTAGACTATTTCGAAACTAATGTTCAAGAAAATATAACAATAAAAATATTATGCAGTAAACGAAAGAGAACAAAATTTTGCACAGTTTTTTTTATAAAATAGAGCATTTATTTTCAAAATTATGGTACAGACATACTTAAGAACTTTAAATTCCTTTCAGAAAATTGCAAAGGGAACACGGACCGCCAAACAGACGTTTTCTACGAAGTAGACTAAAATATTTTTATGACTTTTATCATTAGTTATGGTTATCTAAGATATAATATACAAAACGTCTTATATTTTCCATTAATAATTTTTACTTTTCCTGCAATACATGTTAATGTATAGAGAAATAATTGGAATCATGTCGAAAATCGCAACTCGAGTTTTTGACGGATCTACACGTTTCGAGACCTCTAGAATACGAAAAAACTATTTTTAGCGTGACGTCTCTGTGTGTTTGTGTGTGTCTGAGTATCTGTGTGTCTGTGCAATGTATGTATGCAATCTAACTCAAAAACTAATGATCCGAATGTCGTAAAATTTGGTTGATAAGACCCTTGGGTATGACCCTAGTGCTGATTAGTTTTTGGTACAATTCGGAAAAAAAGAACTCGCCTTTTTTGTGAAATGGCCAGCAAAAAATCTCATGTATTCACTCTAACTAAAATACTAATTTACCAAATTTCACAAAATTCAATAGATAAGTTAGATACTCTGGTGCTAATTAGAATTTGGTACGATTCGGAAAAGAAAAACATCGCCTTCTTTTGCAAAATGGCCCGCAAAAATTTCATATATCCACCCTAGCTAAAATACTAATTGACCAAATTTCACAATATTTGGTAGATAAGTTAGTTGTGGGACACTCTGCTAATTCAATTTTGGTACGATTCGGAAAATAACAACCTGCCTTTTTTTTATGAAATGGCCCGCAAAATTCGCCAAAATCTAAAAAAAAAAGACTACGTATGCTGAAATGTATCAATTTAATCCTTGTTTTATACGCAATTTTTGACTCGGAAAATAATATAACACACTCAATTATACTTTAGGACTAACCGTTCTCAAGATATTTGAGATTTCTTGCATTTTTGTTACACCGATTTCAGAAAAATATCCAATTACCAAATAAAAACAGAAATTGAATTAAAAATGCAAATTTAGTGCTATTGGGCTCAATTAAACTCAATCTAATGACTTATTAGAGAAATAAAGAAAATATGAAATTGAATCTGCAGGGAAAGTCATGTGCTGCCCACATCAGATTGTTATTTTCTCTACGACGCAAAGCGTTTAAAAAACTAATACGTCTTATAACTTTATTAGCGTTACTGATAGAGGCATACATTCAATTGGAGAATTGTTTAGAATCGAAAAAAATGAAAAGTTTGTCGAAAATGTTTTTCAGGTAGAGAAGGTATTTCAGTTGGAGAAGGTTTTTACACAAAAATACGAAATCTAACTTTTTATACGACATCTTTACAGCAAGAATTACGTGACTTGAAAATGTTTATAAACTTTTATGTAATAATTAGCTAATTTGGCATCTGTACCATTGAATCAATGCATGGGGGAATATAATAAAATTACACAAGAAAACACGCTCTGACACAGGAACTTTTCGAAAGAATGTAGGGACCATCCACAAAATAACGGTTTATGGCACTTTATGTATCTATTTTATCTGCAAACATTTATTTAATTGCTGTACCGTCCAAAAAATTTGCTTCTCGTATATAACCATTAGTTTTTTGCCTTAAAACCGTGAACATTTATTATGGATTTCAGATTTTATGTAACTATTTCGAGTCATAGAATTTTTTTTGCTGAGGTGGCTATATAAAAGTTATTTTTTGTATTTTATACTAATATATGATACACATTTGATTGTATTTACACATTGTTTTTTGTACAATTAAAAACATATTTCTAGCTGGATGTATGTGCATAGGATTACAAATTTTAAAGTTATATGACCAGTTAAACTTTTTAAAACACTCTGTAGAAAAATGAAACAGTCGGGTTTCAGAAAGCAAGTCAATATATTTCAAAGGATATTTCTATATTGTTGAAAATAAAAAATAAAACTAAGAAGGAAAATACAAAAAAAATATCTCAATTCAAACTTTAAACTTCTAAAATATCAAACGATAGCCGAGATTTAATGATCTTGCAATTTGGAATGTTGTCAGGAAAACTCGGAATATTTCAAATGGAATGTTTCATTGAACATAAGAATGAAAATGCTATGCAATGAATGTAGAAAAATAAAATTTCGAGTAGAACATTTTTAGAAAATAAAACGTCCATTTTTTTTCACGATCATAGCATAGGCATACTTAGCAGGTTTAAATTCCTTTTGCAAAAACGCAAAGGAAATGTGGACCACATAATATTCGTATTCTACAAAGTTGAAAAATATTAATTAATGCCTTGACTTTTATCATTAGTTTCAGGTCATTTCGAAAAAATATATATAAAAGGATTATTTATTTAATAATTCTTTATGTCCCCCAACAATACAGTATATGCAAAGGAAAAGTATTGTGATATACACTGCAAAACATTTTCTTGAGATTTCCTTTACTGGTTAAGAAATCGTCCAGAAAAATCAATCATTTTTCTCTCAGAAAACACAATACATTCATTTCAAAGCTATTAAGACTGTAATACTTCCAAATGTGACAACCATAGGCATTCTCCTCAAGGGAGATTGTGTGCGGATTAAAATAATGTAATTGGTTGGATATTTTCTAAAACTGGATAAGAACAGAAACTCAAAGGAAATTTTATGACCACACCGATCGGGAAAATACATTGAGAAAGACAGCGGAAATTTTGATATTTGCAGCAAAAATTTGAAGAATTTGTAATTTTGGCGACTTAGCGTCAGTTTACAATGCTAAATCAAAAAAACGAAAACGCTTTATAATTGCAATTTTAATGTGTATGCGGTGTTCGAAAATTTAGATTGCTAGGGGTTTAAGGGAGTTTAGATTCTTAGATTTTCTGAACTCTTATGTCAAAATTTAAAATATCATATTTGGGGAGCAATAAAGAAGAAAATAATATCTACATTATTATAGTTTCCTCACTATTAAATACATTCTTCTTAAAAATGCATAGAAAAGAACGTTAAAATATAAAAAAACACAAAACAATTGACAATAATAGACACCAGAAATTTTTAACTGAAAAATAAAACTGTAATTCTCAAAATCAATTTTAACAAGTAATACTTAACACAGGTAACTCAAAAATCCAGTGGGAATATAAGTTATTATTTTACAAAATTGGAAGTTTATGAAAAAGACATGTTCTTCAAAAAAATGTTTAAAAAAATCATTTATTTATTCATATTAAAGAAAGCAAATATGACAAACGGGAATTTCAAAAAAGTGATTTGAAATTTTAGACTCTTGAGATTTTGGAATCCATATGTTTTTCTAAACGATAATTATAAAAAAAATCATAATGATAAAACAAATATGAGTCTTTAAAGAAATCATGTGCTGGCAACAATATATGTTTCCTTTGCTATAGAATAATATCAAGTAAACAACTTTTTAATTCTTATTTAAAATGTTACTGAAAAAATACCGAATGTATTTCCTAAAATATTTTTAAAAAAATATGAAAATAAAAACTGTTTCAAAAGTAATCATAAAAACAAAATTAAAAAATTGTATATATTACAGCCAAGGAATTCGAATTTGCTGTTAAATTATACTTTATATTCTATAATTGAGATTTTTACTTCAATTTCAAACTTCTGATGTGTGCAGTGCATTTCTTTCCCTATATGAAGAATATTAATTGCCCCAAAGCAATAGATATTATCAAAGCAATTGAACTTTATTCTCAAAGAAATTGAATTTTCATCAAATTAAAGTCGTTTCCATTAATTAAACTTCGCTACTTTTTTGGCGACAGTTTCATCAATTGGGATCGAGCTAATTCCAAGTAAATTATTTTAGTAAATTTATTCCATCATATTGCATATGGAATATGAACCTAATTAACAATACTTTTTACTTTTCATTTTATGTAATTTTTTGATTATTTTTTTTTAAATATGCAATATCTGGAGATTGGTTTATACTAGTGTTCGTTAGTGTTTGCTCTAAATAGTGTGTCATTTAGTTTATAATGAAAAATTATGTATAAAGTGATAAGTTCTTCAACAGTATCAAAAGTCCTGATATTTTAACATTTTTTTTTCAAAAATTCATTCAAAAATCGTGTCTTCCAAACATTCGATTGCATTTAAAATCACCAGGATTCCTGTGTTAACTGATTGTAATGAGCATACTTACAGTTAGAGAATCGAACACATACAGATTTCACGAGCAAATAATTGTTTCGCGATAACAGTTTCTTAGAAGGAGCAAATCTATTAAAATCTTTTACAACATTGAAATACTTTCGTAAAGCATACACTTTACATGCGAAGCAGCTTTCACAGAGAAAGTTTTCCAGGGAAGGCATTTTGGAAATTTTCCAGGGAAGGCATGCTTTTATCAGTAAGGCCATATATAAAATTCATATAATCGGTAATTATCTCTCTCTTTTTGGAAAAAAAAAAGTTGTTTTTTTTTGCTTCATAAGAAATAATTTCCGATTGTATTCTTCCTTCAGATATAAAATAAATGTATCTGCACTTTTCATTTTATCATGAGTTCTCACATTGTTGAATGTCATCGCCATATACACTGACTGGCAGATTCTCTGGTATAAATATCTATATCTTCCGTTACATCTTGAACTCTTCTTTTCCCTTGGCGACTGTTCATTGCTAACTCTAACTCATAACTGCTAACTCTCAACCTGTAAGTGAACACTATGTTTATGGAGTTATGTTTTGCACGTGGCTACGGGTAAGACAGTGGCGGCCATTGGGGGGGCCGCGAGTACGCGCGACACCGTTGAGTAGTCCCCCCAAAGTATTTTTTAGTTATACAGATTTATTACAATTTCTATTGAAAAAATCTGAATTTTTGGTTCAATTAAATCGAGAATTATTAAAAATAAGTTATGAAAATGCCACTAGATGGCAGCACTACACCTTTCTTCGGAGAAAGTCGACTCACGAAAGCTATATTGCACAGAATTTTCAACACATAGGGGAAAATACAGGGATATTTCTAAATCCGCGTCCCTACTGTCGACATTTCCTGAGTGAAAGAATGGTATAGGAGCAATATTATAAATTTGGCGTGAAAAAAAACCAGACATTGCAGATTTACTAGTAGATTGTGTCGCGGGACTGAGCGCGCCTCAGCCAAAAAGAAACAGAAGAGTAGAAAAACATGAAGAGGGACTTCTCAAATTGGCTCAGTTTCGCTAATTTGGCTTCAATTTTCTACATTTAAGAATGTGTTTGTTCTCATTCTCGTCTTTGTTATAAATTTGGAAGTTTAAATGAACATTTGAACAAATGAGAGAATTAAGTGTACGTGTGTGGTGATGGGAAGGGGGGGGGGTTATGATATTTTAGGGGTTTCTGGCCATTGTGAATAAAGTGTCTTGTTTAGGACACTCAGTTTGAGGGATCGTTTGTCCCACCCAGCTGTCTTAATTATTGAAGTTGTTTCGCATTTCGTCATTTCTGATGTAGTTTGTCTGTTGTTCTGTTCTTCCGGAAGGGATTTATTTCTATGCTCTGGTTGATCTGCTGGTGACGAATTTCAATATGTTTGACTTCAAAATAATTCTTTAAACGTCACGAGTTTCCAATTTTTGGCACACTGTGACATATAGGCTATTTTTAGTGACACTTTCATAAATGTGTTGTTTCGGACATTTAGTTTGAGTTGACTTACCCAGCTGTCTTACTTTTTCAGCTATTTAACATTAAAAAATGCCTAAAAATTAAAGAAATTCTAAGTATTTGTTAAAAAACTTAAAAATTAAATTTTCAACATTATCCTTTTATCTGACGTCGTTTTTCTGGAAATTTTGGCCCGACCGCTGGCGAATATATTGGTAGCCCCTAAATTGGCTCTAGACTTATAATATTGGCCCTAGGCTTATATTTAAATTGAAGTAGCCCCCAAATTTCTTATCTCGCCTTCTAATTCAGCGAGTTTGATTCTAATCATGGTTATAGTCTCTCCACCATCTGTACGTGTCACCTAAATATATATTTCGTGCCAAGCCCCTGGACGTAACTTTTAGCTTAGCTCCCTCAATTTTACATCTCGTTTCCTAACTGAGAGATTTTGGTTCTGCTAGTGGCTATAGCCTCTGCACCATTTGTACATGTCACCTGGATATGCATCTTTGTGAGAAATCCCTGAGATTAACTTTTACTTCAGTTACGCCCCCCCCCCTCCTCCAATTTCCCACCTCACCTCTTAATTGAGCGATTTTGATTTTACTGATGGCTATAGTGTCTGCACCATTAGCACATGTCACCTGGATCTGCATCTTTATAGTGATAAATCTTTGAGCGTAACTTTTACTTCAAATAGCACCCCCCCCCCCACACACACACACACTTATCCATCTCGACTCCTAATAAAGCGATTTCGATTCAGATGGTGGCTATAGTCTCTGACCCACATGTACATATTAACTTGATATACATATTTGATGGATATAAAACACATACGTTTTTTGCGTCAACCCCTGGGCTTAACTTTTAGTTTAACTAGTCCCCATAATTTTACATTTCAATTTCTAATTGAGCGATTTTGATTCTGCTGGTGACTATATAGTCTGAGCAACATTTGTACATTTCAATTGGATACACAAATTTTTGTGTCAACCCCTGGGTATAACTTTTAGTTTAACTAGTCACCAGAATTTTACATATCTGCTTCTAATTGAGCGATTTTGGTTCGGCTTGTCGCTGTAGTGAGTTTCTCTACCATTTGTACATGTCACCTGGATATGCAACTTTAATATGGCAAATCTCCGAGCATAACTCTTACTTTGGTTACCCCCCCCCCCCCCCAATTTTCTATCTCGCCTCCTAATCCACCGATTTTGATTTTACAGTTTTACAGGTGGCTATAGTGTCTGAACCATCAGTACGTATCGCCAGAATATGCATATTTTTTAGTCAACTCCCTGGGCATAACTTTTAGTTTAACTAGCCCCTACAATTTTACTTAAATTAGGACTATGTAATGTTTTTCACTAGGAAAGATACGTTCCATGTGTCCAGGCTTTTTATGAACGAGCGAGCAGGTGGGAGGTACGTTATTTTACTTTATACATCCGTCGTTTATATTTTTAATACTCCCGTTGCTATGCCCAAAATACGTATATGTATATACATATGCTTTATATATACATATATATACATATATATATATAATATATATAAATAATATATATATATATATAATATATATAAATAATATATATATATATAATATATATAAATAATATATATATATATAATATATATAAATAATATATATATATAATATATATAAATAATATATATATATATATATATATATATATATATATATATATATATATATATATATGTATATATATATATATATATTACTAACATATATATAGGCATAAATACATAGATGAGCGCCTCCCTCTACATGTCGCTCACGAGCCGCCACTGGGGTAAGACCTCCTTTTGATTTCTTTGTGTCTGTGAGTGGGCGGTTCCTTGTCCCCTTATTGGCCTAGCTATTAAGAGGTAGGCCCGTCCTGCAAGTTTGGGTTGGGGCCCGACAGACTGTCTACGCTTTGTACCTAAGTTTCATTACAAATTAGTAAATTTATTGACAATAAACTTCGACCGAGTTTAATGTCAATACTGTTTCATTTTTTTTTAGCCTATTATTCAACATCGTCATTCACAATGCAGGTTTAGTTTTAAAAAATGCTGTTTATGGTCCAACATTTTAGGTGCCCCATACCTTGTTTCTAAACGCTGATATGCGTCGTCCTTTGTCACACTGTTAGCGTATGAGAAAATATAATATATAAATATGTACTTTTCGTAATTTAATAATTTACAATAATATCTAAAACGAAAATAATTGTTGCTATTACATCTACCACTTCATTTATTTGAAAAAGAAAACACAAATAAGAAAAACAAAAAGTCACGGTTTATAACCTTTATTTATTAAATACACCCAATTCTGTTTTTATACGAACTTTTTTACACAATTTTGATTTAGCATGAAAAGAAAAATGCATTCCCTTTTTTATACGAGTTGTTTCGACTTAATACGTTCGACCCCATTTCAAAAGATTTTTTTTTTCTTATTATACTTCTCACAACTTGGTTGGAATTTTTTCGGATTGTGTTCCTCTGAATTCGCAATTTCTATTTGGGGGAATTTCCTGAATTGGGGAATTTTCCGTTTTATCTGCATTTTAAATTTGATGTTAAAAATGAAAAGTACCTTTTTGATGTTTGACGTTAATAAAAATTAACATCAACTTTTGTTTTATTAATTACAACCGAAATATTTTGGTAGCTCTTACATAATGTCACATAAATCACCTGTAACAAAAATGAAAAGGGACGCAATATCTTTGGATATTAAAATTCAAATTTTAGGTCGCCTTGCAACAAGATAAGGTGAGACGTCTGTAGGCAATATTCTTGCGTTCGTGAATTAGTGAAATTAGTTTTTTCAAATGAATATTTATTTCATATAATATATTTTTATAACATGTGCATCTTTATAAAATAAAATGCTCAACACGTAAAAATAATAAGATTCTATCAAAAAATTTCATATGGCTTATTCTATAGTATTTTCAGATTTTTTAGGTTCGGAACCAATCTTCTAATTCTTCTTTTTTTTTTTTTACACGCATTCTCCGGCCGGTCGTCCAAATAGTTGCTCAAGTCCTCTGGATGAGTCGGACGGCCTGGGTTTTCCACACGCATTCTCCGGGGGCGCGGTAGCCCATTGGTTAGCGCGCTGGAGTTGCACTCGGTAGGCCCGGGTTCGATTCCAGCCACTGCCAAAACTGCCGCCGTGTTCATGCGGAGTACGATCACGTTAAACATGTGGGTCCGAAAGTCCTTCCGAGAGGTTGGTGGTAGGGGAAGGAGGGTACGGTCCCTGTGGATGCCTCCCCCACTGGGTGCCGGTCTAAATTGGGTGGCACTTCCCGACCGTCCAAACAGTTACCTTACACCTTTCTGGTAGGTCGGACGGTCTGGGTTTCAACAACAACACGCATTCTCCGGGAACGTATTTATAGCTTAAAAATAGAATTGGGTGTATTTACATTCCCATTATTTTCAAATATTCGTTATAAACTTCATCTTTTTCCAAATCTCATTTTCTAGTGTGACGAATTTGGTCAACCAGTACTGTTGACAGAATATTTATTTTCTTTAACAAATATTTTTAATTGATGTTTCAGTAAACTTTATGTCAAAGAATGACATACACAAAACTAGTTCCATTACGACAAATTACGAGACTTACAGCCTTATATTAAAACTTAACTTCCTTAACCCGTTTTAAAATCAATAATATACAGTCACATATACCATTGCCATCCAAAGATATTCCAATTCAAAGGACCAGTCATTGAACACTTTTATGCCTTGTGTCTATATTTAGAGTCAATTAATGTCTTGGACAATATCTGTTTCCTTTTCCCAATATACCATTTCTCTCAATTCTCAATGTCTATAGAAATAGAAAAATACGAGCGCAAAAGAATTCAGTGAGGTACTGTAACCTACGATTAAAAGTTTTATTTTTTCCATTATTTTTGACATGTATTGATAAAGGACTTTGTGTGTTCTGTAACAAATTGAAGTAGAATTTCTTAGTGCAAGATTTATTGGAAAATATAGTAATTGAATGGGACGTGTACAAAAAGGAAAGGGAAAAAAATCTATCCATTCCTTTTGCAGTGCATGATCTTTCTACATACTTTCCATAAGTTGTTGAATTCAGTTGTGATGAATTAGTCATTTATTAAGATCACGCTCCTACTGCATGTAATATAATCTATGGCCAGGTTTTTGCGCCTTTTATAGCCTCGTCAGCTTGAAATAGCCAATACCAAACAAGTCAGCAAAAATGCTTTTTTTGTGCTATAATTTTACGAATTTGCGATTTTTAATTAATTATTGTGAATACGCTTAGACAAATAACAAGGAGTGATTTTCTAACGTGGTTCACAAAGTTTATAAACTAATTCATTATGGCAAAAAAAAATCGATGATGGCTGAAATGGTTTAGCATAAATAATTTTTTGTGAATTCGAAATAGTTCAAAATATTGAAATATCAAAATTATATCAACGTTTTCAAAATAGATCAAAATTACAGAATATCATAATTATAACCACTATATTTCAAAATCTGTAAACGCGATCCTAAATGCAATTTCATATCCTTGTAGGTCTTTCAAAAAGCAATAACTTACATCTTATACACCAGTCCCCCGATTTACATGGAAGATAGGTTCTGCACAAAAAATTGAAATCTTGGATTTTGCTAAATAAAATCGTGTAAAACGAAAATAACCCCAAAATGTGCATGGTTCAGTCATTTATTTAAGTAAAACAAAAGTAAGACATCTTAGAAAACTTAAAATTATACTTAGTTTATAAAACAACAAACATATGAATGTAGAAATATAACATATTTAATTTATTTTACATTAGGAACAAAGAACAAAAAAGCAAAAAGACCCTTAAAAATTAATTATAAGTTTAATCACTGTCATCACTTTCATGTACTATCAGTCTTTTCTTTCTGATAGGTATGATGTCACTTTCATCATTTGAGCTTTGTTGATGCGATTCTGGCTCAATGGTTGACGAATTAGGCAAGATCTCGGGTTGACAAGACTTTGTCATGAAATCGGTAATTAACAATTGCATGGGTTTTTTAGATAAATCATTATAGACCTCTTCATATTGATTTAAGAATTTACGAAGGTCTCGCTGGAATCGGAGAGCTCGATCAACATGTGTGTCATATTGTAAGAAATGGTTGCCCAATTTTTTTTTCTCAAATCAAGTCCTACGCTTATGATTCTTGCTGTGAACGCAAATGGTTCAGATTGCTCTTCATCAGAATCATTGTCTTCATCATGTTTGTTTGTTTCACGAATCATGTTAATTAAATCACCTTCACTCAATTCTTCATCAGCCATTATTTCTTCAATATCTGCCTGAGCTAAATCTTCAAAACCTTCTCCTCCTATAGTATGGGCCAACTCAGTGATCTGAGAATATTCATGCTCTATTGGTGATTTATCATTTCCACTTTCAACAACATCCGGCCATATTGCTTTCCAGCAAGCGTTGATCGTTGATTGTTTGATCTGAATGTATGACAGTCCAACATGCTTAACACAATCTAAAATTGTAAATTTCTTCCAAGCATCCATCAGAGTGAGAGATTCATCATTCTCCATTTGTTCTAAGATATACCTGAAAGTTTGCTTGATGTACAGTGCTTTAAAAGTCAAAATTATCCCTTGATCTAACGGCTGTAATAAGGAAATTGTATACTTTGGTAAAAAAAACAACTTTTATATTTTCGTGTTATAAATCTGGAGGATGACCTGGTGCATTATCAATTAATAGAAGAGCCGTAAAAGGTAATCCCTTTTTAGTTAAATAATTTTTAACATCTGGAACAAAGAAGTTATGGAACCATTCATTGAAAGCTATGGCAGCGAGCCATGCTTTCCTATTAGCCATCCAATAGACGGGAAGGTTTTTGATATTTATTCCTTTGAATGATCATGGTGATTTTGATTTGTTAATCACCAATGGTTTCATCATATAATCGCCAGAAACATTGCAACAGAAAAGAACTGCTATACGACTTTTCGCTACTTTATGACCACTAGCTGATTTGTGAGCTTTGCCTATAAAGGTTCTTTCCGGCATTTTTTTCCAGAATAATCTGGACTCGTCAGCATTGAAAACCTGATCAGAAGTGTAGGAGTTAGCGGCAATGATTTCAGCAAGTTTTGCAGGATATTGTTGTGCCGCATCCGAATCAGCAGATGCACTTTCACCTTTCATTCTCAGATTATGGAAATAATGTCTTTGTTTGAATCTCTCGAACCACTCATGGCTTGCGGGAAAAGATATCTTCTTTTCATGGGACGAAGTCGAAGGCGACTGATTCTTAAGTGATTGAAAAATCTTCAAAGCTTTATTTGTAACAGCATAGGTATCGATCGGGATTCGCTTTTGAGTTTGGTCTTCTATCGATATCACTAAGGCCTTTTCCATATTTTCCATTGTAACATCTCTAACATATGAAGTCGTACTCATACTGCTGCAGGTTCCAGCTGCTACACTTTTTCTAATGGAGTCTTTATTTTTTCTTGTTGTCCTTATTGTGGCTTCATTCATGGAGTAAAATTTAGCAACATCCGTTACTCTTTCTCTATTACGTAGACGGTCTAATATTTGAATTTTAGTTTCTAAAGAAATAACTTTTCTTTTCATTTGATTTTTCTTCAAATCCTTTGACATTATAGAACCTTAACAAATTTACGCAAACTATAAAGATACAAGACAAACTACAAATGTTGAAAACTTACCAGTTCAAAAGATAAACGCACAATAATATAAGCTTTGCTGCTAAAATGTAACTGCACTATGTACTTGCATGAACCAGATAACTTAACTGTTATGAAATACATACGGGGATTCCCCTATTACAGGGATTTCCCTATACGGGGATTCCCCTAAATGTATACATTTTACAACACCGGGAATCCCCTGTGATTTTCATCAGTGTTACCAAAGGAATAAAATTCAAAAATGTCATCAAATCTTTGTATAGGCGTATATGGAGCGGAATATATATTTTTATAAATTTTTTTAAACCTCTTAATTTATAAACCGTGTAAAGGAGAAATCGTGTAAAACAAGTTGCGTGTAAATCGGGGGATAAGTGTAGTTCATAGTTAGCGCATGTAGTTTTAGGTAAATAAGCATTACAAACTTGAAAAAAGGGAAATTTTCAATTCTCTTGAAATTGACAAGATTGTTCCTAAAAATTGTAATTACTCTGTAAATGAAATTTCTTGTGATTACTTAAATTAGTAAGCACCAAAATCATATTGAATTACAGAGAGATCAAATGATGAAAGTGCCCTGAAACTAATAAATGCTACGACGTATCTTCTGGAATCTGTGTTTGCATTCACAGAATATAAGAATGAGTCCAAATATTTGAACAAATAATACTCTTATATAAAATCACTAAAAATCGTAAAGAGCAAGCACAATATACAACGAATAGATCGATAACTAACTTACAATATCACTAAACAACTGTCGGATACCATAAAACAGAAATTAAATTATTAGCTAATTCACAAAATACTAGTCTCAAAATACTGACGTATCTCACAGTTAAATTTCAATTGTGTCACATCAACAACTCCACAACTGAAAGATATCACCTTTTATATACGCCTCGTAGAAATTTATAGGAAAGGCTCGTATTGCCAAGAATATTCGATATTTGGAGAAGGTTTGATTATAGTCGAAAACGATCCCAAAGTCACCAAATTTGCGATAAATAGTCAACTTTGGCAACCCTTTCCCAGAAAAATTCAATATGGCAACTTTACTTTCGTGTAATGGAAATAACTGCCTGTAAAGGTTGTTTTACAGTGTAGACAGGCAAAGCACAGTGAAGACCTTTTACATATTCGTAACAGAAATAAGATTGGGTAACGCAAATTTTCATTTCATTCATAAATTAATTTTCTTAAGTGCGAATGACTTCGTCGACAAGATACTAGAAGGCACTGCTCTAAACATATTCATAGTTTTCCGTTGTATTTAAAAACCACAGTTATCGTGAATGAAATATGCTCATACTTACAATGGACATCAAATGTGGTCTTTTTATGTGTCACTGAGATTAAACACAACTTGCCTTTATGTTGTTTGTTTGGTCTGCTGAATATGAAAATATCCGTTAAAACACGGCTCTGCCTTTTGAAATATCTATACACAAGTTTTACATTTGCATTTATATACCCTATTATAATCCCATACCGTAAACGTGTCGCTTCTAATGAGTTTCTTGGACATCTCACCATAGAGTCTGACAACCCATATAGCAAAGATGGTCACATGTGTGACAGTGATATTGCAGCTACGTCACATCCGACTCACAACCTGATATCCCAGTTGCATCATCAACGCGATATAATCTATGCAGCGTTGCACATTGGTAACACTGTTGCTTTTCAGCGACAATATTTTGTGACTTTTCCTCAGCTTAACTCACACGGCACAACGTTGCGTTACATTTGTGACTTGTACGCAACATCGCTAACTGGTGATACAGTGATATTACTGCCAATATATTATGTGACGTTTCTGGAACTAAACATATAATCTGCCAATATTGCTTTATTTTACTTTTCTTGTTACCGTTATCGAATGTGGTTATGCCCTGATGAAACTGTTTCCGTCACCGACTGCACCGCAGTTAGACGAAAAAAAACAAAGAAAGATCAATCATGCTTAAAGCATTGATTACGAAACACTTTCCAACTTCAATGCAATTTTATTTAAACATGTCTAAAATGCAATACATTCCTCGGTAATATTTTAAAACTTATCACAATACTACATTAATGTATTATATTTGAAAACTTAAACCTTCATCGAAAAAAAAATGAACTACATGCAAATGACGGCATTGAAATATAAACTGCCTGGTTTGAACTTCTCTAAAATGTGATACATTCCTCGGTAATAATTTTAGAGTTATCATAATACTACGATAATTAATTATATTTGAAAACTTCATCGAAAACAACTGAAATTCATTCAAATGACGTTATAGACAAAATAACACGCTTGGCTCTCTCTATAAAAGCAACATTTCATTCATAAATAATTTCCCATTCATGTCATTCATCACAATACTACAATAATTTATTTTATTTAAAAATTAAGACCATGGAGCTACAAGTAATTAAACTCTATGCGGAAAACTTCATCGAAAAAAATCGTCCTTCTCTTTTTAAAATCAGTGAATATTTCATTCATATCATCTATGCAGACTCCATTAACTAAATGATTTTGTGTTAAAGAAATACAGCAATTGTAATACAACTCATTCTACATATTTTTCTGTTTACATTTTACATAAGTGAAAAATAGGCTTCGTTGTAGAAATAATCAAATTTGGATGAGCATTTAAACTCAAATATATTGTAATTGTTTTTTTTCAGTATGTAGATGCATAGAATTTAAGCAAAAATAAATTAGTTTTAGGACGGATACAACACTCAATATGAATTAAAAAGAACTTTAAAAATCACGATTTTGAGACAAGATGGATGCCATATATCATTTTGAAGTGGGTCACGTGATCGTTTCATATCATGGTCACGTGATCGCTTCATATAAGAGGTGTTATTATTATTTTAATTTTCATTTAAAAAACTATTGAATATATTTCGCTGATTTTTTTTTATATATTTTATGGAGCAATTTAAATATTATCTAAAATTTTCGAAGCAATTTGTGAATTTTAAATCCGCTTAAAAAATGTTTGAGAAATTAGGTCCCATAGGGCTCAATGTATTTCATTTTTTCTACCCGGGTTCAATCCAAAACTAATTGGGTGATATTATTCATTTATATTTCCATAGGTCCTACAGACCGTCTGAACATCATACTAAAATTTCATTTTGATTAAGTTATTTTTACGGCAGTAATCGTGCTAACGGACAGACAGACAGACAGACAGACAGGCAGAATGAACAAAGTAATAAACACTTTTCAACTTTGTTGTAAAGTGTTAAAAAACAGAGTACAAAAAGTTTATTTTCAGTAACAAGGTGCACCAGTCTTTCGTACCTCATAGTGAATCATAATTGTTTCTACAAGCAATACAGACTATTCATTACCCCTGAATCCCCCCCCCCCCATGTGTATTGAAAACTATAGCTAAACCACAAATTTTGATTTTATGTTAGTGATCAGCATGTCCAAATTAGTGAAAACAACTTTAACCTGAAATTAATTTAGAAGCTCATCCAGTGCTATAAAATAAGTGAATGAATGTGTTTTAAGCAATTCCAACCAGAAACAAATTAACAGCATCTTATAGAATTTATATCAAGTCATATTAGAAAATTTATATCTTATCCCAAGATTTCGATACTTGTTGTGATTATTTTACAGATATGGTCATAAGATAAGAGTTTGCATCTCGAATAATCCAACTTATAATTAGCATGCAATCTGCCCGTCTATTCTACACTTTCAGCTTGTTACTGCAATATACCTGTTGATTTTCAGTAAGGTTACGTTCCCGGAATACATCAATTTTTACTTTTTTCATGAGTGGGATAAACTATTGTTTAAAGTACAGGAATTGCACTTTGAGTACTTGAGTTCGATTCCCAGAATTGTCATCCTTGTATCTTCACGGAGTAGGGGCATCGAAAGCCCAGACCGTCCGGCTCATCCTTAGATATAGAGCAGCAAAGTGGGCGGTCGGGCGGAGTAGGGGCGTGTTAAATCTGAAGATCAGAAAGACCTTTCATGAGGTTTGGGCGGGAAAATGTTATGATCCTTGTAGATGTTTTCCCCATTGGGTTTTGGGTAAAATTGGGTAAGTAAATAAAGCAATGTGATCCGCATCCTGTAGTGCGCCGTGCAACGTTGTATAATTAAATGGTTCACTTTTGGGCTATTGTATAGGCGAATGATACAGGTGCCTAGACCATTTGAAAAAAAAAATAATTTATCTTATTTGTTTTTCCCTTTTACTTTCCTTGCATTGTTTAGTATGAAAAGATAATTCACTATAACACAAAAATTAGCTTTCCAAAATTCGAAGGGTAAACAAGTTCTGAGCATCTTTATACACGAATGCTTCCATCATGTCACGCCATTTTAGCCTGACTACTGTGTCTATGAGCTTGTGCAAGCTATGTAATAAAAGACAATGTCTGTGTGTGTGTCTTATACACTATAAGCTCAGAGACAGCGCGTCACAGAGTTATGAAATTTGGCAATCGGAGACCCGGGAAGGGGGGAAGGTGACACGTGAAAACCGATTTTTAAAATTTGAATTATTTTATTTTTTTGTTATTTAATGTTTTATACGATTTCGTCCGCTTTTCTCCTTTTTTTCTCCACTATCCAGACGTCGTAGAAAAAAACGAATCACACGACCGGAAAGAGCAGATAATTGCGAGTAAAAATATATCAATTTCAAATTTCAGGGACAAATTCTGATATATTTTAAAGATTTTAAAACAAAAGAAACTTTCGGCTCAAAAAAACGAACTTTCGTTTTTAAATCCTCGCTTTGGGAAAAGTACTGACAATTTCGACTAATAATTTACATGTTTAGAAAGCTCAAAGATCAGGCATTCTTACAAGCCCAATCTGGTCAAGAAATAATAAAAAGTAGCGGCACTATCCGGATTTTAATGAAGTCATGATTTTCAATTTCTCGGGGAAACGGCGAAAGCAGTTCGATTTTCCACCCACATGCGCGCGCAGACGCACGGTGTTGCTATGGTGACGGATTTGGGCCTAGGGACAATTAAAAACCGAATTAGTGTTTGGTGGTATCTGGCTGATATATCTGGGCCATGCTCTTGATACCCATGCAAATATCCTGATGAGGATATTCGCATGGGTATTAAATTATATTTGCAAATGTCATCAGTGATTGCTTTTTGTACGGTTTTTGGCCTAGGGACAATTAAATATCGAATGAGTGTTTGCTTTTTATAAGGTTTTTGGCTCATTATGTTGGATTGAATTGTGGCGATGTATTATTTACATCGGGTGGTGGTTGGGACCTCAATGAAATAACTTAAACACTGAAGAAATAAAAAAAATAAATAAAAAGAAAGTTTTGGAGATTGTTGCGGTGCATTTATGCATCGGGTGGTGGTGAGAAAAATCTTTAAAAAAATTTTTTTTTCGCTGAGGAGCATCATTAAAACAGCATCGTTATTTCCTAAAAACTAAATTCACATTCAACATCATCAAGCTCAAAAATACTTTCATGTCATTTGCGATGCAATACTAAAAATGCAGACAAACGGATACAATTTCATTTATGTGAAACGAAAAATAGAGGAGCATACCTCTATAAAAAACATAGGAGCAGCTGATCCCGGCTGTGAGTACACATCAAAGGGATCCCTTTCCTAGGGTTACAGATACAGAAATCCTCAGAATCTCACAGTTCACAAACATTAGAATAAATTCATTTTACAAATCAGTTTAAAAGAACCCCCCTAGAACAGTATTTTTCATCTTAAAATTTCATTATTACTTTTAACGTCATTAAACTAAAACAAACTTTGTTAACTCCACGAGGTTATGGCGCCAGCGAGTTTGCCACGGTCAGAATTTTCAAGGGCAGCGAACAGGCTGGTCACCGAAGGCGGCTACTATAAAAATAAAACAAAACAATGACTGAAAATAAAACCTTTAAAGAAAACGTTTAAATAAATAACATTTTCATAAAATTCTTTGAAAACATATACAGAAACTATAAAAAAACGACATAGCATTAAAAAAATTTTCACAAAAATTTTTCTACATTTAATCGTGACAATATTAATAGGTCATATTATGTTATTAATGTTTTTAGTTTATGTCTCTAATTCGATCTATTTCTTAATATCTTCCGAGGAAATATTTCATAATTGCTTCCATAGAAGAAAATAAGAAATCTAGAATTAAAAAAATATATGGAACTGTTGTCTACTGTAAACATTCTGTGTGATAAAGTTTTTGGGTGACGTCCAAATAAAAATGTGTATTAATGCTACGTACCAAATATATACCATAATACGTCCTATTCTATGTTGAGATTAGATATATATAATAAATTACAAAGTTGCGTAAAAATGGTTCAAAATTTTACGAAATCGATAGAAACTTTAAGGGGGTTAAATCTGATGGAATACAAAATTTAAATTTCTATGCGGCCCCCGTGCAAAAACGTTTTCAATAAGTGAGATGTACAAAATTTCAGCATTTTATCATAAAAAGTCCGAGAGATATGTTTAAAGAAAGTTGGTGAGGGATTAATCACAAATTAAAATGTAAATGTTTACAGCAAGATTGAAAATGACGCCACGCATAAATGCATCATAGGCAAATAATATCTGCCTCTTATCATTAGATTTATTTAGAATTTTTCAAAAATATGCTTCCTAAAAAACATCTTAAAATTTTATATGATTAATTACAGAATAAAACTTGGAAATGGCACAAACAAAATGAACATTAAAACAGCTTAGAAATGTATGCATATGCAAATATCTGCCTCTGATCGGTGCGTCACACAATCGCAACAGACGCATCATCACATGAAATAGTTGTTTTTGCTCTGACATTGATCAATCACCTCGCTTACGCATGCGTAGGGCACGCAGCCCGGCTGTCTGAGCGACCCTTAAGTATTTAACATATCTGCTACATTCTGAGAGTGTAGTTTGCTTGTACCGACAGTATGTCGCAATACAGCAACGAAGAACTTTTTTAAATAATTATGCTGTACAGTTTATGTAATCGCAATGCTAACGAAACTGCACGGGAATATCAACGTACTTTTCCCAATTCTCGACATTCTTCTGGGAGATTTATTTCCCGACTGGTGCAACGACTGCGTGAAAGAGGACGCATACATCGTGTAGGTGGACTAGGTAGACCCAGACTTCACTCAACTGATGTAGAAATTGATATTTTGGCTTACTTTTGCAGTCATCCACATAGTAGTGTTCGTACCGCTGCTTCAGAAATGAACGTAAAATATGCAATAGTGTGGATAATATCGAGACTGAATAAATGGCATCCGTTTAACATTCATGCTGTTCAAGGAGAGGAGCCAACAGATTATCAACGTCGTCTAGATTTTTGTAACTGGGCTCTAAATCAGGAATATGCAAATCCCTCTTTCCTGATAAACGTAATATGAACTGACGAATGCTGTTTTAAGGCAAGATGGATGCATAAATCTTCAAAATGAGAACGTCTGGTCTGACACAAATCCATTCATGGTATGTGATATTCATCATCAGAAGTAATTATCTGTGAATGTATGGTGTAGTATTGTCAGAAATAGTTTGTTTGGACCCATACTGTATGGTGGTACGTTGACGGGTGACAGATATGCTAATTAGATTCTGAATGCGGTTATTCGTGATTTTATGGACGAACTGCTCCTAACAAAACTTCCACATGTATGGTTTCAACAGGACGTATCCCCTGCTCACCATACTACAGTTGGAAAATACTTGTTAAATAACGAGTTTCCAGACAAGTGGATTGGATTGCATGGGCTAGTCGAATTTCCCCTAGATCGCCTGATTTAACACCTATGGATAATTATTCGTGGGGTCGTTTAAGCACAACTGTGTTTATCTGGCAACTACCTTAAATAAAGCAGAGTTTCAACAATGCATCCAAGATGGCTGTCGTGACATCACCGAATAAGAACTTGATCGAGTATACAGAAGTGTTGTCAGACGAATGCTGATCTGTATTGGCATGGATGGAAAACATTTTGAACAGGCTTTGTAATCTTTGTCTAAAGTTATTATTTCTACACAGTATAGATACTTTGTACTAATAAGTAGCAAATTTATTATTTATTTATGTAATCATTGTTTTCTTTCGTAATTTGTATATGACCCCTGAACCGTGATCTGCCGACATGAATTTTCCCCTCTGAGGACCCATATTGATGCATCGAAAAGTGGTTTAAGTCAACATTTTTGTCTTTTCATATATCTGGGACTTTTTATGATAAAATGCTGAAATTTTGTACATCGCTTTATTAGTATATGGGGCACCTTTAACTCATTGGAAATGTTTTTGTACGGGGCCGTATAAAAATTTGAATTTTGTATTTCGTAAAATTTAATTCCCTTGAAAATTTTAATCGATTGAATCTGTACCTTTTTTAACGCAACATTGTAATTTATTATATATGTCTAAGACCAATATTTAAAAGAATAGAAGCCGATGTCAGTGTTTTTGGGACACCCTGTGTATATATATATATATATATATATATATATATATATATATATATATATATATACGGGGTGTATATAAACTGATGGTCAGAACTGTAAGCGGTTATAGAATTTACCGAAAGAAATTTCACAATACAATGTGGGGTCGGAAAACAACCGGCAAGCCGCGAGAGGGCGCTTTCTCTGGGAGTGAATGAATCGTCGCGTAAAAATGGAGTGAAGTGAAGACGAATACAGTGATGTCGAATAATGAATATTTATTGACAAAATGTTTAGAACAAATTTTCAAATGAATGACCACCAACTGCGAGACAGGCCACGGAGTGAATCGCGTACACTTTGGAAAATTCCTAATATTTCACGAACGTCTGTAGTTGCGACGCTAATTCGGGAGACAAGGTCCTCTGGTGACTCGATGGGCGTCTCGTAAATTTTTAGCTGTCCCCAGAGGAAAAAAATCCACGCAGGACAGATCCGAAGATGTAGGACGCTGCGCGATGGAAACACCACGGCCAATCATCTGTCCGGAGAGGCAATGTCCAGATAGGTCCGCACAATCCTGGTGCAATATGCTGGTGCTCCGTCGTGCTGGAACCACATAGTCACTTGATGATTTGTTGATACAACACGTAGTAACTCTGGCAGTACTTGCTGGAGGAAGGTAAGATACTTCTGTCCGTCTAGGCCAGTGGTTCTCAACCGGTGGGTCGCGACCCCCCAGAGGGTCGCAAGAAGTTTAAAAAAATATAAAAAAATTTTTATAAATAATGTATTTTACAATAATTTTACAACTAGAATTGAAAAAAAAAATCACTGTATGTTATTTTACTTAATAACTTGTTTAATGCACTCTCCAACGTTTTTAATGTTAATACATAATTTCAATACTTGCACGTTTTCGTTGCAACAAGATAATGTAAAACTTGTGCTTGTTTTGATTTAACAATTATTTTAATGTCTGGTTCTATTCCTATCACACACATAATCAAGTTATTTTCCAGTTCTAAACGATTTTTTGGTTCAGTTTTTAAGTTTAACATGGTCGAGAAGCCAAGTTCGAAAAGATAGGACGTGGTAAAGGGTATGATACTCCTTAAAACTTCAGGTACCAAACCAGGATATTCACGCCTTCTCAATAACTATAGTTTATCATTTCTTCACTTGCAAACTCCAGTTTTAAAATGCTATCTGATGACAGTTCCATCAACTTATCATGAAGTTGCGATGGAATTTCTGATTTTTCAACTGCTCTTTCATTAAAAGGATTAAGTATCCACTGACAACCCACATTTTCTTCAAGTGGAATGTAGCTTATGATTTAGTTTCTAAGTTCAGTTATATGCGTTGATATCAAATCAGACAAGGAATCGTAGTCAATGTCCTCTTCTGTATCTATTACGGAACTTTTAAATTCATAACATAAAGGGAAGTTTTCAAAATCAGAATTCTTGACTCTAGCAGCATAAACATTCAGTTTCTTTAAAAAACCATTGATTTTGTCTTGTGCTTGAGTATAGTTATATTTCGACCTTGTAGCTCTGCATTTAGCTCATTTAGGTGCATAAATATGTCTGCTAAGTATGCGAGTTGAAATAATCAAGTTGGGGAGCTTAAAAATTCGGCTAATTGTGGGTTAGCATCTTGTAAAAACAGCAGCAGTTCAGATCGCAGCTCAAATAACCTGTTCAAAACCTTTCCACGGGACAGCCATCGTACCTCCGTATGTAACAGCAGCACTTTATGTATTGCACCCATTTCATTGCAAAGTTTTTCAAACAGTCGGCACTGTAAAGGTCTGCTTTTAATAACATTTACAATTTCTACAGCTTCCGTTAGGACTTGTTGAAGTTCAGCAGGCATTTTCTTGGTGGCAAGGGCTTGTCGATGCAAAAAACAGTGCACCCACTTGGCATTTGGCATAATAACTCTTAACCTTTGGACTAAGCCAATTTCAACACCTGTTAATAATTTAGAATGGAGTGCATAGCAATATGCACCATCACTGCATATTGCCATGCACTATCCCCAATCTATTTTAAATCTTTTCGTAGCTTCCAGAAATGACTCAAATACACACTCCCCTGTTGTGTGGTCAGGCACATATTTGCAAAACAGAATTTCTTCTTGTATATATCCATCTGCCTCAAGCCGAATGAAACACAAAAATTGTGCACAGTTTGACACGTCTGTAGACCTATCGGTTTGAATGGAAATATATTAGCTTCGTTTTATTTTTTCAGTAAGTTGTTCACGTACAATTTCAGTCATTTCAGAATTACGTCTTGCCACAGTATCATTCGACAATGGCATTGCAGTGAATTTCTCATCATCCTCCGAACTGATCATACACGACACCATATCTGTTGCACATGGAAGAATAAGATCTTCAACAATGGTATGAGGCATCCATTTCATCGCAATTCTTAAGGCCACTAGATAAGATGCATGAAGTGCCATTTCACTTACAATACCTATTTTTGTAATGTTCATCTGTTGATTTTGTAAAACAGAAAGTTTCCGGCGAAAAAATTCAATCGGCTCACTTTTCACTGATGAATGTTTTGTTTCAAGATGGCACATCAATTTTGAAGGCTTCATGCTTTCTGCAGAAAAAACATCTGAGCATAATACACACTGTGGGCGATTTCCGAGCACTGTAAATCCGAAATTTAAGTGCGAATCATCGTACTTTCTAACTTTCTTAGTTTTATCACTGGCTTCGCGTGAACATGAGGGTTGATTTCTTTTTAAATACCTATCCATAACTGTTGCAATTTACTAAGAACTACGTCAACTAAGGTAGTAATAAACCACGTGCCGATAGCGTCATCTTCAGCACTCAGAAACTGAGTGATGTAATTGCCTTTATACCAGTGAGGTGGGCGTCCCGCGGTTTATACGGACTTCAGTTGCAATTTAGTGGTGCCATCTACTGTGAAACACCCACATGGATTGATAATGTTATTGCAAATTATATTAACGTTAATTTATTTGGGGGAAGTAATGCTTTCAAATATTGAAACCAAATGCAGTTAATAAAGATTACAGTGTGGGGGGGGGCGAAGTTATTTTACGGCGATATGGGGGTCATCACCTACAAAAGGTTGAGGACCACTGGTCTAGGCGATCTGGTAACAGATACGGGCCAATTAATTGGTCGTGAATAATTCTTGTCCACACATTCACAGAGAACCTTTGCTGGTGACATCTAAAACACGTAGCATGCGGATTTACTGTCTTCTCCATATTGACGCGACGTTTTATCCACTTCAGAGAAAGCGCCCTCTCGCGGCTCGCCGGTTGCTTTCCGACTCCACATTGTATTGTGAAAGTTGTTTCTTTTGGTGAGTTCTATACCCCCTTACAGTTCAGACAATCAGTTTATATACACCCTGCATACATGTTACCTTACACCTTTCTGGTAGGTCGGACGGTCTGGGTCTCAACAACAACAACAACAACACCCTGCATACATGCATATATATATTAAGTGGTATTCTGAAAAGATTGAAATTGCCGACCCAGATTGTCCAAGATGCGTTCTATTGATGATAGATCTGGGGGCTTGGATGACTATGGGAGGGTATGAATCCTCGAAAACAATGTTGAGAAAGCCATGCATTATGTCGCTGAGCGTTGTCTTGTTGGTAAATAGAACCTGGAAGGCTTGATAGCGCAGACAGACTATAGAATACATCGACATACAAGTGGTCAAATTGGCTTGCATCACAACTAGAGGAGGTCGTCTATCCCACGAGTTGGTTTCTCAGAATGTCACACCATGTGTTTGCAGCTTGACAATAAATAACCGATCAGAACGCTGTCTAGTCCTCCTCCAACCACGTATGCGGCGTGCATTAACACTGAGAGCGAAGGAGGATTTGTCTCTAAAGAAATTATTCTTCCAAATGGGCACCGTCTAGGCTCACTGAGCTCGGCGTAAATCCAGTCGTATCTGCTTATATTGAGGGGTTAGTGCTAGGTGCCTGGAAGTCGACACCTGATCCCATGTTCTGCTAGTCGTCTTTGAATAGAATAATTTGATACAGAGTGTATGGAGGATGGCCAATGTCTTTAAATGGCTGATAGAGACGCCATTGGTGCGAACTTGGCTCTTCACTTGACTGTATGTTGTCCTCACCAGCAGTTAGTTGTCAGTCTGCGGCGTCCTGAGCCTCTGCGATGCCTTCTCTGATCTACTGTTATCAGCATCGAGCAACTACCATATCGCTCCGACCAATATGGCGACTAATACGTCTGTTCAACCAATCGGTTTTCCTTAGGTCCATGATGCGACCTCTCTCTAAATTCGACAATTGTTCATAGCACCATTGAGTACGTCTCAAAAGCATATTTGCACACAACTTGCAGTATCAAAATCGAAAATCCAGTTCCGATTGCCCGTGAGTGAGAACAGCACTTGATTATAATACTGCCCGATGCGTCGTTCTCATGCGTGATGCATGAGCCCTATAACATCATGTGCGCTGACAGTTTGATCATTTGTATAACTCTTAAAATGATATTTGCATTCCGAGTTTCACGGCTTTAGCTAAATATTTTATAGATTCATTAATGTTTTCAACAGAGTTTATATCTGCATATAAAATTGTTTAGCTGTTGATACATTCGTTCTTGAGTTTTATGTCCAAATCTCTCACCCTCTCACTCATTCACTCACTGTCTCCCTCACTCACTCTCTTACTCATTCACTGTCTCTCTTACTCATTCACTGTCTCTCTTACTCATTCACTGTCTCTCTTACTCATTCACTCACTTTCCCCTACTCTGTCACTTTCTCTGTCTCTCTCACTCTCTCTCAATCAGTCTCACTCCATTTCCCTCTCACTCTCTTTCTCTCACACACACATACGAACTCGCACGGAGATGGACACATTTTGAAGAGTGTTCAAAATGTGTTTTGGGGGTATTAAAACGTATGTATGCTTCAAATTTTTGCTTTCGAAAATTTTCGGGAAAACAATACTTTATTTTCCTTCATTTATTCCTGCACGGAGTTCACGTAATAAAATATCTGTGTATCGTAATATTTTAATTAATGAATTTTTTGTTTTATTTAACGAAACTTTACTATACAGATATACAAATTCTCGTTCGGAATTTTCAGAAATGAGAAATCTTTAGTTGAATAACTCTACCAAAATGGGAATTATTCTAATGCATTGTGTATTTGTTTTTTAATGGATATATAATGTGTATATAATGGATATAACATAATGTGTATATAATGAATATATTTTGCATAGTGTATATATAATGTGTATATAATGGATGTAACATAATGTGTATATAATGGATATATTTTGCATAGTGTACATATAATGTATACATTTTTAAAAATGTGTATATAATGTAAATATGTTTTTACTGTATATATAATGTAAATATCTTTTATAATGTACATATAACGTATATGTTTCTCATAATGTAATTCTTTTCACAAGAAGTCCTTGTATTATATAAAATGAGATTTAGAGTGTAAATGAGTATATAATTAGGATTTTAAGATAGTATTTATTTATTATTTATTTATCTTTATTTATTTAAAGGAATGTAAGCTACAGGATTATGTCAACTTGCAAAACAAAACACAGTACAAATCCTTATTTTATCTTACAATATTTTACAAGTAAAGTACAAAATATTTACAATAAAAGCACTAACAGATGAAAAAAAATATCAAGATTATCAGAAAAGCCAATATAATGTTTATAAAAGTTATTAAAGACACAATAGCAACCCATACAAGTAGCAAAATCCCTTTCAGCACATAAACTCGCAATCCTAGTTGAGTACTGGGGAGCATGATACCTAATATCATTAAAGACAGGGATATAATCAATTTTGTTTCTGAATATATTATTAGGGAAAGGAAGCAAAATGTAATCCTTTCGCATCTGTAGAATTTTAGCATATTTCCTAACATTGTTTCCATTCATATAGAATTGGGATTTTAAATGAATTCAGTTTTTAATACATACGATTCATGTTAAATTTATATTTATTACAGTTTATGTTTATCTTCCACTAAATTTTTGCAATATATATTTATAAAATAATTTTGTAACACATGCCTTATATACCTTTCCCCATAAACATCATTTATTTTATCACCTTGCTATTCAACGCAATGTTAAAATATCACTATTTCCCAACCAATTGGAAAACAGCAATCATCATAGGCATCCCGAAACCAGGCGAAGACCCCACCCTAGCACAAAATTTTAGACCCATTAGCCTCTTAAATTCCATCAGTAAACTTGCGGAGCGAATAATTCACACTAGGATCAAAAATTTTATTGAACAACATGACACAATTAAACCAGAACAGTTTGGCTTTCGCCCATTACACTCAACCACTCACCAACTGTTGAGAGTAACTGAATTTATTTCCGAGGGAATGAATATCGGCCTCTCAACAGGTTTTCTACTGATTGATATTTCGAAGGCCTTTGATAAGGTGTGGTATGAAGCTTTAATTTACAAAATGATTTAGCTAAACATACCAGACTCACTCATCCACCTAGTACACTCTTTCCTTCGAAATAGATCCTTCACAGTCCGCTACAAACATACTTACTCCACTCACAAACCACTTCGGTCAGGGGTCCCACAAGGCTCTCAATTGGCCCCGACCCTTTTCAATATTTATATAAATGACATCCCGCGCGCCAAGAACACGTACATAGCCATGTATGCGGACGATACAGCACTTTACACTAGCAGCTCAAAAAAATACGTTATTCGCTCCAGACTACAAAACCATATCAATATCTTATCAGACTGGTTTCGGGAATGGAAAATTAAAATAAACGAAAAAAAGACAAAGTGTATCATCTTCTCAAAAATCAGAAAGAAAACTAAACCTAATACCATAAAAATTAACAAAAACTCGATCCCGTACGTAGACACCGCGAACTACCTAGGAGTAACATTTGACTCCAAGCTAACTTGGAAGCCTCACATAAAAAAGGCCATATCAAAATTCTATTCTGCCAAAAAATGCTATCATCAATCTTGCACTCCAATGAAGCCAGCTACCAGAACAAGGTTCTTTTGTATAAAACGGTACTACGACCCATCCTCCTCTACGCCGCCCCAGTGTGGGGATTTGCAGACTTAAAAGTTCTAAAAAAATTACAAACTACTCAAAATATAACCCTCAGAAACATTAGAAAAGCACCGAGATTCCTCCGGAATGAAGTAATACACAGAGACTTCGGAGTACTCAAAATCAATAAGCAAATTGCTAAATTAGCCTTAAAATTATTTCAAAACCTTAACAAAATACCCAACGAGGAAATTTGCAACTTGGCGGATTACGACCCCCACCAATGGAAGTACCGCAAGCGGCCAAGGGCCTCGTCCATTCTGATTTAGTAAACTTAAACTTTAAAATCCATCAAACCCATTATATTAAAGCTATAAAAACAATTTAACAACTTATTAACTAACTATACTCTGAATCAGTAAACTTAACTTATAATTAAATCTCACAATCTAGAAAATCTCTGAAAAGTTAACTTTCTATCTTGCTTCTTAACTGCAAGATGTATTATCTATAGTCAAGTACTAAGCTGACATATTATTGACCCAAAATAATATTATAATCCAGGAAGAGATCTCTCATGATGCCAAATGGCGGAAAAAAAAAAAAAAAAAAAAAAATTGTGTGGCCCCCTTTTTTTTGAACGAGGGGAAAGAGACTTATGCGTTACAAATATATCATCCTGCCTTTTTACATACAGCTTGAATAAATAAAACCCCCCTCCCTTGTGGTGCACTTCAGATAATGTTAAATACAGCTCACATATTACTCACCCAGGAGATACGGGCAATTTTAGCCCAAGCGCTCCAGGAACTCACCCAGGCTCTGCTGCTCTGCTGCTGCTGCTGCTGCTGCTGCTATCGAGCAATTTCAACTATCGAATAAATAGTAATAGTAGTTTACAAACTATCGAATACTATCGGAACTATCGATAGTTTTCTGTGACGTCACTTTCGGGCAGGGACAAAGGGGGTGGAGCTAACGGTAAAGGGGGTGGAGCTAGCGGCGGATGATAAAATCTTCTAACCCACAAATTTTAATTATTTATATTTATTTTCAGTCATTCTTTTAACTGCGTAAAACAAAAGAACGGCTCATTCCCTCGCCCGCATTTACAATCTTCGCGTCACTTTATTGTGATCGTTTCGTTTTCATTTGTTTTACACAGGATATCTGTCATTTAAATAGATTCATAATTAATGTTCTTGTATATGTATTTATGTTGTAAATAATTTTTATTGTAAATATTATTTTAATTACTGCTTAGTTCATAAATTTGTATTTAAATAGATTTATAATTATGTTTTATTGTATATGTATATATTTTTATTGTAAATAATTTTCATTGTAAATATTATTTTAATTAGTGCTTAGTTAATAAATTTGCATTTAAATAGATTTATAATTATGTTTTATTGTATATATATATATTCTTATTGTAAATAATTTTCTTTGTAGATATTATTTTAATTAGTGCTTAGTTAATAAATTTATATTTAAAATATCATTGCCAAAAGCTTTATCTTAGATTTCTGTTAAAATGAAACCAGGAGGAAAGAAATCGGAAGTTTGGGACCATTTTTCCAAAAATGCAAATAAGTCTGTCACTTGTAAGGTATGTAAAAAGGATTTTAGGTATTGTGGCAACACAACAAATTTAAGAGATCATCTTAATCGCAAACACCCTACTTGCTTACATGTCGTGATAGACACACCACCAGCCATTGACGCAGTGGTGCATACTGAAAGTGAAACTCTTAATGCAGCAAATGAAAGTTTAATTCCAGTTGCAGATGATGCTATTCCTCCAGCAAAGCGTCAACGGCAGTTAAGACTCTTTTCCCGTGAAAATGAACTGTCGGCTTCAGAAAGGAATTTGATTGACCGAGGATTGGTTGAGATGGTTGTCAAAGATTACCAACCGCTCTCTTTGGTTGAAAATGAAGGCTTTTTAAACTATACCAAACTGCTGCAACCTTTATATAAGCCTCCTAGTAGGAAAATTCTCACAAATAAGTTGCTTCCAAAAATGTACAGTGAATGCAAGACTGAAATAAAAGAGGTACTAGGCAGCGCTTGTAACATAGCTGTGACAACTGATATGTGGACCTCAGATAATGCAAAATCCTTCATTACTGTTACTGCCCATTTCAGTCAAAATGATGTTTTGCATTCATCTGTCCTCACCACCAAGGAAGTTCGAGACAGACATACTGGACAAAATATTGCTGCTTGTCTGCAAGAAATATTTGATGACTGGGGCATCAGTGACAAAATTGTTACTATTATTACTGATAATGGGGCAAACATAAAAAATGCAATTATTGAGCACCTAAAAAAGAGACATCACCCTTGTGTTGCTCACACTTTAAATTTAAGTGTGAATGAAGGTTTAAACAACACTGAAATGCTTATGCCAATATTAAATAAAAGTCGAACTCTCGTCGGGCATTTCAGAAGTAGCTCTTTAGCTGCAGAAAAGTTACGAGAAGTACAACATCAAATGGGTGCTCCAGTGTTGAAACTAAAACAAGATGTTGTAACACGGTGGAATTCCACGTTGGTAATGTTAGAAAGACTACTCACAGTCAAATTGCCAATATCAGCGGCTGTATCGAGCTTACCAAAAGCACCCGAATTCTTAGATGCTACAGAGTGGGACATAATTTCTGATGTTATTCCCATTCTGAAGCCATTTGAAAGTTTGACGGTGGTATTATCTGGGGAAAACTACCCCACAATGTCTATGATCGTTCCACTTGTTCGTGGACTTCAGCATGCTGTCAGAAAGCAAAAGCCACGAACCTCACCAGGATGTATTTTACAAAATACTCTGTTGGATGTTGTGTCAAGACGTTTGGGGTCTCTGGAATCAAACAGAGTAGTAGCAAAAGCAACTTTTCTTGATCCCAGGTTTAAAAAGACTGCTTTTGGCATTGATGAGAATGGAAGAAAAGCACAAGAGTGGATATCAGAAGAATTAGAAGCAATTATTCGGGCAAGATCCCAAGAATTACCAAGTTGTAGTAGTCAATTTATATCTCATACAACTACAGAAAATGAATTTTCTATATGGGAACATTTTGATGAGAAAGTAGCTCAAGTAAAAACTGTAATCACTCCAGCCACTTCCGCTACTTTGATGATTAGGCAATACTTAGAGATGCCTCACATTCCCCGATCCTTAGATCCTTTACAATTCTGGAAAATGCAAAAGAACACTTTACCAGAATTGTATGAGTTGCAGTCAAAGTATTTATGTATTCCTGCTACTTCTGTACCATCCGAACGTGTTTTTTCAAAAACTGGACAAGTACTCAATAATCGACGAAATCGTTTATCATCAAAAAATTTGGATTACATAATATTTTTGAATAGTAATTTGTAATATAAGAGAGAAAGAGAATTATTGGGAATCATGACAAAGATCCCAAAATTAGGCTTGGGATCCTAGATAAAGATACCCAGATTAGGCTTGGGACCCTAGATAAAGATACCCAGATTAGGCTTGGGATCCTAAATAAAGATACCCAGATTAGGCTTGGGATCCTAAATAAAGATACCCAGATTAGGCTCGGGATCCTAAATAAAGATACCCAGATTAGGCTTGGGATCCTAAATAAAGATACCCAGATTAGGCTTGGGATCCTTGATAAAGATGCCCAAATTTGAGAGAAAACGAAGATTTTTTATGAATACATGTTAAGTATTCCCCTTGCCTACAGAAGGTTGGGTGGTTGGGTGGGCATGGGTGAAACTCATGCAGTTACCTCCTTGTGGTGAGTTTTGGGCAACAGTCATATTCTTATTACAGAGCTCCAAAATATTCAAAATTTATTATATATTCAAAAAATTTTTCGGTGGAGCCCTTTGTTATGACTGGCTAACAACTGCAAAATTATTAATTTGCACTTAAAATTTATTAATTGTATATAATTTAGAAATGAGAGTTTTTATTGTGATGGTCTGATTTCAGCAATCTATACATTATGCAGGATTTATTTAGAACATATAATTTTATGTTGGAGTCTATACATTTTCATTTATTTAAACTTTGAAATCGATACAGATTCTGCAATATTAGTAATAAGTTAAATTAAATTCATCTTCGGCAAAGTCAGATAATTATTTTAGTATTATGTAATAAAAATAGATAACCCCGATGGGAGATACATTCTGAACATTTTATCCTCCCTTATTATAAATTTAAGCACATGTATGCATACAAGTTTTTTATCTTGTTTTACATTTTAATACATAAATATTTTAAATTACATGAAAATAGAGTAATAAATTTATACATGTTACTAAAATCTATTTTTCAATTACTTTGTCTTCTGTTTGATTTTGGTTTGTATAGCATATCAGAGTGCTATTTCAAATCGTATTTATATTATAAAAATACTTTTCGTTGTTTTAAACTTTGCCATATAATTATAGTTCAATATTTGTAACCGAATTGAATTAAATATTTTTATGAATATTTTCAATTATTTAGAACCAAATTCTATTGTTTACATTAAATAAAGAATGACTTCCATATCACTCTTATTGTGAATTCAGCAAACACATCTAGAGCATTTTGTAAAAATGTGTAAATTTTGACTATTTAAATAAAAAAGTTTCCTTTGGTATTATTTGTTTTAAATGTAATTAATTCAATTTATCTTCATAAGTACAATAGAGCTTGTTTATAGCGAAGCTAAAGTGATTAAAATATATGTTCAATGGTTTCCATATGATATAAGGAAACCTACACAAAACTTTGGTATAATCAATAAATTGTTATCAGCGAGCTCGATTGTATGTTGGATAGTATTGTCAGTCTCACACATGTTTAAATTAAAACATTTAGCCTGCCTGCTTGGTTGTCTTAAATTATTATAGTTTTAAACATAATTACTGTGAAACTAAATAAAGTAATTAATCTTATGGCAAGGTATGGTTGGCATAGTTTTTACTGTCCAATACAATTTTTTTTACTGCAAAATAGCATTAATTGATGCTGAAAGAACACTGTTGACATTAAAAATGTTTCAAGATGGTAGAAAGTCAACATTATTAAACATGGCATCAATCTGAAGACTTTTTCAAGCCCGTTAAAATAAAGGATAATATGCTATTATTGTGATCATTTAAACAAACGATACAGATTTTCCAAATTTTTTTCTGGTAAAAAAATCATCACCAAATAAATGTATACATAAGAGGCTCAATGATCAAGAAATATTTATGGCTCAATGATTAAGAAACATAACAGTTTCAATCATTGTAGTAAAAAATAGACGGAATGAAATTTTTGTCTTTGTAACATCATTAGTCTCCCTTTGGAAGAGGGGTAAATTGCCGAACTTAATATCAATCGCAAGTTACCCTTCATTTTAAAGGACTTGAAAAAATCTAATTGATACCAAAATTGAAAATGTACCAACTTGGGGGGTGTAATTTGCTTCACCAAAGGTGAAAATGACGTCACAAACAAAAATTGAATCGACACTATTTTTCTCTTCAATGATTTAAATTGTAAAGTTTTGTGATCATTGAGACTCATATATAATTATGTCTTGTCATATGCTGGCATGTCATAAAAATATAAAATTTTCTTCAAAGTCAAGTTTTCACTTGAATTTTAAGAAATTCTATCTAGTTCTAGATTTTATGTCAACAAAGTCGAAAATAAAGTTTCGTGAAAATTCAATAATTTTTGCGATTCCTTTTTTGTGAAAATAATACTTTTTCAATACAACATATCTGAAAGTAATAACTTAATAAAATGTTATTATAGGTATACAATTAATTCTATACCCTCTCCCTGGTGGCAGAGAAGTACCATAAAATATTTTAATAATAAAAAGCAAAACAGGATTTCTTCTATAAATTTTTACTTTCTCATACTAAAGAAAATAGCATAGAGAACGTGTTGTTTTTATGAAAATTTTCGATTTTGAGGTCAATATGTATTAGGAGATTACTGGCCGAGAGGTAAAACACCTTTACGACATACGTATGGACACTAAATTCACTAACCCAACCTTTAAGCAATTTGTATAGGAAGCCAAGAAAACGCTGCAAAAAATACTGCAAAAGTTTACAAAAATCAGGCAGAAGCCAGTAATAACCCAAAAAGATATTTTAAACCATCAGATGATCCAGAGCTGCAGCTAAAGGCTTAAGTTGGGTAAAAAAATGCTTGGCTTCCTTATAAAGATGGATGTTATTAATGATATTGATTATATTAGCTAGAATTTCATCTTCATATTTATCAACAATCTTCATGAAAAACTCCCTATTTCTTAAAAAAGAATCAAGACATGTGATTTGACTATTTCATCTTGTTTCACATGGTAATTGGGGAATAACAGATCCATCGTATTCGCTTAAATAGCTCTTTGCTGCATGATGATTTCGAAAGTGTTTTTGAACTTGAATTATTTGACTCAGAATTGTTTTAACAGAGTTAGATATATCATTTCCTAAAAGGTTTAGAAAATGATATGCACAGCTGTAACTGAAGAAAAAGTCACCATCAATTAATTGATCGGTTTGAAGATCTTTGCGCATCTTTTTCATTTTGTGTTCACTATCACTGATGAAACTTTTAACATTACAATTGTATTTCACTTTAGCTTCTTTTGCTAAAGATAAACAATAGCCTGATGTTTTTTTATTGCTGCTTGGAGAGACTGATGACAAGAAAAAAGATTTTGTAGCTGTCGATATAGAATTCACAATAATTGACTCGTTATGTATATTGAACCAACCATCTTGAATTAGTGTGACATTTTGATCATCCAAATCCTTTTTGGCTATTTTTTCTACTTCGTTGTTCACTTAGTTGTTCGTTTGTCAATAATTCTTCTGCTAACTTCTTCCTAGTTGGTGGCGCGTAACCTGGCCTTAAATTACTAATCTTCTTTTTAAAGTAACAATTTTCTGAACAACTGAAAATGATGTTGCATGCAAAAAAATTTTTTGCTATATCCATATCTAATACATCACTTTTTTCTGATGAAGTTTTGATGAAACTACCATCAATTTTTGGTTGACGAATGGATTTCTTGGGATTAAATGATTTAATTTTACTTCAGTCACTTTCTTCTTCTGATGATACACTATAACTTCTTTTTTTGGAATCTGATGTTTTTGATGGATGATCAATGTTTTTTGTGGTTTTGCATTTTTCATAATGAGATTTCATTCTTAGAACCTTACCACTTACAAGCTTCCCACACTGTAAACACTTCTGACAACCTATTATTTTTACACATTCTCCATTAACTTCTTCAAAGAACTGCCAAATAGGATCTTTCTTCCTTCCATCACAATTAAGCTTACTCATACTCATAATTAAATATTATTCAATTTAATCTTGAAAAGAAGTATGTTCTAAACACTATTACTAACACACACAACTAAAACTAAACACTATTATACTAGACACATTTTCCCACACATTTTGGTTGTAAATAAACAGGTGTTGCCACTTCAATTAAAGTATATGTTGTTTGATGATGAATTTTTTTCTTCATATTATGGCATTGATATGTTTGAAGAAATTTGAAGAAAGAATCATATTGTAGTATATATATAATAATAATAATAATGCATATATATATATATATATATTCTTCAAACATATGAATGCCATAATATGAAGAAAAAAAATCATCATCATCATCGACAACATATACTTTAATTGAAGTGGCAACACCTGGCTATTGTTTATTTACATTCCAAATGTATATGTATATATATAATAATATTATAAAAAGCCAGTTTCATTTTTACCAGTTTTGACCCGTTTAAACCAGTTTTGACCACTGGCCTGGTCAAAAAAAAAAAAAAAGTGGTTTTTTGCCAACCCTGCCTTTAAAACCTAAACTTTCAGCTCCATATACTATATAAACTAATGTAAGAAATAATAATAATTGAAAATGAGGAGAAAACGATAAATGTGCATTTTGATAAATTATTCGTAGTTCCAAAAATTAAAACACATCTAAAAGAAAATTTTCAAGTGAACAAGCAAAATTTAAAGGTTGGTAAGTGTCTTTTAATGTGTTGACATATAATGGAGACTTTTGCATTTTATGTTGGAGTGACTTGCATTCATTAAGAATTTTTTTTTCTTTTGCCATCTTTTATTTAACTAACTTTAGGGCATAACACATAAATTTTACATGTGTAGAATTCTTCACTAAGTGATAAATATAACATTCAAATTAAGTAAGAAAGATATACCTTAATTTAACCGCTTCTCTTTGCACAGTACACTACCACTACTAAAATTGCATAATGTAAAATGGTTTTTCTCTCAATCGCCACAAGTTTTCTATTTTAACAAATTTTAAGATTATTATTTTCACACTGCCAACATTATAAGCACTTATTTCACTGTGGAAACCTTCTTTTATTTAAAAAATTCACTCTATACTAAAATACTCCCTATACTAGAGGAACACTATCGTATGGAATTTCAAATACCAGTATCCTAACAACTTTATTTTTTCTTTAAAAAGATGACTTTTTTAAGACAAAATAAAATTAATACTAAATAATATGTAGTTAAAATAAATCTGCTCTGTCTATACATTTTCATTTACTTAAACTTCGAAATTGATACAGACTTTGCAATACTAGTAATAAGTTAAATTAAATTAATCTTGGGCAAAGTCATACGTATAATTATTTTAATATTATATAATAAAAATGGATAGCCTCAATGGGAGATACATTCTGAACATTTTATACTCCCTTATGATAGATAAATGATAGATTTAACTTTCAGCACATGTATGCATACAAGTTCTTTATCTTGTTTTATATTTTGACACACAAATATTTTAAATTACATGTAAATAGAGTAATACATTTATACATGTTACTAAAATCTATGTTTCAATTACTTTGTCTACCTACTGTTTCATTCGGGTTTGTATGGCGTATCAGAGTGCTATTTCAAATCGTATTTATATTATAAAAATACTTTCCATTGCTTTAAACTTTGCCATACAATTATAGTTCAATATTTGTAACCGAATTGAACTAAATATTTTTATGAACATTTTCAATTGTTTAGAACTTAATAAGTGTGACTTCCATACCATATCACTCTTATTGTGAATCCAGCAAACACAGCTCAAGCATTTTGTAAAAATTCTTAAATTTTCATTATCTAAATAAAAAAAATATTTCCTTTGGTATTATTTGTTTTAAATGTAATTAATGCAATTTATCCTCATAAGTACAATAGAGCTTGTTTATAACGAAGCAAAAGTGATTAAAATATACAAAACTTTGGTATAATCAATAAATTGTTATCGGCGAGCTCGATTGTATGTTGGATACTATTGTCAGTCACTAAATATTTTAGTTCACACATGTTCAAATTAAAACATTTAGCCTGTCACTAGATAAGGTATTCAATCTAATGACAAGGTATGGTTGGCATAGTTTTTACTATTCAATACAATTTTTTTTAATGCAAAATAGCATTAATTGATGTTGAAAGAACACTGTTGACATTAAAAATATTTCAAGATGACAGAAAGTCAACATTGTCAAACATGACATCAATCTGAAAATGTTTTCAAGCCCGTTAAAATAAAGGATAATATGCTATAATTGTGATCATTTAGACCAACAATACAGATTTTTCAAATTTTTTCTGGTAAAAAAATCATTACAAAATAAAAGTATGCATAAGAGGCTATTTATGGCTCAATGATTAAGAAACATAACAGTTTCAATCATTGTAGTAAAAAATAGGCGGAATGAAATTTTTGTGTTCATAACATCATTAGCCTCCCTTTTGGGGAGGGGTAAATTGCCAAACATAATATCCATCGCAAGTTATCCTTCATTTTAAAGGACTTAAAAAAATCTTCTGATTGATATCAAAATTGACAATGTACCAACTCGGGGGTGTAATTTGCTTCACTGAATGTCAAAATGACATCATAAACACAAAAATTGAATCGGCACTATTTTTCACTTCAATGATTTAAATTCTTAAGTTTTCTGATCATTAAGGCTCATATACATAATTATGTTTTGTCATATGCTGGCATGTTAAAAAAATATAAAATGTTCTTTAAAGTCAAGTTTTCACTTGAATTTTAAGAAATTCTATCTAGTTCTAGATTTTATGTCAACAAAGTCGAAAATAAAGTTTCGTTAAAATCCAAAAATATTTGTGATACTATTTTTGTGAAAATAATACTTTTTCAATACTATGTATGAGAAAGTAATAACTTAATAAAATGTTATTATAGGTGTACAATTAAATCTGTCCCCTTTCCTTGATGGCAGAGAAGTACTATAAAATATTTTAATAATAAAAAACAAAGCAGGATTTCTTCTATGAAGTGATAAATATAACATTCAAATTAATGTAAGAAAGATATACCTTAATTTAACGGCTTCTCTTTACACAGTACACCACCACTACTGAAATTGTATAATGTAAAACGGTTTTTCTCTTAATCGCCACAAGTTTTCTTATTTAACACATTTTAGGATTATTATTATCACCCTGCCAACATTACAAGTACTTATTTTATTGTGGAAAACTTTTATTTAAAAAAATTATTCTATACTAGAATACTCCCTATACTAGACGAACAATATCATATTGAATTACAAACACCAGTATCTTAACACCTTTATTATTTCTTTAAAAAGATGACTTTAAGATAAATTAAAATTAATACTAAATAATACAAGTAAAACATTTACCCTTCCTTGTCCATTTATTTGCTCATTCGACTTTTCTACATAAATATCTATTACTTCAAACAAAAATGTATTAAACATTATTAACTACACTATGTATTAAAATTAAATATTAATGTTTCACAAAAACGCTAATATTTCCTTAACAAAAACGCTAAAATTATTTTTGACGTAATTAAAATCAAAATGTTTGTTTTAAATCAATTTAATTGTCAGTTTTAAAAATCATTCGCTATTTCCTCCTAAAAGGATTGTTTCACTTGTACAAAAAACTTCTTCAAAATAACAAAACAATTTCAGTGATTTTACTTCACCAAACATGATTTTATTTTGAAATACAAAAAACGCTTGTATAGCTTTAATAATTCTGCAAATAAAACTATCCATCGTCAATCGAACTATATTCCAAAACCATCTAATGAGTAATAACTACTATCATTTGAATAGAAATTAGTAAAACTACCGCTTAATCCGAATGAATCCTATTGCCATGGCCGATATCATTACTATATTACAATTACAGTCGTCTAAATTTATTCGAATACTTTTTAAACACTACTATGAAAAACAGTAACTAGTTCCGAACGAATGCTATCGCCAGGCGATAGCATTACTACAATAAATAGTACAATCGTCCAAAATCATTCGAATACTTTTAAAACTATCGCCATGGCCGATAGCATGCATTACTACAAAAAATAGTACAATCGTGTAAATTCATTCGAATACTTTTAAAACTATCGTATTGCTAAAAGCTCTTCGCTGTGATTGGCCAAAAAGCATTCGAATAGTTTTTGCAACTATCGAGACTATCGACTGATTTGAAACTATCGAGATGTTCGATTATTTCATTCGAATGAATCCCATCACTACTTATATATCTCTTCTTATTTCACCACCTCCTTTACATCTCACAAGCATATATCTTCCTACTGCACGACAGTGTTATCACACTGAGTGCAAAAAAATAACTTTGCTGTCAGGGCCTCCTTATGATACGTTTTCCCTTTTTCTATTGGCGGCTGAGCGCGACCTAAAATTCCCTTTTTTTCTCTTTTGTACCCTTTCCTTCCTTGGCTTAGCGTTTCATGGTTTAAGGCCGTGTCTGCTAGACACACTTACCTGTTTAATTTTCCTTTCTTTCTTGTGGAAAGCTTATTTCCACTTCTTCTAAATTACTTGGCAAGATGAATTAATTCGAGATTCGTCTGAAATTCTTTCTAATTGCCCCTTTTTCCTCTCTGATATGTTGGAGATTAAACTTTCTGTTCTTTTTGAGACGCATTTTATGAAAGTTATTTTTATAATTCCTGTTTACCCTTTAGTTGGGAGATTACAGGCAACCCATGTGGTTTGTCCTGGGCGCTCCTTAATGAATACCTTGAACTTGAACTCCACATCTCACAAGCCTACAACATATCCCAGACAAACAGTTTTTTCAAAGTACTCAAAAAGTAATTATAAATATCAAAAAATAATAAAATAACATAAAAAAACGCATATTTTCGTCAAAATCCCGATTTAAAAAGAATTTGATAAAACATAACTGTTTCAACATAATAGTATAAGAAAGTAATAACAGGTATGGATCATTTAAGTAATAAATGTGGAAAGTAGAAAAAAGTTATTAAAAGGTATTATTTTACGGAAAAAAGTAAACCTCTTAGTTGTAATTCTAGAAGAAGAATCTGTGATGTCTCCATTAGCAAGGAAAAATAAATTGAAGGATTTCCTCTCTAATGGACATTAAAACAAAGAAACGTACCAACAGCAGCTGTAAATTAAAAAAATTGGGAAAACATCAAAAGACCACATTTCGGCAAAAAGAAAATATTATAATTCAGAGATTTATAAATGGGATAAAGCACATCAATTTATTTAGTAGCAAACAAAAAATATTTATATTTTGCAAAATCATGTAAATAATGTTTATATCTGAATCATAAAACATACAACCAGTGAAAGAAATATTGTGCAAACTGGATAGAATAAGCTAACAAAAATATAAAGAAAATGTTTCAAATATGTGAAAGCATCTAAAATATAATGAATGCATATTTTCAAGGACATCATAATACTCGATTGAGTATTGTGAACATTATAATTTTTTCTTCAAAAATAGCGTATATATATATATATATATATATATATATATATATATATATATATATATATATATATATATATATATATGCTATCTAATTTTGATTTTTGGGTTTCCATCCTATTTTCGTTCATTTTAATTAGCTTTTCCGATTTCTGTCTTAAATGTCATTCCTTTTTTTGTTCTTTCAGTTTGCCTCTGGCCTGTCAAGGGTACTACTCTTTATTAACAGCATGCGGTGGGTTGTAATTTCCGTTCAATTTTCAGTCACTCTTTTTGTTTTCAAGGTCTATTTTTCCTATTAAATACTCGTCTTATATATATATATATATATATAAATATATATATATATATATATATATATATATATATATATATATATATATATATATATATATATATATATATATATATATATATATATATATATATATATGTATATATATATATATATATATATATATATATATATATATATATATATATATATATATATTTGAAATATGTAATAATTAGAATTATGTAAAAATAAAAATACAATTCAAGTAATATTAACATCACCATAGAAGCAAATTCACGGCCATAATGCCGATAAGAGAAAAGAACAGCACCGTCCCAAATTCGATGATTAATCAGAATTAAATTCGTCTTCAGGTCTGAGTATTTAATTCTAATTAACCCAAACAAATGCCTGTTTCAGATTAAGCAATAGTACATTACTATAAATGCTTAAACTCAGACTACAGGCAACAAAAATGAAAAAATGAAAATAGGATACATTAAGAAAATTTGTATTACCAAGCGGAATGAACCCTTCTTCCTCCACCACGTGTATACACGATCAACCTCAACAGCTTAATCTAGAAGCACCGGAATGAACAAGTCGAAATTCTACCAGGGAGGCAGTACGAACGTTCACGGTAATACTCCCAGACCCGTCCAGTAAGTCTAATCTGGAGACTGGACAAGCAATTCAGAATATAACTTCCCAAATATGCAATCCTGAATATGAATCAAAGATGAAAATTCTTACTAAACAAGTAATTCATAGGAAAACTGGATAAACGAGAATGCCACTATACACCATTATAAGGGCGCTCAAATCGTAGTTTCAATACTGACAAAAGTTACATTTTTTTGCGAAAATAAAATTCAAAACATTAATGTTAATGCATCTTATTTTCCGATTTTTTGATTTTTCTAATGTTTTTGACTTAGTTTATTATTTTTCGTTTTTATTTATTTATATAATTAATAAATAATTATATATAATTTATTTATTTATTTTATTTTTATTTTATATATATATATATATATATATGCAATGTAGGATCAAAACGATCGGAGAATGTGCTGATATCTCCAACCCTGATTTTAAGAGAGGGGAACTCTTTTACCGTGGCTTGGAGGCACATGTGACGCGAGATGTGAAAAGGAAGAAGCACGTTCGCCGTGCAGGATTGTTCCAGACAATGCGTGTCAGTGAACTGTAGTCGTTCGCGTTTGTCGAAAAGGGGATGACGTTTGAAGAACAACGTGCGAATGTCAAATTCTGTATGCGGTTGGAACAATCGCCGACAGAAACATGCACCTGCTGCAGGTGCAATGTTTCTGTTGGCGATTTCCCCAAACGCTGGCAGAATCTGATATTCGCATGTTGTTCTTCAAACATCATTTCTGTTTTCGACAAACGCGAATGGCTACAGTTTACTGACACGCATTATCTGGGAAAACACCTGCTTCTTCCTTTTCACATCTTGCATTACATGCATTTACTATGCCACTGTAAAATAGTTCCCCTCTCCTCCAATCAGGGTTGGCCATATCAGCACAGCTTCCTAACTTTTTGATCCTACCTTGTATATATATATATATATATATATATATATATATATATATATATAAACTTCCCCGATATGTGAACACCTAGAGGCCTATCCACTCAAACAATTAAAAGGAAACTTCAGATATTGCTATTTAAAGGTATGCGCTCGAGATTGTGATGATTTCAAACAATAGAGCTCTCACGGTTACTGTTACAGTGAAAGAATTTCAAAATTTTCGAATGGTAACACCCACATTTTTCCTACGCAAATTGATCAGCGCATTAAAAAACCATAAATGGCGTTGGAACGCTACACGTATGGTGAAAATTGGCGGCGTAAAACATTTGCAAAGAAGAGTATTGTAAAGGACCAATAACAACACAAGGGAGGAGAGGGAAAAAACTTTTATTGGAATTACAAGTTTTCAACGTGCCCACCTTCGCAGATGATAACGCATTGCATGCGAGAGATTGTTGACAACAATGACGAACGTAACATCGCAGGAGGAATCAGTATAACTTCACGTTTTACGACATTTTTCAATTCTGACGAATCTCGTGGATTTGATGTGTACACCTTAGATTTCAGATAACCCCATAACTAGAAATCCATCAGAGTGAGTTCGAAGGATCGCGGTGGTCATGAAACTGCAAAATTACGGGAGATAACTCTATCAACAAAGTTCTGTTGCAGCACTTGTCGAACAAATGTAGTGACGTGTGGAGGAGTACCATCTTGCATCCATACAATGTCATTAACGATATTTCGCTGCTGCAATTACGTAATTCAGCAACACTCTTTTATACGGAGGACCTGTGATGGAGCACGTTTGCATACCATTGGAAGTGACCTCTTCGAAGAAGTACGGCCCGAGAACGAATGTCCTTGCGATGCCGCAGCACACAGTCACTTTAGCTTCGTGTAAAGGCACTGGTGCCATATCGTAATTATTTTCAGCAGCCCAGTGAACGCAGTTCTTGGAATTTACGTTCCCAGTTAAGGAGAAATGTGTCTCATCCGTCCATAATATCTGCAGTGTTTACTTTCTATTTTCTTCATATCTGATGAGAAAAAACTGCGCAAAGTCGACACGCTGTTGCTCGTCTCCAGGTTGCAATATCTAGACGCGCTGGAATCGATAAGGAAACATCCGTAGAACAGAGCGCAGAAGCTTGAGGCCTGTGGTTTTCGGTACATCCAAATTGCGGGCAAGACTTCTTGCAGTACGCAATGGACCTGCAGTAATCGTATTATGCACTTCCGCAACAACTTCAACAGGAACAGATGGTCTTCCGGATTGCGGTCTATCACAGGCGCATCCAGTTTCTTCATTTTTTTTTGCCAAATCACGTACAGTTCGTATGGAACATGGGCCTCATCTTAGCTTATGATTTCGCCGATAAACTCGCACTGCTTCGGCAGCATTTCCCCCTTTCAGATAAAACAGCTTTATCAATTCATCACGTTGTTTCTCTGTAAGTGTCATCTTAGTGGCATGTTCAAACATCTGATTGAAAAAATAATCCTCCCACACAGCTTATTAAAGGTTTTCCACAAGCAATGCTTTGCACATGGTGTTCTGTGATTGGTGCTTCTACTGTCTATCCCTGTGAATTATGCAAATTGCGTCAATGCACCTCCTCTCTGTGCCGTCATTGGTTCTTTACAATGCTCTTCTTTGCAAATGTTTTACGCCGCCAATTTTCGTCATACGTGTATCGTTCCAACTCCATTTATGGTTTTTCAAACGCTGGTCAATTTGCGCAGGAAAAAAGTGGGTGTTGCCATTAAAAATTTTTGAAATTTTTTCATTGTAACCGTAACCGTGAGAGCTCTATTGTTTGAAATCATCACAATCTCGAGCGCATACCTTCAAATAACTGTATCTGAAATTTCCTTTCGGTTGGTTGAGAGGATCGGTCGCTAGGGGTTCATATATCGGGGAAGTTTTTTTATGTGAGTTTGTGTAATGAAGACATAATTTTAAGGACATAGGTAATAGTGTTGATAACAATAGTTCCTTTTTATATAAAGTGTTCTAAACAGAAGTTTAGTTATTTACTTAAGTCATACTATCCTAGCTATATACATTTTTATCTATCTGAACAAAATTACATATTAAAATGTCTTAACACAATTCATTAAAATGAATGTTGTAACAAATATAGTGCCATTATTTATAAAGTATTTCGAAATAATTATTAGAAATAATTAGATAGTTTTATTTTTCTGGTGATCTTTATATTTAAGGGGGGAATAACATTCAGAAAGATCACCCTTTTATACATACGTGGGAAAACTAAGAATCTGACTTCGGGAAAAAAAAACTGTCAAATTCTCTTTAAAAGTACGGATGACTTTTGGGATTTTATTTGTATATTTTAAAACCTTTCGGGCAGTTCATTTTACAAACTGCATTTCTTTTGTGAGATATATTTTCTGGACGTGTTCCAAATACTCAGACAAATAATAAAGTTAGATTTATGCTGTCAGCTAAATATTCCTGGTTTGATTCCAAATATATATGTAATATAAATTCATTTGTGTATATAACCCAGGCTACTTATATAGCATATAAGGGACTTCGCCACAGCCTCCGATTTATACATAAGAGATACTTTGCTAGCCTGTCACGCTGAGCGACAATATTAGCAAATCCCTCGCAATATCGCAAAGGTTGGAATAAATCAATAGCTTTAAAAATTGAAATAAATTTGTAATTCCTGTTATGATTTGTCGAAATTAATATTTTAATATTTTTAGTACAAAATAAAGGAAGCATCACGATTCGTGAGACTACTTTGAAGGGGAGTAATGTAAAATTTGAGATTTATTACTGAAGTATATAAAACCAGTTGATGCGTGGATCTTCAGCCACACTTCCAATCAGGATGCAAGTATTATAAATTCTCCCCATTAAAGTGAACTCCGACATTAGCCGTGTCGAATATAAATACATATAAATCAATTAATAAAATGTTAATGGATAATAAAGACAGCGAACATAATATAAAAAAAATCTGATGTGGGTAACACATGACTTTCCTTATACAATGCAATGAATTTACTAATTTTACAGCTAAAAAAAATGTTATTCTTATAGTAGATACTTATATTCTTTGCATGATATTGAATTTTCTTCAATTAGTCGTCATTTTCATTGATTTAGCGTCATTTTTATCCATTTGGCGATATTTTTGTTAATTTGGCAACAACTAAAAATGTCGCCAAGTTGGCGACATTCCGCCAAATTCGTCGCCAAAATCTCGCCAAGCGTTATGGACGGAGAAATAAGTTATTCTTACAACAGATAAATGACTATTGGCGTTTAAATACAAAAGTATTACTCAAAGTATCTTTTTTTATGAATGGAACGAGCTAGATCCACGAGAATGATGTCACCCAATTTATCGCATGGTATTACATAGGAAAAGTGAACATGTTTCTCAATAGGAAATATTTTTATTTTTTATTTTATATAACTTTTTGATAATTTTTTTGAAAAATGTGCAATATCTCAAGAACGGTTCATGTTAGCGGTCTAAAATTTATGCCAATCGTTTTCTAATGAAAAATTACATAAGAAATGTCTATTTGCGTAACTTTATTAGCTGTTTTGATTTTTTGACGATTTTTTCAAAATTTCATCCGAAAATTTAGGGGGTTCTGAATATTCGATTGCGTATAAAAACAATAGGCTTCCAGTGTTTATGGATTGTGATTTTTGTGCCAAATTTTGTTCGAATTGGTGCATTCGTTCGTCAGTTATCGTCTCCACAACCTCACTCTGACACACACACACACACATCACTTCAAAAATATTTGATTCGTGATCAGGGATGCTTGAAACGTGCTCTCCCGTCGAAAACTCGAATTCGAATTTTCGACCCCGTCACAATACTTTCCTTATACATTATGTATATAAGGAAAGTAACAATAACATTTTTTTTTACAAAAATGATTATTTACAATAATGAAATACTTCACTGGCATTCTAACACAAACATGATTATTCTCAAATATCATCTCCGCACAGTTATTCCAATTTGCACCACCCTAGTGGTATGTTACATCGAATCTCCTTGTGCACATTTAAAACATATAAGTAAGTTCATCTGTGCTTAAATTACATTAAGATTGAAATTAACTCGTACCTAGACGTATGTTATCTTAAAATACAATTAAGCTAATTTACACAAAAACCAATTGACTCAAATGTGAATGTTAATCAAATGCAGCGAGAGAGAGGGTGGACAATCGTGTTATCACAAATGTATGTAAAAATACATGCATGGCATACCTTGGTACTTCGTGAGATAGCTCGTCATCGCGGCGGCAGGAAGTCGGGTGCCCGTCATCTGGACCGTCGTTAGAGGACACCTCTTCTCTTTGAAATCAAAATCACAAGTGTTGGAAAAACTCACTTTCTCTCAGCATCTAAAAACTGTCACCTCCTACAAAGACTACGCCCCTGGTTGTCATTGGCAGGACACTGTAGCACCTGTATATTCTCATTGGATGGTATCTCGTTACATCTCAGTTATTGGTTGCTGTCATTTCGGAGGGTTGGTTAGCACCAAAGAATTAATGCGTGTCAGCTGGCCCAAAACTCCACGCACCCGGGCGCATGTGGGACCAGTGGCGGTCAAGAGGTCAGCTCTTTCCAAAGCGCCCCACTGTGATGGTGACCTCTCCGTTAACAGAGTCGAAGAAGCTTTGTTTTGACTTCCTTGCAGGTGTTCTTCTGGGGAATCATATACTTATTATGAAAGTGACACAGGGGCCATCTTTATAGATTGTAATCCCTCCACAACTTACAATGTTCCATATTTACCATGTAACACCAGTTATGATATCAACCGCACAGCACAGGCCATGTAAATAGTTGCATTTTTTACAGAATAAAAAATGCAGCAGCCGTTGTTCGGAATCAAAATCAGGGATTAATTCTATTCATTCAGTTTTTTAAAAGTCGTAGTCTAACTTTTCCCTGCCTATAAAAATATTAAAAGCTATTTCAATAAATCTTCATGAGAACCTTACAATTTTCTGGCATATTACTCGCAATCGTAATGTAATACCACATAAAAGAAATTAAATGATATATTTTTTATTCGCAATGTTAGAAAACCGTTAGATAAAATCCAATTCATTTGATAAACAGCTGTTTTTCAGTATCGACAAATGTCTGTCGTTTTAACTTTTATCGTCTGCCTTCAATAAAACTGATTTGAAATCGAACATTAGACGGAGTTTCGGATTTAAATGATCATAACTACTAAACGAATTCGAATTAAAAAGCAGAAAATCTTGTTACATCATTTTTGACAGAACGATCAAGAATTTTTTCTTCACTTTTGCGGGCTTATTTCCCACAGCCATGTGAATTCTTGAAAAAATAAACGGAATAGATATCTCCAGAACGGTAAGTGGAAATCCTTAGTGAACTACTCAACTCCTCCGAAATTCGATACTGCATTCATATCAGTCTACGTTCTAAACCAATCCTGAGAAATTTAAAAATATAAAATTGTTAATCAGAATTGCTATTTCTAGAACCTGATTGAGAAATCCCTAGTAAAGTTCTTGCTTCCACTAGAATTTATTGCTGAATCTGTATCAGTTATCATCTAAGCTATATTTATAGCCGAATATGAAAAAGAAATATATGTGTAAAAATTTAGCAGAAAAGAAAGTAGCAGAAAATATGTAGAAAATAAGCGGAAGAAGTTGGAATCCTTAGTGAAACCACTCATCCCCTTAGAAACGTGATACTAAATCTATACAAGTTATTACAGATACTTAATCTATATCTCTTTGTAGTCGATTTTGAGAAGAATGTTTTAAGGAAAATAACAAATTTTGAACTTGAATTAGGGAAATACCGAAAGTGGAAATTCTTAGTAAACCCCTCTCTCACCCTTTGGAATTTGATGTAGTATCCAATTTAGTCATCATCTAAACCAAGCCTGGAAATCGTGATTTGTTAAGGTGGTGTTATAGGATTTATGTTTCATTGAAAATACTGTTAACAATTAATAATATTGATTAGGAAACGTGTTTGGCCTGCATATATCTGAGAATGTCAGGAGGGCAAGCATACAGGCAAATCGGAGGGGGAAAAACAATGTTATGCAACTTATAACTTTAATTAATTTTATGCATCTTGTGATATAGAAACAGAACATTTTTAAATACAATTTAAATTGTCTAGTCTGGTAAAAAAATAAAATATGTGATGCACTATTTCCCATTGTAGTCAAGAATTTCCCCCATTCTTTGGTGTAATCTGCAAAACACAATGATGTCATTTCAATGATATACTCCAAAGGTGATTTTGCATAACCACCTGGCAGATTAACCAGATTTGGGGGAGTATCATACCTGATAGTCCCTTGGCTTTCAAGGAATGATGAGCTTATAATGACCCCAAAAATCCAGGAAATACAAAACGGAGAAGAGAGAGTTGATGGCTGGATGCCAATGACATCAGTCGTGAGAATATAACCGATTATGCACAAGAAAACCTAGTGATGTTAGAATCAGTGGATTACCATTGGTTCTGAGAAACAATATTAGGGATAAAAATCAAGCATGGTAGCAGTGAAATAAGTGATAATGTACAATTCCTTCGAATTGATATGATGAGATAGCTAATCAAATTTAATAATAATTTTCCCTTCTGGTATCACATCTGTAAACCTCTTGAAGTCCATGTTACCAAGCTATAATTGCATTAATGTTTTAATATTAAGTATAATTAAAAAAAATCCGAGGTGGGCAGCATATGACTTTCCTTATATAATTCAATGAACTACTTCTACTTTTACAGTAAAACTACTACTACTTTTACAGTAAAAAAAATAGATTATTTTTATAGTAGTTATTTATATTCTTTCCAAGATATTGAATTTTCGTCAATGAGTCGTCATTTTCCATGTCGTCATCATCAATGAGTTGTCATTAATTTAGTGTGATTTTTATCCATTTGGCGAGTTTTACGTTAATTTAACAACATTTAAAAAAGTCGCCAAGTTGGCAACATTCCACCAAATTCGTCTCCAAAATCTCGCCAAGCCTTACGGACGACGAAATAAGTTATTATTACAGCATATAAATGACTATTGGCGTTCAAATACAAAAGTATTACTCAAAGTATCTTTTTTCATGAATGGAACGAGCTAGATCCACGAGAACGATGTCACCAAATTTATCGCATGGTATTACATATGAGAAGTGAACATGTTTCTCAATAAGAAATATTTTTTTTATTTTATATGACTTTTTGATAATTTTTTGAAATATGTCCGATATTTCGAGAACGGTTCATGTTAGCGTTCTAAAATTTATGTCAATCGTTTACTAATGAAAAATTACATAAGAAATGTTTATTTGCGTAACTTTATTAGCTGTTTTGATTTTTTGACGATTTTTTCACGATTTCACTTGAAAATTCAGGGGGGTTCATAACATTCGATTGCGTATAAAAACTATAGGCTTCCAGTGTTTACGGATTGTGATTTTTGTACAAAATTTCGTTCGAATCGGTCCATTCGTTCATCAGTTATAGTCTCCACAGACTCACTGACACACACACACACAGACATCACTTCAAAATTGTTTGATTCGTGATCAGGGTTGCTTGAAACGTGCTCCCCCTCGAAAACTCGAATTCGAATTTTCGACCCCGTCACAATACTTTCCTTATACATTATGTATATAAGGAAAGTAATTAAATTAAATTAAATGTAATTAATGACCTTTCAAACAAAAGTATCTAACAGTAGAGGTTAAGTATTTAAATGTTCGGTATGCAACAGTAAATTTGTGAGATTCAACGCAATGCTTGAAGAGAATTTCGCAAGCTCAAACACGAAACAACATTCAACGTATAATGACACTTTTACTTTAAATTTAATTCTGGTTTAACATAATGGTTCATGATTATTAGTATTACATAAAGAATAATTTCACATTCATACAATCTTTTTCTATCATTCTAGTAATGACTGGGGGACAAGTTGGCGAGTTTTGAAATATTGCCAAATTAACGAAAATCTCGCCAAATGGGTAAAAATGACGCTAAATCTATGAAAATGGCTACTAATTGATGGAAATTCAATATCTTGGAAAGAATATAAGTATCTACTATAAGAATAACCTATTACTTTCCTTATATACATAATGTATAAGGAAAGTATTGTGACGGGGTCGAAAATTCGAATTCGAGTTTTCGACGGGAGAGCACGTTTCAAGCATCCCTGATCACGAATCAAACATTTTTGAAGTGATGTCTGTGTGTGTGTGTGTGTGTGTGTGTGTGTGTGTGTGTGTGTGTGTGTGTGTGTGTGTGTGTGTGTGTGAAAGTATGTGTGTGTGTCAGTGAGACTGTGGAGACGATAACTGACGAACGAATGGACCGATTCGAACCAAATTTGGTACAAAAATAACAATCCGTAAACACTGGAAGCCTATTGTTTTTATACGTGATCGAATGTTCAGAACCCCCCGAATTTTCGAATGAAATTTTGAAAAAATCGTCAAAAAATCAAAACCGCTAATAAAGTTACGTAAATAGACATTTATTATGTAATGTTTCATTAGAAAACGATTGGCATGAATTTTAGAACGCTAACATGAACCGTTCTCGAGATATTGCACATTTTCCAAGAAAATTATGAAAAAGTCACATAAAAAAAAAATTCCTATTGAGAAACATGTTCACTTTTCATATGTAATACCATGCGATAAATTGAGTGACATCATTCTCGTGGATCTAGCTCGTTCCATTCATGAAAAAAGATACTCTGAGTAATACTTTTGTATTTGAACGCCAATAGTCATTTTTCTGCTGTAAGAATAACTTTTTCTTAGTGCATAGCGCTTGGCGAGATTTTGGCGAAGAATTTGGCGGAATGTCGCCAACTTGGCGACTTTTTTGAAATGTTGCCAAATTAATGAAAATCTCGCCAAATGGATAAAAATGATGCTAAATCAATGAAAATGACGACTAATTGTCGAAAATTCAATATCTTGGAAAGATTAGTATCTACTATAAGAAAATCCTATTACTTTCCTTATATACATAATAAATAAGGAAAGTATTGTGACGGGGTCGAAAATTCGAAATCGAGTTTTTGACGGGAGAGCACGTTTCAAGCATCCCTGATTACGAATCAAACATTTTTGAAGTGATGTCTGTGTGTGTGTGTGTGTGCGTGTGTGTGAAAGTATGTGTGTGTGTGTGTGAGAGTCTGTGAAGATGATAACTGGCAAACGAATGGACCGATTCGAACCAAATTTGGTACAATAATCACAATCCGTAAACACTGGAAGCCTATTGTTTTTTTACACAATCGAATGTTAAGAACACTCCTAAATTTTCAATTGAAATTTTGAAAAAATAATCAAAAAATCAAAACCACTAATAAAGTTACGCATATAGACATTTCTTATGTAATTTTTCATTAGAAAACGATTGACATAAATTTTAGAACGCTAACATGAACCGTTCTCGAGATATTGCACATTTTTCAAAAAAATTATCAGAAAGTCATATAAAATAAAAAAAATATATATCCTTTTGGGAAACCTGTTCACTTTTCAGTAATACCATGCGATATATTGGATGACATCATTCTCGTGAATCTAGCTCGTTCCATTCATGAAAAAAGATACTTTGAGTAATACTTTTGTATTTGAACGCCAATAGTCATTTATCTGCTGTAAGAATAACTTATTTCTTTGCTTGGCGAGATTTTGGCGACGAATTTTGGCGGAATGTCGCCAACTTGGCGACTTTTTGAAATGTTGACAAATTAACGAAAATCTCGCCAAATGGATAAAAATGACGCTAAATCAATAAAATGACGACTAATTGTCGAAAATTCGATATCTTGGAAAGAATATTAGTATCTACTATAAGAAAAACCTATTTATTTTACTGTAAAAGTGGTAAATTCATTACGTTATATAAGGAAAGTCAGGTGTTGCCCACATCAGATTTTTTTTTTTACTGCAAAAGTAGCAAATTCATAGCATTATATAAGAAAAGTCATGTGTTGCCCACATCAGAATTAGGATGTATTACAGACTACTGTTTTTTCACAGATATAGATCTATATTTAACATTAACCTGTTACTAAATTTTCATCTCTGGATAAAATAATCTATGCTTTAGCTGGATAAAATAATCTATGCTTTAACTGGATAAAATATTCGATCCTTTAAAAGTCCTATCTTTATAAAAAAATCGTGAAAGTAATATAATGTTCTCTGATTAAAGTGAAGGAGAAATAAAAGGAAAATAAGTCTGGCTCAAAAGAAGCATAACAACAAAAAGGTGAAAAAAAGCTGGAAAGATTACGGAATAAATAAACGCCTGAAGTTTGAAAAAAAAAAACGGGTAGTGAAATACTTTATTTACTGCACAGTACAATAACAATGAGTTTAAATTTGAGAAAAATAATGATGCATTTAAACAAGAAAGATCATTCATGCATAAAGTAATGATTATGAAACACTTTACAACAGCAGTACAATTTTATTTAAACATCTCTAAAATACGATATATTTATCGGTAATATTTTTTTATAATTATCACAATACTACATTAATTTATATTTGAAAACTTGAAACTTCATCGAAAAAAATGAACTTTTATTAAATGACGTCATTGAAATATAAATTGCTTGCTTTAAATATTTCTAAAATGCGATACATTCAATGGTAATATTTTTAAATCATCACTACTATAATAATTTATTATATTTGAAAACTACATCGAAGACAAATGGACTTTATTCAAATGACGTCATCGAAATATAAATCGCCTGGTTCTCTATATAAAAGCAGTATTTCGTTCATCACAATAATTTAATAATTTATTTTATATAAAAACTTAAAACCATGGAGGTACAAGTAATTTAATTCTATGCTTGAAACGTCATCGAAAAAAATCGTCTGCTTCTCTATCTAAAATCAATGGATGTTTCATTCATATCAGCTATATTGAAGACTCTAGAGCTAAATAATTTTGCTTTAAAGAAATGTAGCAATTCTTATACAACTCATCCTACACAGTTTGCTGCTTACATTCTCCATAAGTGAAAATTAGGCTTCGTTGTAGAAAAAATCAAAGTTTGATGATCATTTAAACTCAAATATATTGTAATTACGTTGTGTCAGAATGTAGATGCATAGAATTTAAGCCAAAATAAAGTAGTTTCAGGACGGATACATCATTAACATAAATTAAAAAGAACTTTAAAAATCACGATTTTGACACAAGATGGATGCCATATTTTATTTTGAAGTGGGTCACGTGATCTCTTCATATAATGATCACGTGATCTCTTAATATAAAATGTGCAATTACTATTTTAATTTTTATTTAAAAAACTACTGAATATATTTTGCTGATTTTTTTTTATATATTTTATGGGGTAATTTGATTATTTTCTAAAACTTTCGAAGCAGTTTGTGAGTTTTAAATTCGCTTAAAAAATGTTTAAATAATTATGTCCCATAGAGTTCAATGTATTTTATTTTTTCAACCCGGGATCAATCCAAAACTAATTCGATGATATTATTCATTTATAATCCCGTAGATCCCAGAGACCGTCTGAACAACATACTAAAGTTTCATTTCGATAAAGTCATTTTTATGGCAGTTACCGTGCTGACAGATAGACAGAATAAACAAATTATAAACACTTTTCAACTATATTGTAAAATGTTAAAAATAAATCAACTACCCTACTCAAAAAAAGTTAAAATAAGAAATACCAATAAAATCATTAAATAAAAGCTTTAAAACTATAGTGGTACATAAAAATTTACCTGGAAAATAAATTAATAAAATTAGGAAAGTAATAGATATGTTTTGGAAGCGATGTCAGGGCAAATGCCTCAGCAGATACGTTCATACAAAATATCCATTGTTTATAATATGGCATAACGAAATGCATAAAACGTGCTTCAAAATCAATGAACAAATCAGGAAGACCAGAAATATTACTGGATCATGACATATTATTAGGACATACAAAAAATAAATAAGAGAAATAACAGAGTTGAGAATATGAGAATTTCCATACCATAGGTATTAGAACAACACTGATCATTTTAAACAATTAAAGTATTTCAATATGATCAGATTCATAAAAAGCTTACACCAGATTAGTACTAAATATATCTCACACAATGATGTTTTAACAATCATATCATTATGGCACGAAATACGATGTTCATTATCGAGGATAAGTGCTCTAAAAATTACCGATTTCATCACAGAATTCTCAATCTTGATAAGTGATGTACATGTAGACAATAACACGTTGCACCGATCATGCATACTACCAAAGCACTTAGACGATGTCTGATATTCATCAACCTTATCAAACTGAGAATTTTCTGAATAATGAGGTCGAAAAATATGAAAAAAAATATAGAGTATTTATTTTCAAACCCAACATGCAACTGAGCTATGACAGTATGACACAAAATTATTTGATTTCAAGCAATTGTTACATAATTTATGCATTTTCACCTTACCCTGTCTTTCCTCAAGAGACATACTGTTACGTTTATTGCACTTACACAAGCGGTGAGATTGCTTACATACAACTCACATTTTTCAAAGAGTAAAACCTTCTCTAAGCAATAACCTATCCATTATAATTTCATCGCATTCTTATCTTGCTCAAGAATATACACTCGTCTGAGCAAAATTAGTTTAATACCTCTTTTGGCGTCTCCGAAAATTCATATTTTTCATCCATAGTCAATTTCTTTTCCGTTTAAATGGCCAGATAGGGAGCACGGACTATGCAGAAAATTATGGTGAACAGTATATAATCGTCAAGAGATTCGGTTTGATGGAATACTGTCAACCTTTATGCTAGCACTGTCAGCTTTATAGTACTGCCAGCCTTTATGATAGCATTATTTACAGTAGATGTATTATTAAATATATTCGTATCTGTCTTAAAACCTCACCTATTCCCCTCAAACTTCTTGTTTTGCAAGAAACATTTAAAATAACTCAAATGAAGGTGTACTTCTACAGTAAGACTCACTTTCGTAAAAGTGTGTTGAAGAAAATGCATTGGCATTTGAACTAACTTTTCACTTTCAAATCTCAAATTACGTGAATTTCGAAGTGATTAATTATAAGTATGCAATGTTTCCAACATGGACGTTGTTGTTGAGATTTTACTTAACACCAATGCAAATATTTTCGATAGATGACTACGTGTTAATTCTTTTGAATTATCATACTGCTGGAATAGCCAGCGTATCCTATGCTTCCTTACAGTTGCCACCAGAAAACGAAATGTTATTAAGTAATAACATTTCCATTAGCAACTCAGAATTAATTGCATTGCCAAAGATGCGAAATATATTTGAAAAATAAAGTATCGTCTGAAGTTTGGCGTAAATAACAGATATGCTTGAGGTATCAGTGGCGGAAATCGGGGCGTTACGAAAAATGTAAGTATTTTGGATGCAAATATCTCCGAACCTAATAAATTAAAGTGTAAATATTTTTTTTTATTTTGTCATAAATATGGTACAGATTATCACTTTATCAAAATAATTTTAATACTTTAAAATTTTGAAGATATTTAAAAAAAAACTTAAAACGTATCTGTCTTAAAATATCTTCGAAACTATAAAATACTAGCAGCATACCCGTTCTTCGTACGGAGTATATAATATAAAGAAACTTGAAGTTCATAATCATGCCCAAATTCTTATAGTATACTAAATGACATGTTTAATCAAAATATTCTGTTAAAATATTTAATATAATGCTCCTAAAAAGAAGTTTAAGAATCTCTGTTCTCGCTATATAAAATTATCTTCATGGACATATCTGAAGAATAAAACATCTTGGACCCCTTATGTAAGCAAATATAAAAAAAATATGGAATTGAATCAATATATGCAAAATAAAAGCGTTAAAATTGTATGGGACCCGTACTAATTATATACGCGAATATTAGAAAATATAACCTGTATTTGTAGATTACATGTATAAATTGAAAATACCAATAAACCCGTAATCTTTAAATCTGAAGACAGTCATTTATTCCAATATATGTCAAAATTAAAGTGCTAAAATTATATGGGAAGATATACACGTACTACTTATAATGTCCGATTATTAGTAGAAGACTACCCGTTTTGCAAAATGAGTCACAAATGTTTTTTGGTAAAATACAACAGACGACGTAATAAATTGAATATATAATTAATCCCCTTAATCTTCATACCAGAAGACTGTACCTGATTCCAATATATATGCCAATATATGTCAAAATATATGCCAATATACCTGTACTACTTAAACATCGTCTAAATAGTTATATTTCTATGGAACATCTGGCGACAGTTTCGTCAAATTAGCGACATTTTAAAAAATCGCCAAATTTATCGCCAAGTGGGACTGTAGAACTGACAGTTCCACTTTGCGACAAATTGACGAAATATCATCACAATACTATCCCCTAGCAAAAAACAATTAATATCATTTATGTAGCGCAATTTTATCAATTTCAAGATATTTTTATAGATTTGAAAACATTTTTATCAATTTGGTGACATTTTAAAAATTCGCTAAATGTATTACTAAGTAGGATGGTTGGTCTGACAGAGAAATGCTAACCAAACATCATTTCAGTACTCTCTTCTAACAAAACAAAAAAAAAATTTCATTGATATGTAGAAGACCCAAGCCACACGACCAACCCGAAGGTTTATGGCAGCTGTTTGTGTGTCGTTTATATCAATTTGGCGACATTTCCGTCAATTTGGCAAAGTTTAAGAAAAGTTGTCAAATTAGCGATATCCCTCCAAATTCGTAGCTTTGAATTTGCAGATCTGAATGAAACATTCTTATCCCGTTTCAATATACTAAATGAAAACACTACAATTGTATTAGAAGATATACCCGCTCTACTCTTTTTCTGTTTCAACAATCGGCTATATGAATTTATTGGCTAAACACAATATATGAGTTTAGTAGCTAAATACGATATAAGCTTGAAAACTCTTTGCCAAAATAAATGAAATTGATGTACGCAGTCAGCAATTAATATAATTAAAAGAAAAATCAAACCGTCCATTCATAAGATATACTTTTATATCCATTTATCCATTTATTTATTATTTAAATCGAAAAAAAATAATAAAAACATTAACAAACACATTTAATTTAATTGCGATGCCGAGCAACATGATATATCCTCCTGAAATGTTAAAATTTATTAACCACTAACAGCACACCCGTTATTCGTACGGAGTGTATAATTTAAAGAAACTTAAAGTTCGCAATCATGTGCAAATTCTGTTAAAATATTAAATTTATTGCTCCTAAAGAGAAGTTTAAGAACATATGTTCTCACTATGCAAAATTATCTTCACGATCAGATCTGAAGAATAAAACATCCTGCCCCCTTTTGTAAGCAAATTTACAGAAGAGAAAATAGGAATTGAATGAATATATGCAACCCCGTACTAATTATATTGTCGCAAATCAGAAAATATGCCAATGTGTTAGTAGAAGATTACCCGTATTACAATATGCGTCTCAAAAATATTTGCCAAAATAAAAGAGATGACGTAATAAATTGAAAACATCAATAATATCCGTACTCTTTATACCAGAAGGTAGTAATTGATTCCAATATATGCCAATATATATCAAAACATATGTCAATATACCTGTACTACTTATATTCTCGTAGATTAAAAGATATACACGTGTATTTGTAGAAGATTCGTACAACATACAATATATGAGTTTAAACAATTTTTGTCATAATAAAATAATTGCATAATAACTTGAAAATATCAATAATCCTTGAATCAATAATCCCCGAAAATATAAATAATAATAATTTTTAAACCTGAAGACCGTAATTGATATTATCCAGTCAAAAATGCTATAAGAAAAATCAAATCGTTCTTTTCTAAAATATATTTTTATATCCATTTATTTATTATTCAAATCGAAAAAATAATTATTAAAATTAACAGACAGATTTAATTTAATTGCGTTTCTGAGTAACATGATATAAGATAGAATCTTATAACATGTCAAATATGTTATGTCTTATAACATAAACTGCGAATTTAAATAACGATTTTGATTTCTCTATACTTCTCATTGTTCCGTAAAAGCTTGTTTTAAATAAACCATGAACCATGGAGATAGATTTCCCCTTTAAATCATGTTTCAAACAATTCATGTTTTCAGAAAGTGACTAATTAACGCAAAAAATCTCCCATCAAACTCAGAGATTAAATTTTAATTCACTTTCAAACGATTTTCAAGCTTTTCGTTTGGATAAACCACGGAGTTAGGGAGTAGAACTCATAGGAAAAAGTTCCGTTTTTCATTAATATCTCGACAACCCCAGGTCTTAGAAACTCGAAACTTGGACAAAATTTATGGGGGGATATTTCAAGGCTATTCACCAAATTTCATTAAATTCGGTTCAGCCGTTTTTCCGTGATGATGAGACAAACGAAAATTTTGTTTTTTACTAATATCTCGAGAACCACTGATCGTAGAAACTCAAAACACGGATATAATTTTAAGTGGGGCTATTTCTGGGCTACCCACAAAATTTCATCAAATTCGGTTCAGCCGTTCTCCCGTGATGGTGTGACAGACAGACAGACAGACAGACAGACAGACAGATTTTCATTTTTATTTATATAGATTAAGCGACAATATATATATATATATATATATATATATATATATATATATATATATATATATATATATATATATATATATATATATATATATATATATATATATATATATACAGGGTGATTGAAAAGTTAGGAGCAAAAGTAAAGCGTTATAAAAAATATCTATGGGTCGGAGAGACATGCCACACAAAATCCCCCACCACGGTGAATATTAATCTGCATGTCTCACCGCATGTCTCTCCGACCCATAGATATTATTTTATAGCGTTTCACTTTTGCTCCGAACTTTTGAATCACCCTGTCTATATAAATAAAAATGAAAATCTGTCTGTCTGTCTGTCTGTCTGTCTGTCTGTCTGTCTGTCTGTCTGTTTGTCACACCATCACGGGAGAACGGCTGAACCGAATTTGATGAAATTTTGTGGGTAGCCCAGAAATAGCCCCACTTAAAATTATATCCGTGTTTTGAGTTTCTACGACCAGTGGTTCTCGAGATATTAGTAAAAAACGAAATTTTCGTTTGTCCCATCATCACGGAAAAACGGCTGAACCGAATTTAATGAAATTTGGTGAATAGCCTTGAAATATCCCCCCATAAATTTTGTCCAAGTTTCGAGTTTCTAAGACCTGGGGTTGTCGAGATATTAATGAAAAACGGAACTTTTTCCTAGGAGTTCTACTCCCTAACTCCGTGGTTTATCCAAACGAAAAGCTTGAAAATCGTTTGAAAGTGAATTAAAATTTAATCTCTGAGTTTGATGGGAGATTTTTTGCGTTAATTAGTCACTTTCTGAAAACATGAATTGTTTGAAACATGATTTAAAGGGGAAATCTATCTCTATGGTTCACGGTTTATTTAAAACAAGCTTTTACGGAACAATGAGAAGTATAGAGAAATCAAAATCGTTATTTAATTTCGCAGTTTATGTTATAAGACATGACATATTTAACATGTTATAAGATTCTATCTTATATCATGTTACTCAGAAACGCAATTAAATTAAATCTGTCTGTTAATTTTAATAATTATTTTTTCGATTTGAATAATAAATAAATGGATATAAAAATATATTTTAGAAAAGAACGATTTGATTTTTCTTATAGCATTTTTGACTGGATAATATCAATTACGGTCTTCAGGTTTAAAAATTATTGTTATTTATATATTCGGGGATTATTGATTCAAGGATTATTGATATTTTCAAGTTATTATGCAATTATTTTATTATGACAAAAATTGTTTAAACTCATATATTGTATGTTGTACGAATCTTCTACAAATACACTTGTATATCTTTTAATCTACGAGAATATAAGTAGTACAGGTATATTGACATATGTTTTGATATATATTGGCATATATTGGAATCAATTACGACCTTCTGGTATAAAGAGTACGGATATTATTGATGTTTTCAATTTATTACGTCATCTCTTTTATTTTGGCAAATATTTTTGAGACGCATATTGTAATACGGGTAATCTTCTACTAACACATTGGCATATTTTCTGATCTGCGACAATATAATTAGTACGGGGTTGCATATATTCATTCAATTCCTATTTTTTCTTCTGTAAATTTGCTTACAAAAGGGGGCAGGATGTTTTATTCTTCAGATCTGATCGTGAAGATAATTTTGCTTAGAGAGAACATATATTCTTAAACTTCTCTTTAGGAGCAATAAATTTAATATTTTAACAGAATTTGCACATGATTGCGAACTTTAAATTTCTTTAAATTATACACTCCGTACGAATAACGGGTGTGCTGTTAGTGGTTAATAAATTTTAACATTTTAGGAGGATATATCATGTTGCTCGGCATCGCAATTAAATTAAATGTGTTTGTTAATGTTTTTATTATTTTTTTTCGATTTAAATAATAAATAAATGGATAAATGGATGTAAAAGTATATCTTATGAATGGACGGTTTGATTTTTCTTTTAATTATATTAATTGCTGACTGCGTACATCAATTTCATTTATTTTGGCAAAGAGTTTTCAAGCTTATATCGCATTCAGCTACTAAACTCATATATTGTGTTTAGCCAATAAATTCATATAGCCGATTGTTGAAACAGAAAAAGAGTAGAGCGGGTATATCTTCTAATACAATTGTAGTGTTTTCATTTAGTATATTGAAACGGGATAAGAATGTTTCATTCAGATCTGCAAATTCAAAGCTACGAATTTGGAGGGATATCGCTAATTTGACAACTTTTCTTAAACTTTGCCAAATTGACGGAAATGTCGCCAAATTGATATAAACGACACACAAACAGCTGCCATAAACCTTCGGGTTGGTCGTGTGGCTTGGGTCTTCAACATATCAATGAAATTTTTTTTTGTTTTGTTAGAAGAGAGTACTGAAATGATGTTTGGTTAGCATTTATCTGTCAGACCAACCATCCTACTTAGTAATACATTTAGCGAATTTTTAAAATGTCACCAAATTGATAAAAATGTTTTCAAATCTATAAAAATATCTTGAAATTGATAAAATTGCGCTACATAAATGATATTAATTGTTTTTTGTTAGGGGATAGTATTGTGATGATATTTCGTCAATTTGTCGCAAAGTGGAACTGTCAGTTCTACAGTCCCACTTGGCGATAAATTTGGCGATTTTTTAAAATGTCGCTAATTTGACGAAACTGTCGCCAAATGTTCCATAGAAATATAACTATTTAGACGATATTTTTTCTACCAATTTATTTGAAGCAAATGATATCAAGTCGCTTAGCAACGGATTTAAATCCAATGTGTTTATGCGGCAGACGGTTTTTATTAAATCCTTTCCGATTTGAATAATGAAGATATGTATATAAAATAAATTTCATTGCCCATTTCATTTTGGACTGGATAATATCAATTATACTCTTCAGGTTTAAACATTATTATTATTGATATTTTCCGGAATTATTGATTCAGGGATTATTGATATTTTTAAGTTATTACGCCATTGTTTTATTGCGGCAAAAATTGCTGACACACGCATATTGTACGTTGTACGAGTAATCTTCTAGGAATGCACGGGTATATCTTCTAACCTACGAGAATATAAGTAGTAGAGGTATATTGGCATATATTTTGACATATATTGGCATATATATTGGAATCAAATACAGTCTTCTGGTATGAAGATTAAGGGGATTAACTATATATTCAATTTATTACGTCGTCTGTTGTATTTTACCAAAAAACATTTGTGACTCATATTGCAAAACGGGTAATCTTCTACTAATAATCGGACATTATAAGTAGTACGTGTATATCTTCCCATATAATTTTAGCACTTTAATTTTGACATATATTGGAATAAATGACTGTCTTCAGATTTAAAGATTACGGGTTTATTGGTATTTTCAATTTATACATGTAATCTACTAATACAGGTTGTATTTTCTAATATTCGCGTATATAATTAGTACGGGTCCCATACAATTTTAACGCTTTTATTTTGCATATATTGATTCAATTCCATATTTTTTTTATATATGCTTACATAAGGGGTCCAAGATGTTTTATTCTTCAGATATGTCCATGAAGATAATTTTATATAGCGAGAACAGAGATTCTTAAACTTCTTTTTAGGAGCATTATATTAAATATTTTAACAGAATATTTTGATTAAACATGTCATTTAGTATACTATAAGAATTTGGGCATGATTATGAATTTCAAGTTTCTTTATATTATATACTCCGTATGAAGAACGGGTATGCTGCTAGTTTATATATATATTTCTTATATCTCAAAAATTAAAAGCTCTAGCTATGAACAATAAGCAATAACTTATACACTTGTAGGGCTTTCAAAGAGCTGTAAGAATGGATTTGGGACCAAGCTCTTCTCTTTTTGAAAAACAAAAATTAAAAATATCTGTCCGAGCAAGAATTACTTCTTCTAATTTTCCTTACTTTCACTCAACATATCTTGGAAACTAAAAACGATGGACATAAATAATAAGCAACAAAAACATATATTAAGAAATTTAGTTTATATATCTTTATATAAAAAAAAATCTGTATATTTTGTAACCTTCGAGTTATCGTCTTTTCAAGAGGATTAAAACTTTCCGTTTTTCAAGTTTGCAATGCTTATATCTCAAACTGAAGGTACTATAAATAAACAATAAACAATAATTTCTGTCTATTTAAATTGCGTACAAGGAATATAATTATATTTTGGATTCAAATCTTGAGTTTTGAAGTATGGTGGTTATAATTTCGATATTTTAGTATTTTAACATGGGTTCTTTCAATTGGTTGTGTGTGTGTGTGTGTGTGTGTGTGTGTGGGAAAGCCCTAATATTTAAAATGTTACGGGTGACGCAATCAAATGTGTTTATTTAATCCTTGGAGAAATAGTGGTGCACAAGCACGATATATTTTGTTTTGTTTAAAAAATAAAACTAGGAAGTTAAATGAACTCGGGGATTCTAAGGATGTTTAATAGGCTGAACAGAATGAATGGAAATGCACGTTTTCAAGGCCGTATTTAAGTACGTATTTATAAGTCACCAGGCAAGTTTAAAAATGAACTTGAATCTAAAATTTCATCAGATATATTGTATAAGTTTAATTTATGTGTCCGCCAAGCATGTTAATAAAATAATTTGATAATATGACGTGAAGTCTAAGGGCGGAGTAACCGGGTGAAATAGGTGCTAGGTGAAGTAAGCAGGTGAAGTAAGCAGGTGAAGTAACCAGGTAAAGTAACCTGGTGAAGTAAGCTAGGTAAAGTAACCAGATGACGTAACCAGGGGAAGTATCAAGTGAGGTAACCAGGTGAAGTAACCAGGTGAAGTGCTATCTACAGACAGTTAGTGATTAATTTGTAACGATTTAAAAGACTGTAAACTAAATAAATGAGTCTGAAATATAGAATAAACATTTTAACTTTCACCGAGATTTATTTTACAAAATGTTATTCCTGCTCCATTGAAGTAGAGCCGGGCGATGTTATTTGATCTGAATTTCCTTTTCCATTAAAAATGTACAGGTATAGACCTTCTCCACATTACCTCAGGTGTGTCGTTACTGTAGCTAAGCCCAATGACCTAGAAAAGGTCACGTCCAAAAAATTACGTCGCCCATAAAGCAATGAGACTACCTTCTCCCACTCATAAACTAGAAGATTTAAAGCGGTTTCCATGCTGTAGAGAAGATGAGAGGAAGTAACCAAGAAGGAAAAACAGGTAGATGAAGCGAAAACTATGTCTCCTCGATCAAACCTCATATCATTAGTATGGCCGCTCCTTAGCCAGCGCTGTCTGAATGAATTTAGGGCCATCATATTGGAACGATAATCCAGAGCCCTTAGCCAAATTTCAGACCCCTCAGTTGCTGTTCTTAATAATACCTATGGTGGAGGAATATCTGCCAAAATCTGAAAACAAAACTTAATGCCAAGCAATAATAAGAACACAAGTCACCTCAGTTGCTCTTCTTAATAATGCTTGGCATTATGTTTTGCTTTCTGGTTTTGGCAGATATTCATCCACCGTCCGCTGTAATTACTGCAAACCTTCGGTTCGGTGCCTATAGGTGGTTAATCTATTAATCTGTTCTTAATAATGCACTCAAGCAAGGTATTGCTAGAATCCTCCCTAGATTAAGATATAGTCATGACGTTAATTATAAAATAAAACCCATTAATTGCGATAACTACAGTTTTACAACTGTAAAATCTATACGCATTTATAAAAAATTATTTTTTTGAAAAAACCATCAAAAATATCAATGAACATTAATACCAAAAAACAAAAAACAAAATAAAAAAAAAACCCTCCAAACATGATGGAATTCATTAAAGATTAATAAAAGTAAATTCAGAAAGAATAGCCATCTGTCAGAAGAAAGATCCTTTTTATGTTGGGAAACAATATGCAATCCAATTACTCTAACAATTGTCTCGGAATCAAACAAATCCTAGTAAGGATTTAGTTTTCCATCCTATGGAGATTAATACAAGATGAAATTGCAAATTTACGTGCAATAGAAAGCAAAATCATGAATGGAAACAAGATAGTTGGATAACTAAAAAAAATCACTACTATGAGTTAGGGAGCCATATAGTAATTACGTAATTTAATGTAAAGGTAGTAGTGATTATGATAGAATTTACGCTTTTGATAGCTGTTCGTATTATAATAACATTTTGATGAAAATGCGTATAGTAATTAATAACTTTTATTGCGGACTTTATTTTAGAGGGTTTGAAGATTTTACGACCCTAAGTTTTCAACTTGTCCCAATGAGACAAGTTGAACATTGGAGTAAATTGAATTCTAGACAAAAGAGAAAAACAAATCCTATATTACAGAATTCAACTTTTAGTTATTTATATAAAAAATGATAGTCCACTGATTTACAAGCCTAACTGCTTTTGTATTATTCCCAAAAATAAATACAATATATGAAAATTCTCTTTATGTATTGTAATGACAAAATTTTGTTTGGATGCACTGGTATGCAAAATAAAATATAAATGTCATTTTTTAGAATTAAGTACATACTGTGCTATCACTGTCATCCGAATGCCAGAGAAAAATGCAAAGTTATTCAATAATGGCAGGAGACGATGTATCTACAGATTTTGTGTTAGATTAATTCCATGATATATCAAGGGTGTATCCTGTAATGGTCAAATGCAGACGATAGCAGCGAATGAATTTGTGCAAAAACGGAACGTTGTACTGCGAGCCAATGATTAAGCAGAGTAAGGCGACATGCAGTACAGCTTGAAGGAAAGGGTGAAGCTTCGAAACGATGTACATCTGTAAGAATACTTAAAGAACTCAGATTCAAATTGAACTTTCAATAGGGGGGTAGATAGCCCAGGGGATAAGGCACGGAGATTGAATTCGAAAAACCAGAGTTCGATTCCCGGCTGAGCTCAAATTATCGCTTGTGTTATATCGTCGATATCTTTGTGAAATTTCACGCTATTCCAGTGGATTTCTTTTACGGATGTTGCCCTACAGTATTCACTACAAAATCACGAAAGAAAACTATTGCTATGTTTCGCGCCTGCGCAGCGAAAACTCAGTTTCTTCAAATGGTTATATCTCATCGTAAATTCAATGCATTAATTTTCAATTGAAGTATAATGTTTTTCTTGGATGTTGACGAATGCTCTAAGTTTCATGAAATTTTATTGAAACCTATGGATATTGTAAGCAAAAAACATGTAACTTTTTTTTTAAGGAAACGTTTATATCTTCATGAATATATGTTTGTGTTTTACGAAAATGCTTATACACATCGAACAAAGCTAGTTAACTATTTTGCGAAAGTTACAAATCATTTCCAGCTTTTTATGATACAGGGTGATCAAATATATTTTTTCGCTTTTTCAATATTTTGGTGATCCCCTAAATGCACAAGTCACCGAAACTTTACTGAAACGTATGTGTTCAAGAATGTTCTTCACACCGTCAAAGTTGGGGCGCGGTAGCCCATTGGTTAGCGCGCTGGAGTTGCACTCGGTAGGCCCGGGTTCGATTCCAGCCACTGCCAAAACTGCCGCCGTGTTCATGCGGAGTACGATCACGTTAAACATGTGGGTCCGAAAGTCCTTCCGAGAGGTTGGTGGTAGGGGAAGGAGGGTACGGTCCCTGTGGATGCCTCCCCCACTGGGTTCCGGTCCAAATTGGGTGGCACTTCCCGGCCGTCCAAACAGTTACCCTACACCTTTCTGGTAGGTCGGACGGTCTGGGTCTCAACAACAACAACACCGTCAAAGTTACAGAACACTTCACCATGTATTTGTTTAGAAATTCGAAAAACTTTCTAACATCCAAAGTGTATGGATACCTTTGATCATATAGTGTACTACTGCTTTGAAGTACGCCAACAAATGGGAATGTTATCCAGAGCAAAGGCAATTGTAGAATTTCTTATTAATAAATAATAATTATGAGGATACGTTAATGCCGTGATTTGTATTTGTGGCAAAGTTGTACGGCGAATTATTCAGAAGGTTTAGTGTTTTATTTCTTTAGTAACGTCATCACGCTGTCTAATTATATTGATCAGATATTTTAGAAGCTGTGTATAAAACCTATAAAATGTTTTGAAACAATTTACAAAAACATCACGCACATACCCACATTAAAATTAAATTTTACTCTTAGTTTTGTGCTTAATAAATATGAATTAGAGAAGCTATGCGATGATTATGATAATATGAAAATTTTAAAACAGTATTGCTATATTTGTTGGCGAGAAATTAGAAGAAAAAATAGATTCAGGTCAAAAAAGCACACAAAAATTCTAAATAAGAAAATAAAATTGGCTTTGCAAAATTCCATAGCATTTAAAAAGCTAAATTAGCACCAGTGACTACCAAAGACATGTTTTTAGAATTTTTTGCGGTTTTTAGAAACGTATTTCTTACTAACTAACTAGTAATTAAATTCTACATTAAACAAACTTAATACTTCATTAAAGAAAGCAGGCATAGGAAAGCATCTTTTTTTCGATACCGACATTCTGACCTACCCAAAGGTGTGAAAAACCCAGACCACACGACAGACCCGAAAGCTTACTGTTGCTTAATGTGTGGCCGGCTACCACAAAGGTGTAACGTATCTGTTTGCACGGATGGAATAGTGTCACCCATTTTAGACCGAAACCCAGTGGGAGCGATATCCACAGGGACCATGCTCTCCTTTCGCTACTACCAACCTCTCAGAAGACCTTTAAGACCCACATATGTAACGTGCCCGTAATATGCATGAACACCTGTGCAGTTTGGACAGAGCAGGGACTCATACTCGGATCATCTAAGTGCAATCCACGTGCCTTACCCACTGGGCTGTCCCGCCCCATCTATTCATTCCTCCTCTTCTACCCAAACAGTCTAACCTACCCGAAAGTGCAAGGTATCTGTTTGGATGGCCGGGAAGTGTCACCCAATTTAGACCAGAACTCATTGAGGGAGGCATTCACAGGGACCGTATCCTCCTTCCCCTACCACCAACCTCTTGACAGGACATACGGACCCACATATTTAACTTGCCCGTACTCCGCGTGAACATGGCGACAGTTTGGGAAGAGGCGGGAATCGAACTCGGGTCGTCCGATTGCAATCCCTGGGCGCTAACCACTGGGCCGTCGCACACTACCATCTACATATTTGAAAAATGTTCAATACTATATGTACAAAGTCTGCCTTATAAATGACGATGGCGAAAAGTGGCCAATTGTCCATTCGACCAGAAGCTCCCTCTAGTGCCAAAGGGTGACTTATTCTGGCATTTATCTGATTAATAAATGTTTATTTTTGTGTTCCCTATCTCACAATACTCAATAAAATTTACGCAGAACATTTCAACTTATCCTCTATATAGTGCATTGTATAGGTTAAACAGTAAAATTAAGTATTCAAAATAAAATAAATGAATAAATGCACATCAATAAATTTTGCTAATGACTGTGTATATGAAATGAAATGCAAATATAATTCCATCGGCAATGCATTATACAAGAGATTCACTGCAGTTTTGAAATATGTATCTACATATGCCTACGTGTGAAGTGAAACGTATCCTTTCTTAGTAAATCCTTATAAAGTTTCAAAAGAAAACAAAAAAAAATTCAAATAAACAATGAATGAAACAGTGAAAAGAAATATCTTGCAGAAAAGAAACAACAAGGGACCGCGACCGACTTAAAGATGAATGGTTAAGAAATGATTAAACAGTAAAAAATACATGGAAAGTGGAAATAAATCCGAGAAAGAACTTTATTTATATATATAAAACAAGAACTTTCTGTGAAAATAAACATAGACTAATCTAGGATTTGAATCGAAGCGTGATTTCAGTTTCTTAAGCTTCGTAAATTTATTCATGATCTCACTTCAATAAACAGAAACTGTTCACACTAACTTCAATAAACAGAAAAGATTGGAAAGAAATTAGATTTTAAGAAAAATATATCTTTTATTATTTTAATGAATATAGCCCAGGTAACTGAGGGAATAGAATACATAAATAACTGATTTGGGAAAATGAATGTACTTTCCTTCCATATAATAGCTGTTGTAATTTACACTTTTATCGTGGCATTCTTTACTTTTGATTTATTTACACTATTTTATTAAAAAATGTTAAAATGAAGTATAAAAATCAAAGAATTTCAACGAATTCGAATCAAAATTGTAAATAAAGTTGTAAATGAAGAATAGTAAATGTTTAATAATTTTTAAGCTGTAAAATTAAAAATCGGTGAAATTAAAAGAATATAGATTATATATCTTATATTAGCTGCCCCCACTGCCGAATTATGATTTTACATGTCCCTGGGCTACACCTAATGTGATGACCCAGTACTATTTAAGAATAAGGGAGAGGGGCGTTATTATTGTTGTTGAGACCCAGACAGTCCGACCTACCAGAAAGGTGTAAGGTAACTGTTTGGACGGCTGGGAAAAGTCACCCAATTTAGACCGGAACCCAGTGGGGGAGGCATCCACAGGGACCGTACCCTCCTTCTCCTACCACCAAGCTCTCGGAAGGACTTACGGACCCAAATGTTTAACGTGATCGTACTCATCTTTAACACGGCGGCAGTTTTGACAGTGGCGGGAATCGAACCCGGACCTACCGAGTGCGATTCCCTCGCACTAACCACTGGGCTACCGCGCCCTCCGCGACAATCTCCATAACTTTCTTTTTATTCACCCAATTTAGACCGGAACCCAGTGGGAGAGGCATCAACAAGGATCGTACCCTTCTTCCCCTACCACCAACCTCTCGGAAGGACTTACGGACCCACATGTTTAACGTGATCGTACTCCGCGTGAACACAGCGGCAGTTTTAGCAGCGGAGGGAATCGAACCCGGGCGTACCGAGTGTATTTTCCGCTCGCTAACCACTGGACTACCGCGTCCTGGGAGGGGGGGGTGTAAATTAGCTGCCATATCTGGACAACATATCGAACTACTTGAGAATTCTATAAATATACAAACAGTTCAGCAAAGTTTCAGTGGGCCAGAAAAGTTTCGAGCGATGGTAGATATAGCTATGTATAGGCATAATAAAGCGACCCTGTAAGACAAGATGAGACTGGTGGCAGCGCCCCCAAAGACAAATTTGGAAATTATCGCTTATATCACAGAAAGTGTGAGAGAAACGGGGAAAAAATTAAATTAAAAAGTTGTAAAGCGTCATTAAATTAGTACGAAATTTTATTTTGCAAAACTGAAAGGTGAAATTAGTAAACTCTAAGTGTTAGTTAGAATGTCATACGCAAAGTATATTTGTGATGCGTAAAACTGCACTTGCAAATGAAATATGCCAGACAATTTGCAAACGATCGTCTACTATCAGATGAACGATTTTGATCAGATATGTGCATGATGTGTGTACTCTGATCAGACGTGTATGTATGTGTACTTTCATCAGACGTGTGTATGTGCGTGTACTTGATCAGATGTGTGTATGTGTTGTTGTTGAGACCCAGACCGTCCGACCTACCAGAAAGGTGTAAGGTAACTGTATGGACGGCCGGGAAGTGCCACCCAATTTAGACCGGAACCCAGTGGGGGAGGCATCCACAGGGACCGTACCCTCCTTCCCCTACCACCAACCTCTCGGAAGGACTTACGGACCCACATGTTTAACGTGATCGTACTCCGCATGAACACGGCGGCATTTGTGGCAGCGTGCAAATCTAGCGCGCAAACCACGGGGATACCGCACCCGAGATGGCCAACAGCACGCGGCGTTCCGAGGTGGTCACCCACCAAGTACTAACCGCGCCCGATGCTGCTTCACTTCGGTGATCTAACGAGAACCGGTGTTTTCAGCACGGTACGGCCGTTGGCCTGTGTGCAAGTGTGTTGTTGTTGTTGTTGAAACCCAGACCGTCCGACCTACCAGAAAGGTGTAAGGTAACTGTTTGGACGGTCGGGAAGTGCCACCCAATTTAGAACGGAACCCAGTGGGGGAGGCATCCACAGGGACCGTACCCTCCTTTCCCTACCACCAACCTCTCGGAAGGACTTTCGGACCCACATGTCTAACGTGATCGTACTCCGCATGAACACGGCGGCAGTTTTGGCAGTGGCTGGAATCGAACCCGGGCCTACCGAGTTCAACTCCAGCGCGCTAACCAATGGGCTACCGCGCCCTGTGTGCAAGTGTGTGTACTTTTATGTATGAACTTTGATCGGATGTGTGTACTTTAATAAGCTGCTTTGATCAGACGTGTGCAAGTGTGTCGAAAGCCCAGACCATCCGAGCTTTAGACACACTTGCACTTTTATGTATGAATTTTGATCGGATGTGTGTATTTTAATAAGCTGCTTTGATCAAATGATTGTATGATGTGTGTACTTTAATGAGCTGCTTTGATCAGATGATTGTATGATGTGTGTACTTTAATGAGCTGCTTTGATCAGATGATTGTATGATGTGTGTACTTTAATGAGCTGCTTTGATCAGATGATTGTATGATGTGTGTACTTTAATGAGCTGCTTTGATCAGATGATTGTATGATGTGTGTACTTTATTGAGTTGCTTTGATCAGAAGATTGTATGATGTGTGTACTTTAATCAGATGTGTGTACTTCGATGAGCATTTTGTCATAAGAAAGATCATGATAGGCTACGTATAGTATGATGCCCTTTCCTGTATAAAACATGCTTGACTACTTACAACGGGCACTCTATATAAATTGAACCTTTATTTTAAATAGATAGTTTAGATAACTTATATTTTAATTCAGCATTTACAAATAAAATAATTTTTCACTTAATCTTAGGTGACTGTTTATCTGATGGAGGCCTCCTGGGGTGTAGCCCTGTGATATCCATATTTTAATCTAACCCTGGCTGCCACTATCTTTGTTATTTTATAATGAAACACTTGAATTGCACAATAAAACACTTGGAAATCTTAGGCCTTTCAAATGTTCAGCTATGCTCATAACTAATATTTTTCTATTATATATTTTTCGAATTTTCGAGAAATATATGCTGTCCACTTTCATCTCTCTCTCTCTCTTTCGATATACTGTCTCGGTCTCACACAAACATAATAATCCATATATATGCACAGATTCATACACACAATAATTATAGAGAATCACACACATTTATACATGAACTTTACATTAAAACGTTTATTTCCAATTCAGGGATGATTAAAAAGTGTAAATTTAATGGAAATTGAATTTCGATTTTCTTTTAACTTAGAAATGATATATTTTCCATGCATTGTACTACGTATACAGAAAATGCAAAATATCTTGCCTAAACCGGAAAAATAGCGGTTGAAATGAAAGAGATGCACAGAATTGATTAAAACTCACCCCATAAAATAGAAAATACAAGTAAAGACTGGAAATCCCTAGGAAGAAAACCTTATTTGTTGTAACTACGAAAAAGTTGAGTTGAAATCAGAGGACAGTAATCTTGGATTGTAATCAGAGTGCGTTTATTTCTTTTAGATAACAGAGATTCTAGATAACATGCAAGTACAAATAGATATCTGAAAATTAATATGTCTATATTGAGAAATTTAAATATACGCGATTATATGCTTGTTTGTTTGTCAATGGTTGTGTTTGTTATTTATGTTTTGTTTTATTTTAATATTTTAAAAACATTATATTTAAATAAACGTTCTTACTTAAACAGTGTGGTGATTCTATTCCATATTATTAGGGGGTGCTTTTAAACCAATTATTCCTTATTTAAATACTTAAGTTTTAAAAGATAATATTTTATTTGAAGATTTAAAACGATGTATGCGTTCTTATAGTATAACTCCATACATAACCTGTGTCAGCAACCCCCCCCCCCCCCCCTATGCTCAGTCCGGTAATAATTTGAATCAATAATTATAATAAATATTTAGGTTGAGAAGAAAAAAAGTCTCAAACATTTAGAGTTGTGAACTTTAATAATTAATAATTACATTATTTACTGGTTGATACCGGACTGCACAAATGGTGGCTTATAAGGAACGAATGCAATGTACTGAGTTATACATACGAACGCATACATCATTTTAAATCTTCACGTAAAATATTTTTTGAAACTAAATATTTAAATAAGGAATAATTGGTTTCAAATCACCTACTAAAAACATGGATAAAATACAAACAGTTCAGCAAAGTTTCAGTGGGCCAGAAAAGTTTCGAGCGATGGTAGATATAGCTATGTATAGGCATAATAAAGCGACCCTGTAAGACAAGATGAGACTGGTGGCAGCGCCCCCAAAGACAAATTTGGAAATTATCGCTTATATCACAGAAAGTGTGAGAGAAACGGGGAAAAAATTAAATTAAAAAGTTGTAAAGCGTCATTAAATTAGTACGAAATTTTATTTTGCAAAACTGAAAGGTGAAATTAGTAAACTCTAAGTGTTAGTTAGAATGTCATACGCAAAGTATATTTGTGATGCGTAAAACTGCACTTGCAAATGAAATATGCCAGACAATTTGCAAACGATCGTCTACTATCAGATGAACGATTTTGATCAGATATGTGCATGATGTGTGTACTCTGATCAGACGTGTATGTATGTGTACTTTCATCAGACGTGTGTATGTGCGTGTACTTGATCAGATGTGTGTATGTGTTGTTGTTGAGACCCAGACCGTCCGACCTACCAGAAAGGTGTAAGGTAACTGTATGGACGGCCGGGAAGTGCCACCCAATTTAGACCGGAACCCAGTGGGGGAGGCATCCACAGGGACCGTACCCTCCTTCCCCTACCACCAACCTCTCGGAAGGACTTACGGACCCACATGTTTAACGTGATCGTACTCCGCATGAACACGGCGGCATTTGTGGCAGCGTGCAAATCTAGCGCGCAAACCACGGGGATACCGCACCCGAGATGGCCAACAGCACGCGGCGTTCCGAGGTGGTCACCCACCAAGTACTAACCGCGCCCGATGCTGCTTCACTTCGGTGATCTAACGAGAACCGGTGTTTTCAGCACGGTACGGCCGTTGGCCTGTGTGCAAGTGTGTTGTTGTTGTTGTTGAAACCCAGACCGTCCGACCTACCAGAAAGGTGTAAGGTAACTGTTTGGACGGTCGGGAAGTGCCACCCAATTTAGAACGGAACCCAGTGGGGGAGGCATCCACAGGGACCGTACCCTCCTTTCCCTACCACCAACCTCTCGGAAGGACTTTCGGACCCACATGTCTAACGTGATCGTACTCCGCATGAACACGGCGGCAGTTTTGGCAGTGGCTGGAATCGAACCCGGGCCTACCGAGTTCAACTCCAGCGCGCTAACCAATGGGCTACCGCGCCCTGTGTGCAAGTGTGTGTACTTTTATGTATGAACTTTGATCGGATGTGTGTACTTTAATAAGCTGCTTTGATCAGACGTGTGCAAGTGTGTCGAAAGCCCAGACCATCCGAGCTTTAGACACACTTGCACTTTTATGTATGAATTTTGATCGGATGTGTGTATTTTAATAAGCTGCTTTGATCAAATGATTGTATGATGTGTGTACTTTAATGAGCTGCTTTGATCAGATGATTGTATGATGTGTGTACTTTAATGAGCTGCTTTGATCAGATGATTGTATGATGTGTGTACTTTAATGAGCTGCTTTGATCAGATGATTGTATGATGTGTGTACTTTAATGAGCTGCTTTGATCAGATGATTGTATGATGTGTGTACTTTATTGAGTTGCTTTGATCAGAAGATTGTATGATGTGTGTACTTTAATCAGATGTGTGTACTTCGATGAGCATTTTGTCATAAGAAAGATCATGATAGGCTACGTATAGTATGATGCCCTTTCCTGTATAAAACATGCTTGACTACTTACAACGGGCACTCTATATAAATTGAACCTTTATTTTAAATAGATAGTTTAGATAACTTATATTTTAATTCAGCATTTACAAATAAAATAATTTTTCACTTAATCTTAGGTGACTGTTTATCTGATGGAGGCCTCCTGGGGTGTAGCCCTGTGATATCCATATTTTAATCTAACCCTGGCTGCCACTATCTTTGTTATTTTATAATGAAACACTTGAATTGCACAATAAAACACTTGGAAATCTTAGGCCTTTCAAATGTTCAGCTATGCTCATAACTAATATTTTTCTATTATATATTTTTCGAATTTTCGAGAAATATATGCTGTCCACTTTCATCTCTCTCTCTCTCTTTCGATATACTGTCTCGGTCTCACACAAACATAATAATCCATATATATGCACAGATTCATACACACAATAATTATAGAGAATCACACACATTTATACATGAACTTTACATTAAAACGTTTATTTCCAATTCAGGGATGATTAAAAAGTGTAAATTTAATGGAAATTGAATTTCGATTTTCTTTTAACTTAGAAATGATATATTTTCCATGCATTGTACTACGTATACAGAAAATGCAAAATATCTTGCCTAAACCGGAAAAATAGCGGTTGAAATGAAAGAGATGCACAGAATTGATTAAAACTCACCCCATAAAATAGAAAATACAAGTAAAGACTGGAAATCCCTAGGAAGAAAACCTTATTTGTTGTAACTACGAAAAAGTTGAGTTGAAATCAGAGGACAGTAATCTTGGATTGTAATCAGAGTGCGTTTATTTCTTTTAGATAACAGAGATTCTAGATAACATGCAAGTACAAATAGATATCTGAAAATTAATATGTCTATATTGAGAAATTTAAATATACGCGATTATATGCTTGTTTGTTTGTCAATGGTTGTGTTTGTTATTTATGTTTTGTTTTATTTTAATATTTTAAAAACATTATATTTAAATAAACGTTCTTACTTAAACAGTGTGGTGATTCTATTCCATATTATTAGGGGGTGCTTTTAAACCAATTATTCCTTATTTAAATACTTAAGTTTTAAAAGATAATATTTTATTTGAAGATTTAAAACGATGTATGCGTTCTTATAGTATAACTCCATACATAACCTGTGTCAGCAACCCCCCCCCCCCCCCCCTATGCTCAGTCCGGTAATAATTTGAATCAATAATTATAATAAATATTTAGGTTGAGAAGAAAAAAAGTCTCAAACATTTAGAGTTGTGAACTTTAATAATTAATAATTACATTATTTACTGGTTGATACCGGACTGCACAAATGGTGGCTTATAAGGAACGAATGCAATGTACTGAGTTATACATACGAACGCATACATCATTTTAAATCTTCACGTAAAATATTTTTTGAAACTAAATATTTAAATAAGGAATAATTGGTTTCAAATCACCTACTAAAAACATGGAGCAAATCACCCCACACTAACTACTTTTTACATAGAATTTATGATTAAAATATTTTACGAGCCCGCTACGCAGATGTGGAATGTACGAAAAATCTATGAAACTTCACACCTATATAGTTATAAACTTGACTTACATTCAAGAAATATCTGGTTTTAGAGCTATCTGAATTATCTGCACACTTTTCCACTCTTCACTCCGAATGTAAACCCTGGAGGCAAAAGAAAGGTTTTACAGCTTCATCTTGGGGAAGTGCCAAATGTTGCAGATAATAATTCAGATGTCGCTGGGGTAAGATAAATCCTACCGAATTGCATGTATTTCTATCACAAAAAATTCGTATTGAATTAAGTAATATATATTACTACTGTTAATTTGACAAAAATAAATTACAATTTAGGTTAATTTTATAACCCAAACAATAAATAATATTCATACGTATTCAAATTTATTTTACGTTTCTAATTTACTTTAATCTTTTAATATTATGTACCTGCTCTACAAACAGAAATAAACTATTTACTACTTCCATTCAGTAGGGATTTTCAATTAAGTTAACTAAAAAGTGACTAAACTTGATTTATTTATGCTAGAATTCACTTTTGAGTAAATTATTTTTATTTCAAAATTCTGCAAGAAAAAATTTGAAAAATCTCCATTGTTGGTCCAAATTATGATAATTATAGCATGTTACCCTTCACTTTAAAGAACTTGAAAATATATTTCGATTGATAACAGTCTTGACAATGTATCCAACAAAAGGCATACGTCCCCTCCCACCTCCCTCGAGGGAAGCTAAAGACGTCACAAACATAAATATCCCATTTCGACTATTTATGACTACAATGATTGAAACTGTTAAGCTCCGTGATCATTTTGTCATGAGTAACACTTTTTACTCCAAATTATGCCACATTTTGTCCTATGCTGCAATGTTAAAAAAATATAATAGAAAAGAAAATATAGTTTTCACTCGAATTAAAAAAAAATTCTACCTAGTTCTAGATTTTTTTTTTAATTAAATAGCCGGATATAAAGTTATGTGAAAATCCATTAACATTTTTGGCAGCTAGTGTGTACACATTTGACCACATACAGACAGACAGAAGGACATCACTCGAAAATTGATCAATGCATGTTCAGGAGGTACTGAAATATATGTTCGCATCGAAATCTCGAAATAAACAATTTTCCTGAAAACAATACTATACACTAAGATTTTCCTTTGCGTTAATGAGAACAGATAGGAATTTACCAATACTTATATTTTTATAGTAAAAAAAAGTTTTTAAAAAGGTTTGATAAATATTTCAGACAAATGCAGTGTCATAATTATCCCTTTTCGTTATTGATTTGTACATTTGTAGAGAAATTATAGAGAGCAACGGTGAAATACACCGTTTTTCGATTTAAACTTAGCTTAGTTTGAAATGGCTCGTGAAACGAACTCTAAGAGCTCCAACGAGTAGGAAGTGGGAGTTAACGAAGACAATTAAGGGTGTTAGCTAAGCGTAGCGAGCAGGGGGCTGAGTCCCCTAGTTCTATGAATTATAACTCAAGTACGGCACAAAATCTAAGATATTGTGTCCCTTTATCACTCGTTTAAAATATCTAGTGATTGTTCACTCAATGCATTTAAAATAATTAATTTTGAAACAATTTTGAACAAAAAATAAGTTTAAATAATAAATGCAATTTTACAAATTTCTTTCAGTTTTCGAAACATTGAAGACTGCCTGATTCCTTACAGTCCTTAAAATCAACAAAAATCTAACGTTTATCGAGATTAAAATAGTCATACAAAATTGCATTCGATTTTTCCAAATTTGTTTGACAGATATTGAGCACGCAGAGTCACAGATAAACAGCCACGAATCCACACAGATCGACGGATAAAAATGATTATTGTTATTATAAATCGTTGTATTTGTATTGTGAGGGGGGGGGGTCACAAAACGGAAAAATTAATATTATTTGAGAAGTTGGAATGTTTACCAAATAACAGTTTTTTGCCGATATACTTTACTGTGCATTTAGGAAAAGTAAAATGGCTTAAGAGGAAAGAAGAAGAGAACTGAAACAGCAAAAGAAGGAAATCTCTAAAGATTAAACAAAGACAACAAAGAAAAAGCAGTAGAAAAAATAAACATAATAAAAAGGTATAGATTATCAAGAAGAGACCTTATTTAATGCAAGGAAGAATACGAATTTATTTGAAACACGAGAAAAATAATCTGAGATTTAAACCAATGTGTTTCTAGTTTAAGATCAAACAAACATCAATCAATAAAAGAACAAAATACTCACATCGGAAATTACTAGACTGGAGAGAAGCGTTCAATTATTGGTAGAGTTTTTACTTTTTCCATTTTAGGCGTTAAAACGGAAAATCTGTATATGAAAATGAAAGTATCTTTGTTGTTTGCTTATATATCTGTACAAAATACAAATCCACAATACAAATCAAGTTTTATTCTCCACATTACCACGGGTAACTTCGTCTATATTTCGAGTTTCTATTACCAGGGTTTGTCGAAATGACAATAAAAATGCAACATTAAATCTTCCATAGTAGTTTCTGCAGACGATTAATTTCCGCGACTTAATTTGAAGAAACCGATTTCTTGTTGATCAGAAAAAAGTTAAATCAAATGTTTTAATATGGCAGGCGATATTTAACACTTTCCAACATAGTTGAAACGTGTTTATGACTTTTTATGACTTTGGTCATTGTGTCTGTCTGTCTTTCTATCCATTCGCACGATAACTTCCATTAAGAGAATTTATCGAATTAAAACTTTTCAACATATACTGTCGGAAAATAAAATCTCAACACTAAGAAGAAATAAATTTAGAGAAATGAAATTGTGTTGGTAACATATATTTTGATTAAAGTTTCAAGGTCACAGGTTAAAGTATGCTCGAGAAGATCCATTTCGGATGTGAAATGGTGGTACATTAATAACCTCTGTAGTCGACACGATTTTGAATGCAAGCTTGCAAACGTGCATGCATTGTGTCGTACAGGTGCAGTATGCCATTTTGTGGGATGGATTCCATGCGTGTTACACTTGGTCAGTCAAATCAGCAACGGTTAATGCTGATTGTGTTGAAGCTGAATTTGTCTTCCAATAATGTCCCGTAAGTGCTCGATGGCAGAAAGTTCTGGTAATCTCGCCGGCCAAGGCAACATGTCGACACTCTGTAGAGCATGTTGGGTGACAGCAGCGATATGAGGATGAGCGTTATCCTATTGGAAAACACCCTCATGAATACTGTTCGTGAATGGCAGCACAACCCGTTCAATTACCAGTCTGATGTACAAATTTGCTGTCAAGGTGCTTGGGATAACGACGAGAGTGCTCCTGCTGTCATAGGAAATGACTCCCCAGGCCATCACTCCTTGCGTAGCTTCAGTGTGTCTGCACCGCAGACATCTTGGTTTCAAGCGCTCATCTGGCCTCCTTCTTACCAGCATACGACCATCACTGGCACCGATACAGAAACGACTCTCATCTGAGAATCCAACAGTTCTCCACTCCGCCCTCCAATGAGCTCTAGCTTGGCACCACTGACGTCACAGATGGCAGTGATGCGGAGTTAGTGGTATGAACGCTACAAGCTGTCTGGCTCGGAGCTGTCCCTCAAGTAATCGATTTCTTACAGTTCGCTGTGCCACTCTGGGGACAACAGAAGCTCTAATTGCTGCTGCAGATACAGTTTTCCCTCTCAGTAGTCGGCGGTTGTCCCTCTCATTAGTGACTCGTGTGCGGCCGGACCCCGGCCTTCTTGAGACAGTGCCTTCTCGTGACAACTGCTGCCAATAATCATACAGAGTGACAACTGCTTCCAATAATCCTACAGAGTGACAACTGCTGCCAATAATCATACATCCCTGCCAAGTCTTTCTGCAATATCGCGGAAAGAAAATCCACCTTCTCGTAGCCCTATTATACGGCCTCGTTCACACTCACTAAGCTGCTGATACTGCCTTATTCGTCTCCTTAAAGGCATTCTTGATTCAAACCTAGCTCACAACGTCCAATGCGGACGATAAATAACGCTCACGAAGTTTACCTCACGAATTTAAAGCAAACGTGATTTTCATAGTCATAGTGGCGATACAAGTGCCACTCTTATTCGTCTAACGCAAAATTTGAATAGGCGTCCTCTTTCATGTGCAAAAACGCACCTCCCAAATTTCGTTTATCTAGAACAACTCCTTCTTGATGTTGGGATTTTAATTTCTGCCCGTGTATTTCTTGCGAGTTTGCCCATTCATGTAATCAACACTTTGCCTAAATATATATGAAAAGAAATTTTTTGTGAAAGCTAACTATAATTATGTCAATTGAAAATAAAAATAGCATTGTCACATTAAGCCTATAAAATTTAGATGTACTACATTTTCTTTTGACTAAACAATTTCAGTGCTGTGTTTACAGTTAGCTGTGTCATTCTGAGGCCAACAGAAGCTCTAATTGCTGTTGCAGATGCAATACAAACTGCCACAGCCATGCGGCAAATACGGCGGTCTTCCCTCTCACTAGTGGCCTGTGTGCTGTCGGACCCCGGTCATCTTGAGACAGTGCCTTCCCGTGACCACTGCTGCCAACAATCATGCACAGTGGATAGATACATCCCTGCCAAGTCTTTCTGCAATACCGCGGAAAGAAAATCCACCTGCTCGTAGCCCTATTATACGGCCTCGTTCAAACTCACTAAGCTGCTGATACTGCCCTCTTCGTCTCCTTAAAGGCATTCTTGACTCATACCTAGATCACAACGTCCAATCTGGACGATAAATAACGCTCACGAAGTTCACATCGCGTATTTAAAGTGAAAGTGATTTGCATGATCATAGTGGCGCTACCAGCGCCACTCTTATTCGTCTAACGCGATATTTGAATAAGTGCCCTGTTTCATATGCAAAAACGCGCCACCCAAATTTCGTTTATCTAGCACAATTCTTTCTTGGTGTTGGGATTTTATTTTCCGCCAGTGTAGTTGTAAATTGTTGTCTTTGGTCATTCTGTATATCAGTTTGCACGATAACTTCCGTAAAAATGACTTTGCCGAAATGGCATTTTAGTATGTTGTTGAGACGGTTTGTGGGATGTGTTGCAATGAAAATGAATAATATCACCCAATATGTTTCGGATTCGACGTGGGGTTAAAAAATGAAATACATTAAACCCTACTGGATTTAACTTTTCCAACATTTTTTAGACGGAGAAAACATTCACAAATTGTTTTGAAAATTTTAAGAAATATTCAATTTACCACAAAATTTCAAATAATTATAAAATAACGAAATTCAAATTATTCAAATTATAAAAAAAAATTGCAACAAAAATATATTGGGTTGTTTTTTAAATAAAATTTGAAATATTAATTACACACATATTATATAAAGAGATCACGTGATTCATTGCAAAATAGAATATGACTACCATTTTTTGTTCACTATGTGTTTTTCCCGTATATGTTTACATATTGTTTACATTTTTATTTCGTGTTGCATTCGTCTTAAAACTGCTTTATTTTTGCGTAATATTTATGTATCTAAATTCTGTGACAACGCAATTAAAATTTTTTTTATTTTAACTGGTCACTAAATTTTATATTTTTCTACAAAGAAGCATAATTTTAATGCTGATCTATAGCATACAGAATATAAACAAATGGAGCGAATGTAAGACGAGTGCTATAAAAATTGCTGAGTTTTCCTTCAAGCAAAATTATTTAGCTCTGGGATCTGGTCGGGAATATAAGTGATGGGAATGAATTTGATTTTACATAGCTAGGCAGATGATTTATAAAGTAAAATGTTTGTCATAGGTAAAATAATTTCGGAGAACTAATTTAACATGAAATAAGCAAATGTTATAGTTTCTATAATAACGAAATACTATAATTGTCACGTAATATTAACTGCAAAAGCATCATAAACGCTTTGAAAATTATACTTTCGATGACGTCATTCGAAAAAAAAATTCACTTTGTGTCGCTAGCATTGTTTTCTCGATGAGGTTTGAAAATCAATTTTGTAGATGGCAATTTTTATAGCAATTTTAAATGCAAAAAATCCGATGTGGGCAGCACATGACTTTCCTTATATAATACAGGGAATTTACTACTTTTTCAGTGAAACGAAAATAGATTATTCTTATAGTAGATACTTATTTTCTTTCCAAGATATTGAATTTTCGTCAATTAGTTGTCATTTTCATTGATATAGTGTCATTTTTATCCATTTGACAACATTTTCGTTAATTTGGCAACATTTAAAAAAGTCGCCAAGTAGGCGACATTCCGCCAAATTCGTCGCCAGCACCACTCTACGCGTTATGGACAGAGAAATAAGTTATTTTTATAGCAGATAAATGACTATATTGGCGTTCAAATACAAAAGTATTACTCAAAGTATATTTTCTCATGAGTAGAATGAACTAGATCCACGAGAATGATGTCACCCAATTTATCGCATGGTATTACATATGAAAAGTGTATATGTTTCCCAACAGTTAATATTTTCTTTTAATTTATGGGATTTTTTTGATAAATTTATTTGAAAAATGTACAATATCTCTCATGAAATGTTCATACTAGCGTTCTAAAGTTTAGGTCAATCGTTTTCTAAGGACACATTACATAAGAAATGTTATTTGCGTAACTTTATTATAAAGGTTTTGAATTTTTGATGATTTTTTTTTTAAATTTCACTCGAAAATTTAGATGGGTTATGAACATTCAATTGTGTTTAAAAACAATAAGCTTCCAATATTCTCGGATTGTAATTTTTGTACCGAATTTAATTCGAATCGCTCCATTCGTGCGTGAGATATTGTCTCCACAGACTCATTGACATAGACACAAAACCACACACACAGACATACATCGTCTCAAAAATGTTCGATTCGTGATAAGGGATGCTTAAAAAGTGCTTTCCCGTCAAAAACTCGAATTCGAATTTTCGACCCCGTCACAATATTTTCCCTATACATTATACTATGTATATAGAGAAAGTAATAAAACTGCATTTCTGTTGGAAAGTGTTTCATAATCAATTCTTAATGCATGACTAATATTTCTTTTCATTCAATTTATAAGATTTAAACAATGCAGACATGAATATAAAATATATTTTAAAAATAATGAATAATATAATTTACAATTGGGTTATATGTGCTACGATATTGGGATATAAGATAACGGGAATGAGAGATTGATTTTTTCAAATTCTTAAATCATTTGTTCTATGTTGGGAAATATTTTTCAAACTCATATCTTTTATTGCGTTTTACTGATTGTTGAAATACGATAAAAATGGTTTTTATATCCTCCGATATTTTAGCCACATCATTTTAACGTATGTCGACATAAGCTAAATATTTATCAAATAAGTATTTAGGATATGTTTACGCTTTGTACATTTATTTGGAAACGGGATAAGATTATTTTATACTTTGCATCTACCTGCGTTGATAATTTTGTACAGCAGGGATTAACATTTTTATATTTATTTTTACAGGATATAATCTAGAAATTGTTGAAGAACTGCATAAATTAGAATACTAATTGTTTTTGCACACATATTAATTCACTGGATATATCTTCAAGTAATTTCAGAAAAACACGATGAAAAGTCATGAGTGAATGTTTAAACAATTCATTAGTAACAGCATGCAAAGCTGATTAAATGTAGCAACCGCTTTCAAAGGCAAAAAATAGTCTTTTCAAGATAAATTAGAATAAAAGCAGCTACCACAGAAATATAGCAAAGGCAGGGAATTATCTGTAAAATGTATATACCGCATTCAAAATCCAAAAAGAGCTTTATACACTAAGATAATGTTACAAAGCAGCCACGTCAGCGAAGCAACATTTCTGTGGAATCTAAAAACTGATTTCAAAGGTAGAAAACATCTTCTTTGTCCAAGATAAATGAGACAGAGCATCAACTGCAGCAGATGTAGGAAATTTTCTATCAAATGTGACAATCGCTTTTAAAAGGCAAGTAAGGTCTTCTTTTGAAAAGAAGACAAAGTAGCTACTACAAGATAAAAAAATAAATTATATTCCAAAATTTCTCTGTAATTTTCATCTACTGTTTCCGTTAACTGCCAAAACTGTTTTTATATACTGTTTACGCTGTTATTAATGAAGTAAATAACTAGAACACAACGTAAAATACTGCACATGTAAGCGTCAAATGTAGGCGAGCGTTTCGGAAATTCCTGGATTCTGTCAGTATTTCAAGAATTTCTGAAACAATTGTCTGCACTCTAGTAATTTAAGCATTTAATATTTTAAGAATATCGTATTTTCAGCAACTCGTACTCCAAAAATGCAATATGTAAGCATTTAGTATTTTAAGAACCTAGTGTTTTAAGCACTGAGTATTTCACAAATATAGTATTTAAGCATTTAATATTTTAAGAATCTAGTATTTCAAAAATGTAGTATGTAAGTATCTAGTATATAAGCATCTGGTATTTTAAACGGTGTTCTAATTATATTTATTACTAGTTTACAACAGTTATTTATTACTTAAAATCGTGTTCTGTTTTTCTAACAAAGGATTTTAATTTAAGATAGTATAATACATCAATCTAAACTAATTCTTTAAACATCCTTACAAATGAAAAAGTTTCAATTTTATGGGAAAATGACAATACAAATGAAATATTACACAAATATGTATCCACTGAAACAGTTTCTTAGATTTATAGCAGTTTTTAGTTTATAAATTTAGTTTTATATATTTTTTTTGAAAATGAATATACAGGGTGTCTCAAAAAGTTTGAAACGCGCTTTAATTATTTAACTGTTGGAGATAAGTGGGAAATGTAAATTGCAAAAATGTTGAAAGTAAGGTAGGCAATAAGCCTACGTTAATGAAATAGTCCTCCCATACATTTTCAAAAAGTTACACTTTTTAAATTTTTATACGATCCCCTTAGGCAAATTTGGTCAATCAAAAAATTTGTATTTTTAATGCAACAAGAGCATTAAAAAAATCGTATATCTGTAATCTAAATCTGTAATTGTATATCTTTGAAATCAACTGAATTATGATAAAGGAAAAGATCTGACTTATGCCACTTTTCCTACCCTGTTTAAGGCTGTTTCATCAGTGAAAATATCGATCATAAACAAATTGACGATGGAAATTGTTTAGATCAAAAATACTTTTTTTATGTGTCAAATTTTTTTTATCACAAATGCATCTAAATAAAGCATTCCACATACAGAGATCATATACAGCAGTGGTACTCGCTACACGGTTGGGTATCCTATGTATTATCATCTAGTCCTATCTTTTTTGTGATATGTCATAAATTTACATGTCTAATTTGATATAGGGTCCCCATTCACAATGTTCAATTTCAATGAAATATATCTCGCTCAATTTTAAAGATAGAGATATGCGGGTTTTTTTAATGATCTTGATGTATTAAAAATAAAAATTTTCTGATTGGCTAAATTTGTCTAAGGGGCTCGTATAAAAATGTAAAAAGTGTAACTGTTTGAAAATGAGTGGGAGGACTAGTTCATTAACGTTGTCTTATTTCCTACCTTACTTTTAACATTTTTGCAATTTACATTGCCCACTTATCTCCAACAGGTAAAGAATTAAAGCACGTTTCTATCGTTTTGGGTCACCCTCTATATAGTTTCTAGAAAAGTGATTCAGAATCTTAATAACTTTGGAAGGAAGGATCCGTGAGTGTAAACATAACATCTGTCTATTGTTAAGTTACCATGCCCGAATGAATAAAAATGATTGCAGCACACTAGCGGAGAATTTAAAAAGTTAGAGTAAGGAACACTGCAACAAAAAGAGATAGAATGCAAATGTCAATTACAAAATTTGTAGATGATTATCTATTAAGTAGGAATCGACATCAGAAAAGCGCGAAACGCATACGTGGAAGGCAATATTACCTGTCAGAAAATCGCTTCGTTAGAGACGGTGACACCTGCAATACTTGCCAAAGTATCCTGTAATATTTTTTCTCAAATGTAAATGTGTATTGTTGCTGACGAAGGGCATTTTAAGCAGGTTGTACATTATACTACGGTGCTTGTAACTGTTTATAATAGTATTCCTGAATAAGGTATATTCACTAATAATCATATTATGTAAAGTAAATACATTATGTAACAGTTTTATGGTCGATTCTTACTCATTAAACAATGCTCTAGAACTTTTTATTCGGCATTTTTTCGTATATTTTACGTTCCTGCCGAATTCGATATCTTAACTCTTTAAATTCCCTACTAGGGATGATGCGATCATTTTTAACACTTTATAACATCTTTATGACTTTGTTCATTCCTTCTATGTGTCGGTCTGTCCGTTCTCACGATAACTGCCGTAGAAATGTCTTTATCAAAATGAAATTTTAGTATGTTGTTGCGACGGTCAGTGGGACATATGGGAATGTAAATAAATGAAATCACCCATTAATTTTGGATTAAACCCGGGTTGAGGAAATGAAATATATTGAATCCTATGGGGCCTAATTTTTCAAACAATTTTTAAGCGAAGTTAAAATTCACAAATTGCTTCGGAAATTTAGGAAATATTTAACTTATCCCATTAATTATATAAAAGAAATTTCAGCAAAATATGTTTCGTAGTTTCTTAAATAGAAATTAAAATAATAATTACACCCATATAATAACAAGATATCACGTGACCCACTTCAAAATAAAATAACGCATCCATCTTTTAATGGATGTAGAATGTAAACAAGTGATTTTAAGATGAGCTGTATAAAAATTGCTGAATTTTTTTCACTCAAAATTATTTAACTGTGGAGTCTGGAATAAAAGTGATATGAATGAAATATTCATTGCTTTTACATAGAGAGCCAGACGATTTATATTTTGATGACGTCATCTGAATAAAGTTCATTTTTTATATGAAGTTTTAAGTTTTCAAATATAATAATATTGCAGTACTGTGATAATTTAAAATATATCAGCGCTGAATGTATTGCAATTTGCAGATGTTTAAATAAAGTTGCATTTGAGTTGGAAAGTATTTAATAAGCATTGAATTATGCATGACTGATCTTTCTTGTTATTCTTTCTTACAGTGTCATTTTATAATAGACAAATCTAAAATATACCCTTATTGACCTTTCCGTACAAAGTTATTAGGATGCGTAAAGGCTTACCTACAAACATTCGATATAAGTTATCTCAGAAACGCACAGTTTAGTTAAGGAAACATCTATATCCACAATAGAAAATAAAACTTTGCAAAATAACAAGAAAAGGGACACAACTGCCTTTTTTGTCACCCATTAAATAACAGAATTATTTTCATGAACTAGTGTTTAAGTGAAACTGAGCAGCATCAAGATAGGACCCCTTAAACGTTATAAATACTTTCACACTTATTTAGAGTCACAAACTTTAATCTGTGATGCAAGAATTTATGTATTTTGCCCCTGTATGCACTACGCTACATCAACGAGCCCATTTTAAATCGAATTTATTTCATTACTGGAGTCACAAACTTTAGTTTGTAGTCCATGAATTCATGTATTTTGTCCCAGTGCCGTATGTACTACACAACATTGGTGCCTCAATTTCAAAACGATTTTATTTCATTACTGGAGTCACAAACTCTAATTTGTGATGCACACATTCATCTATTTTGCCTCTGTGCAGTTAAGAATGTGCTTACTACGCAACATCAATGCCTCCATTTCAAAATGATTTTATTTCATTACTATTTACTTTAGGTAGAAATCCCTATGGCAAATAAACATGTTTACATCATATGCATAATTCCAGTTCATACGAGGCTTTAATTGCATTGAGTTAAGCTTCTGGAGTTATTAGTAGAGTGATAAAATCGACTAAAATTTAAAATTATGTATTAAATCAATTACTTGTTTCATATGTTTAAATGCATAATTATATCGGGAATTTCTAGAATGGTGTGTTACAGTTGTATTACTCCATTTTCAGCGGCATTCTGAGACTGAATGACATGATATAAGTACCTCTCATAACCTCTATAGTAATCAATTCATCGTCTAGATGGTGATGTAATGCACGAGTAGAATGTACAGAAAAAAGCAGATGATCAACTAAACCTTATATTACAATTTTACAATAACTTATAAATGATCACCATACATTTATTTATAAGATCGCTTTGAAATAGCTTCACCACTTTTTATTGTGTCTTTTGGGCAGAAAAAATGCTCAATTCATTTCATTTGTCTTTTACAACACGATTACAGTCTAGCTCGAGCTGGTTTTCATTAGAGGCACTAATTAACATCCCCAGAGTATACGGCGTGGCCGAAAATGTAAAACAATACCAAATTATGTTTAAAATTTTCCTTTTCTTAAATACCACTCAAATTATATAATAAAAATCTGATGTGGGCAGCACATGACTTTCCTTATATAATGCAATGAATTTACTACTTTTACAGTAAAAAAAAAGGTTATTCTTATAGTTGATACTTATATTCCTTCCAAAATATAGAATTTTAGTTAATTAGTCGTCATTTTCATCGATTTAGCGTCATTTCTATCCATTTGGCGAGATTTTCGTTAATTTGGCAACATTTAAAAAAGTCACCAAGTTGGCGGCATTCCTACACATTTGTCGCCAAAATCTCACCAAACGTTATGTAAGGAGATATAAGTTACTCTTATAGCAGATAAATGACTATTGGTATTATCAAATACAAAAGTATTACTCAAAGTATCTTTTCTCATGAATGGAACGAGCTGGATCCACGAGAATGATGTCACCAAATTTATCGCACGATATTCCATATGAAAAGTGAAACCGTTACTCAACAGTTAATATATTATTTTAATTTATGGGATTTTTGATACATTTATTGGAAAAATGTGCAATATCCCGAGAACGGTTCATGCTAGTGTTCTAAAGTTTATGTCAATCGTTTTCTAAGGAAAAATTACATAACAAATATCTATTTACGTAACTTTATTAAAGGTTTTGATTTTTTGAAGATTTTTTTAAAATTTCACTCGAAAATTTAGGGAGGTTCTGAACATTCGATTGCGTTTAAAACAATAGGCTTCCAGTATTCACGGAATGTGATTTGTGTACCAAATTTCATTCGAATCTATTCGTTTTATTTCATTCGCTATTCTATTCCATTCGCTCTATTCGTTTGTGAGATATCGTCTCCATAGACTCACTGACACACACACACACACACACACACACACACACAGACAGACATCACCTCAAAATTGTTTGATTCGTGATCAGGGATGCTGGAAACGTTTTCTTCCGTCGAAAACTCGAATTGGAATTTTCGACCCCATCTTTATACTTTCCTTATACATTATGTATATAAGGAAAGTAAAAACATCCGGTAAAAATCAAGTCGTGTTGATAAGAACAGGAAGGTAGAGATAGATTATTTTAAATCTATAAAATTTTAGAAAACATAGTGCGCAGATCAGTGCGCAAAGCACATCTTAAAATTAGAAAGCAGGCAAATTCTTAAGGAAAACAATGTTGAAGACCCAGACCTCACGATCAACCCTAGGGTTTACGGTAGCAATATGTGAGGCCGGAAGGAAAACAATGTGTAATAAATATTTTAAATAGTAGATTTCTTCTAGAAGATTACAAAAAGTACCTGATCCATTCACGGAACTTCAAGCAGTGACTAACTGAAGTAGAAAATACTTTGGCGATGATAGTTTATTAGAGTCTTAATTCCAAGTCACGTTGTACAGAATGAAACTATCCAATGCGATATCTCAAATAAAAGTAAACTTAATAGCACAAACATATCCCCAAATTAAGTAGCAAAACATACTGAACACAAAATAGTATATTTAAAGTTCAAATGCCAATAATATCACAAGTTCAAAACGTATTCAAAAACACTCAGGAAAAACACAAGCGACCATCTTGAGTTGGAGTTGAGAAGTCCACATTTCTTTCAAGTTCGTATCTTAGCAAGCTTCTCGCCACCAGTGAGGATATTGACAATTCTATGATTTGAGTAAAAAATATTTGAAATCTGTGCAAAATCTTAAGAGCGGTTCACACCAGAATTAAGCTTTAAAGTATTTTCCCGTTTGGTTTTCTTGGAATTTTCTCCGGGATATATATTACCATTTTGACAGCATGATCATTTTTTGCAAATGTTTAATAACACTGGAGAACCAACTTTGACGTTTTGTGTATCTCAGTGATTAAACCATGTCACATTTGTGTTGTTTCATCTGCTGAATATGAAAATGGTCACTAAAATGCTCTATTCTGCTACTTAAATGCTCTATGTTTTCGATAAAACACATTTTACAAATTTGCATATACATATCCTATTATAATCTTTAAGAAACTTGTCGCTTATTATAACAAGGGTCTAATAATAGTCTGCTAGCATTGTTGCATTCGATTACCCTTAGTTCTATTTTCCGACAGCCACGAACTCCCGATGAAACTATAACCGTGATCGTTACTGACAACTACAGTTAGTTGGGAAGAAACCCAGATGAGATTGTAAAATGAATATTATTCTCACGTATCATTGCTAGAGGGGCTTCTACATGGAGTTCAAAACATTCTTTTCGACTACACACCGTCCTTTCAGACTAGTATCTTGGCTGATCCGCAATTTTTAAGTTCTTATTCATGATCAGCATGTCCAATTTAGAAAATAAAATACTAAATTTGCCACAAAGTCATTTCGGCCTTTGCTTTCTTATTACTCTCATTGAAATACAAAGTAATGTATAAAGAAAGTATTGGATTCGTGTCGAAAATCACAATCGAGTTTTCGACGGATCTACACATTTTGGGAACACGAAATGTGCAATACATAGTATTGTATAAGGTAAGTATTGGACTCGTGTCGAAAATCACAACTTGAGTTTTCGACAGATCTACACATTTTGGGAACACGGAATGTGCAATACATAGTAGTGTATAAGGAACGTTTTGGACGTGTATTGAAAATCACAACTCGAGTTTTCGACGGATATACACAGTTTTGGACCACGAAATGTCCAATACATAGTAGTGTATAAGGAAAGTATTGGACTCGTGTCGAAAATCGTGTGTTTGTATGGATGTGTCTGTCTGTCTGTCAATGTACATATTCACTCTAACTCAAAAACTAATGATCCAACTTTCATAAATTTTTATAAGGATGGGTTACAATGGTTCTGACTATATTTGGGTACGATTCGAGACAAAAGTATCTATCTATCTTTTTTAGAAGGGCCCTACGAAAATAGCATGTATCCACTCTAGCTAAAAATCCAATTGAACAAAATTTCACAAAATTTGGTGGATAAGTCACGTGTGAGTAACCCTGGTGCTAATTAGATATCGGTACGATTCGAAAATAAAAAAGAACCTGCCTTTTGTTTTGCGAATTGGCCGGCAAAATTCGTCCATATCTAATATAATAGATTACGTATACCCAAATGTTTCAATCAAATTCTTCTTTCATACGTAACTTTTGACGAAGAAAAGTCTGAAACCAACCTCATAACTCTAGGACTAGCCTTATTTGAGATATATTAATGTTTTTCGCATTTTTGCTACGCAGCCTTTGAAAATATGGCCAGTTACAAAATGAAAACGAAATTTGAATTAAAAATGGAAATCCAGTGTAATTTCAAATACAAATGGGTGTTATTTTGAGAAGCTAAACTCATTGTAATTAATTATTAAACAAACAAAGATAATATAAATTTGTGTCTGTAATGAAAGTCATATGCTGTCCACATCAGATTTTTAACATTATTACTGCGTATAAAGAAACCAAAGATTAATCTTGCATAATTTATACATCCAATTAAGGTGGTCTCTTATTCCAGGAATGACTAACTTCATTTTTTGAACTCGTTCTGCGCATATGATGTTAGAAAAGAAGGAAACGTACACATCATTTCTAAGGCTCTCTAGAGAGAACGAACTTGCTTAATGCGACTGTATATTACTCCACCGACGTTACTAAATCTTCTAGGACGTCACTGGGGAAGGTGTGCGTAGCACAACTCAATATCTCTCCCCAAGCTGTTCACGCCTTGATATTGCCACTTCAAAATTACTCGTTTACTATTTATTCCCAGCACTATTAGTTTCTAAGATATAAGTACTACAACATTTAAACATGAAAAATGTATAATATTCGTCAAATTGATAAGTAGATTGCTCAAGAACAATAAGAGAACTGGAAAAACAAATTCTAATTCTAAAAACTGGATTTTCAGAAGAATATTTTTATCTCTAACTATTTCTATTCGTCTTTATTGAATTAAATGACATTGCACATGAAAGTAAGCTAACCTAAGCAAAAAAAATCTGATGTGGGCAACACATGACTTTCCTTATGTAATGTAATGAATTTACTACTTTTACAGTAAAAAAAAAAGGTTTTTCTTATTGTAGATACTAATATTCTTTCCAAGATATTGAATTTCCGACAATTAGTCGTCATTTTCATTGATTTAGCGTCATTTTTATCCATTTGGTGAGATTTTCGCTAATTTGGCAACATTTCAAAAAGTCGCCAAGTTGGCGACATTCTGCGAAATTCGTCGCCAAAATCTCGCCAAGCGTTATGGATGAAGAAATAAGTTATTCTTACAGCAGATATACGACTATTGGCGTTCAAATACAAAAGTATTACTTAAAGTATCTTTTTTCATGAATGGAACGAGCTAGATCCACGAGAATGATGTCACCCAATTTATCGCATGGTATTACATATGAAAAGTGAACATGTTTCTCAATAGGAAATATTTTTATTTTATGACTTTTTGATATTTTTTTGAAAAATTGTGCAATATCTCGAGAACGGTTTATGTTAGCGTTTTAAAATTTATGTCAATCGCTTTCTAATGAAAAATTACATAAGAAATATCTATTTGCGTAACTTTATTAGTGGTTTTGAATTTTTACGATTTTTTCAATATTTCATTCGAAAATTTAGGAGGGTTCTGAACATTCGATTGCGTATAAAAATAATAGGCTTCCACTGCTTATGGATTGTGATTTTTGCTCCAAATTTTGTTCGAATCGGTCCATTCCTTCGTCAGTTATCGTCTGCACAGACTCACTGACACACACACACACACACACTTTCACACACACACACACACACAGACATCTCTCCAAAACTCTTTGATTCGTGATCAGGGATGCTTGAAACGTGCTCTCCCGTCGAAAACTCGAATTCGAATTTTCGACCGCATCACAATACTTTCCTTATACATTATGTATATAAGGAAAGTAACTAGCTCAGACAAAAACATTTCTTTTCGAACAGAAAAAGAGAGTTCAAAGAATTTAAATATTGAAATAGCTTTTATATATTCATAAATGCCACCTTATTTTTACTAAAATAATTATAAATTGACTGGATTTTTATCTATTAACTTTGGAATTGTAATTGTCCAAAATATTAACATTTTTCGTATGTCTTCGATTTCAGCAGAATATCCAGATTTAGCTCCTTATACCCAAGGATACCCAGACCTAAGGCTCCTTATACCCAGGGATACCCAGACCTATATACTGAGGCCGGAAGCGTAATCCTTTAGCATTTGCTCTATTCGTATTTTCACTTAAAAATGTACTATTGAAATAATTTTTGGTGAGTGTTCTATACCGAACTGCTTTCTAAACATACTAGAAAAGGTTTTAGGTTATTTTGCTTTCCCAGAAACGAAGAGGGAATAAAATAACTGACTTATAAATTGTCGGATTATTATAAATAGTAATTACAAATTGTTTCAAATGATTCAAGAGGTCTTTCTGAGCTCATAATAAAGCCATAATTTCTTCTATACAATATGGGAACTGTAACAGATATGAAATACGAGTATAAATATAAATACCCTTTCATAAAATTTAATAAGACCGTATTTTTTGCAAAAAATAAATAAATAAATATCCATCTATTTCATTCCTTATTTGTTAATCCTTATGGAGTTTGAATCTTATATTTGATTCTTGTTAATATATGTCTCGAAATTACAAATGTTACTTCAATATTATTCATATTTATAAAAATATAACCTAATTGCAAATTTGTTAACGTTATCAAGCGCATGTAAGGTTTAAAAATCAATATTTGAACAAGGTAAAACCGTCAAATATGGTAACCCATATATTTACAGAAACCCATATATTTACCCATATATTTACAGACTTCAATATGCTTGATAAGTCAGCCTGTATTATAGGAGCTCTACCAAGACCATAGACCTCACTCCCGTCGAAAGGGTTTTATTCATAGATCCCAAGATTTCAATCATCGTGAAACTTTCATTCAAAACACTTGACTTATTCTAGATATACCGCATACATACATGCGAACATACAGATCCATGCACACAAATAAACTTTCCTAGGGGTGAGAACAATGTACCATCGCATATCCATATATCACCTAAACAGTGACAGGCTTCAATTCTCAAAGCAAAATCATTTAACAAAATAATAAACTAGGGAAAACTAGAGCAACATAAATAAGCACAAAGCACACAGTAATGCAGCATACAGCTGTTTCGAGGATTCGCTGACTCCTCTGCATCTGTGCAAAAGAACCAAAACAACCGAAGTCTAAAAGAGGAATAGACGCGAAAGGAAGAGGCAGAGGAGGGGGGAGGGTTATATACCCATGACCTGAATTAAGAGAGAGCCATTCAGAAAGTAACATGAAGAACAGTTCAGCCAATTGGAATCGAGATGTAGCACACAAGATGGGCGTGCGCCAAAACACCACACATGCTTCTTCTTCGGCCGCTCACATTGCTACTCAAACCCTAGGGTGAGCGGGGCGGCATGGGTTTTCAACATACTTCGTTTCGCGCCCATTTTGATTTTAAACTTCGGGTTTGTTGGTTCTCTTGCACTGACGAAGGGGATCCAGCCTATCCTCGAAACAGATGTATACTGCATTATTGTGTTATTTATGTTTATTTACGCTGCTCAAGTTTGCCTTATCTCTGTACGAAGTGTAGTTTACTTGTTGAAAACAATATACTATTGTCATCTAGAAATTGAGATCAGGAAAGGAAAAAAACGGTTTGTACAACTGCTTGGGCATAGAAATCAAATAGGGAGCCTCCGTTTTGCAGTCATATAAGGTCACCACCGAGAGAGAAAGCCACCTGGCTAGTTCGTGACGTCACTTTTACTAGACGAGTGAAATGTGAAATTAATGATGACTGTAGTACGAGATTATGCTTTTAGAATGATCGTTGCAGGTGTTGGGTTTTCTTTGATGCACTGAAAATTCATTAGAAAGTACTGCAATTAAATGTGTTTTCGTTTTAGATATCGTGCTCTATTTTATGTATTATAATGCTTATACTACTTTAAAATGTAAGACATATATCTTAAGCTGACCAATTATACCGTTACAAGTAAACGTTGATAAGTATTTCTGTTAATTGGAGGTGACGGCCCCTTTACTTCCAATCAACCTACAACGGCCTGTTACCTCTTTCGGAGGTAAAGGTCACAGTTGCACCTTCCATGGCTCGTGTCAAGCTTTATATTTATTCAAAGAGTTTTACTGTTTCAGACCCAGAGTTTTACTGTTTCAGACCCAGAGTTTTACTGTTGAAGACCCAGTGTTTTACTGTTGCAGACTCAAAGTTTTACTGTTGCAGACCCAGAGTTTTAATGTTGAAGACCCAGAGTTTTACTGTTGCAGACCCAGAGTTTTAATGTTGAAGACTCAGAGTTTTACTGTTGAAGACCCAGAGATTTAATGTTGAAGACCCAGAGTTTTACTGTTGAAGATCCAAAGTTTTACTGTTGAAGACCCCAGACCGTACGACTCACCCAAGGTGTTAAAGAAAAGAAACATTTAGGTGAGTCGTACTGTCTGTAGTCTTCAACAGTAAAACTCTTGGTCTTCAACAAGAGAACTATAGGTATTCTACAGTAAAACTCTGGGTCTTCAACGACAAAACTTGCCGAATATAACTAGCTAAATGATGTGAATCGAAAAAGGAAAAAAAAGCTGAAGACTTCTTATGGGAGGTTCTGAACCATCTACTGTACAGTCTGGACCTGGCACTGAGTCATTTCTACATGTTTAGGCAAATACTAGCTTTTTGAGACAGACAGTGCACAGAATACCTGTTTTTCCCCATAGTATGACCAGTTTCTCGCCTAAAAACAAATTTGCAAATTTGTAAATAAATAATATCTATTGGACACACTGCATTTTTCAAAAGTTTAGAATAAATCTTATTTTAATTCAAATATTATTTTAACATCCATAAAATAATTTTCAGCCCCCTTCATGTTGATTCTGTAAAATTCAGTTACTTTCAGTTTCGAGTCTGATACCATATAATAGAATATATGCTATGCATGTCATGCGGGTTTTAAATTGTTATTTAAATGTGCCATTTCAGAAAGTGTAACACGATTTGAAGCAGGAATAAACGGTTCGTTAAATTTGAAATCCTTTTAACGGGTTATGTACCACTATTTTCTGTAAACTGCATACTGCTGTTTTAGATAAACAAATTACATTCTGTATAAATGTTACTATCGGTTGAAAAACGAAAATATTTTTAACAGTATAGTGAATGTGCCCTCGTTTTTATAATAGTTAATTGTAGCTCGTATTTCATGGGACGCATGGTATAGATAGATAAAGAATCAGGTTAATGTAATCCTTATTATGAATATTTTAAATAAGGTTTAAAAATATTTTAAAATAATATTATAAAAATATATTTCTGGTAACTGTTATTGAACAATGCCAAATTATATAAAAAAATAAACACATAAAATTGGAGCTTTTCAACTTGGTGTTCGTGATATTGGGGATTTTACTTTTCACGGGAGGCGACGATAAGGCTGGAGATAATTAAGCATATATTTCATTGCACAGTGAATGACATAAACATTTGAACGTTAGCGTAAACCGTTTTCGGGACATTGGAGGTTTTTTAATTAAATTTATCAACAAATTACATAAAATTGAAAAAGGAGCAAGTATCATATAACATGTTCATTTTTCATATGTGATATTATGCAACAAATTTGTTAATATCATTCTCGCTAATTTAGTTCATTCCATTCACGAGAGAAGAAACCTCTTGTAATGGTTTTGTAATTTGACGCCAAAGATTTCGCCTACAGTCGTTTATTTTACGAGATATTAAACAAATGCCAATTGTATTTTTATGAGGATTTTCACGTGAGTATGCCTAAGTTATTTTATTTGGACTAATTAATAGTCAAAAGCGCCCTATTGCAATTTAAGTAGTGTTAATTAAATGCCCAAAACATAGCGCCATGGATCTTGTAAAGCATTATTTTGCTGTGAAAGATGAAAAATCATTGATTTATTTAGGTAAAATCATTTATGGCCCACAGAAGTTTTCTTTTATAACGTAGTACTTTTGCTTCAAATTATTAGCATACAACAAAAATCGTGTTCTGCTTATCATTTATATAGTTATAGCCAAGTACGTGTGACGTATAGATCTTAAAATAAACATATAAAAATGTGCACCTAAATTTTAGAATTAAAATATAAAAAAAATGTACGTGTAAAATCAAATGTACGTGTAAACTTTAAGTAAATGTATTTAAATTTATAAAGAGCAAATATTTTCGAGATGAAAGCGATGCTAGTATATATTTATGAAATAGAAAAATAATTATGATAAGATCTAATTCTGCATTAAACTAGAGTATTGAAAATTCACTATTTGGTTTATGAAACGTTGGAGTTTTCTTATAAACCGTTATTTTCTCAAATATTTAAATTAGCTTTACCCCATCTTCAAAAGTGTACAAAAGAAAATAAAACCTTTTTAAAGTTGAAAATCAATTATCATCTCGATAAATTTTTAGTTAACATTCTTCGAGTGTGTTAATGTTAAATATGAAGACAAATTTGCTGACTATAAATTGGGCGAAATTCTGACAGCTTGGACTTTTGACGATTTCGGGAAATTTTGAGAATTAAACCTTTAAATCACGTTTTAAGAAATTCTCACATTATATTTTTAGCGGTTGCTTAACTCGAAACTGCAATAATGGTTTTGTCCAAATTCTTCTGTAGGTTTCAACCTCGTTAACACTGATTATTGTGAATATATCAATATTTTGAGAATACAGATTTCTTGTTTCTGAACTCGTTGAAAAATTAATTACTGTTTCATTATATTTAACGGCTGCTTTAAAACTTACGAAATGGTAAAAAGGTTAGTGTTTATTTAATTTATATTTAGTTCCATTTAACGCTTTTGCTTATTGCTATTTGAGTAAAGCTTAAGTTATCTAGATCTTCTAGTATATTTAAACCGTCCTCTATAATACACAAGATATGATGTAACACACATATAATTTAATAACAAACAAGCAACAAACAAATGTCTGGATTCTCAATTTCATTTTGAGATGCAATGAATGAAGCGAAAATAAATTCTCATATTTTTATCTGATGCAATAGAATTAGGTGTTTTTTCTTAATCTGAAAAGGCATTTTCGAAACTTAACAAATATAAAGGTCTAACGATTGTTAACAGAAAACATAACGAAATTGGTACTTCCTTATTATAGCGGCCCCCGAGGATGAATCGCCAAGCGACCGGGATGTATCGCCAAGGATATGTTGTTGTTGTTGAGATCCTGACCGCCCGACCTACCAAAAAGGTGTAAGGTAACCGTTTGGACGGCCAGGAACTGCCACCCAATTTAGACCGGAACCCAGTGTGGGGAGGCATCCACAGGGACCGTACCTTCCTTCCCCTACCACCAACCTCTCTGAAGAACCCACATATTTAACGCAATCGTACTCCGGATGAACACGGCGGCAGTTGGGGCAGCGTGCAAATCCAGCGCGCAAACCACCGGGCTACCGCGCCCAAAATTTGTCAAGGATATGTTGTAAAATATCACCAAAAGTTTCCAGTCCTAAAGAAAGAGCACGTGTTTATATTATCTTCATATTGTTTTTTCATTAATGTTCCCGATTTCGTATGGGTTTTGTAAAATCCTTGGCGTAATCTTAATTGCTAGGGCCACTATAATAAGGAAGTACCACAAAATGTAATAGGAATAAAACAATAACTAAAATAAAAGCATCTATAAGCGCGATAAACAATTGCGAAGTCACGTGCAACTGCGGTAAAATCGAGAAGAAGAATAGTATTATATTTCCTCCACCAACACTCGCAAGAAACAAAATAAAAGAAAAAAAAAATCAGTGACTTCCACCTGAATTATACCTACTCAAAATAGACAAATCCTGCTTCTCTAGTGACTGCCACCCCCCAGAATAGCACATTCTTAGCGGCGGAAACATTTTTCGTGTAGGCTGACTATATATCTTCGTATTCTAATAAAATTATAAATTTTTAAACAAAAGCATTAACAATGGCGTGTTTCATCATTATTCTAAAAAATTCTATCATTATTCTATTTAAATTAAATATATTCTTCAATTCCAAAATTCCAGTACTATTACTTTAAATAGCATAATTATTGTATTCGTCAATAGAAAGCCTTTTTATAAGAAGGCATGTTTTGGTTATTTTAGCTAGAAACTAAAAATAACAGCTGGAAATGAATAAAAAGGAAAGAATATAGCATGTTTATATGAAATTTTCTATTCTTGTCACATCCTAATTTAATGCAAGTTAATGCAACGGAAATTTGAAAACTGAATTTGGAATACAAATTTTGCTTTTTTTATTTCTCAATAATTTGTACATACTAGGAATAAAATGAGTTTTTCGAAGACTGCGTATTTATATAAATACGTATAAGGCATAACCCCCTTTGATTTGCTTTTTTCTTTATTTTCCATATGCAGATTTTGAAGTGAAAGAACTGAATATTAATATCGAACTATTTCACTAAACAAATTTCAAAATTGGAGGGAGTTAAATTATTTCTTTATTTGGAAAAAATTCACATAGCAAAAGCGATGGAGATGTTTTACTACTACAGTAGATGTTTGAATTTAATATCACAAATATTATTCAGTTATAGTTAGTGAAGTATAAGATTCTTGGAATCCTTAGCCTGTTTTTTTTAAATATATTATTTCTTGTATTTTTACTTATAATACTATACAAGAAATGCCAAAACTTTTGTCTGATTGGCTGTGTGAAGCTTTGCGACTTGTTGCCAAAATATCACTAACTTGGCAACTATGGGGGAGGAAAGCCAAGTTGGCGATAAAAATTCAATTTAATTTTTTCCGGTCGTCTTCTAATGTTACACAAACTGTCTGATGAGTTAGATGGCTTGGTTGGCGTAAATGTAATTTCTCTTCATTAATCCATATCACTCTCTAGTGATGATTAACTGATTACTATTGATACAAAATAGAACACGTTTCACTGTTCATGTGACATGCATGTTTTGATAGTGAGTCCACTAACTTTTGGGATCATATAGTGTTTAATAAATCGAAAGATTCATATGTCAAGCCATTTTAAAGGCATAAGGCCTTCTGGCGAGTGGTTGGAAAGTAATCTCATATAACTTAACATATCCTTTCATAAGATAGGCTTAACATCTTATGGTATAGATAACATTTTTTTTTATTAATATTCTTCAATCCTATATTTACCGAACTTATCTTTTAAAAGCTCTTCAATACGATTTTGAGTATATTTTAGTTTTGTTTGAGTTATTTTTATTCATATAACAAGGGATGGGCAGTGATGATTCCCCTCAAGTCTTGTTGGACCTAAAGTGTTTTACGTTATATCAAATCGTTGAGGTTACTGCCATCGGAGCTGTGAGTCCGCACCTGATCAGGGCATACATATTTTAATGTTATAGTGTCATATATGTCGTCGAAGTGATACTACGATTGTATCTTGCTGAACTATGAACTCTTGAATACAATGAGGAAAATAGCACACTACACATTTTGCAATTCCTGTCCATATTTGTAAATGCTTGATTTCTAGCTTTACAGTTTTATGTACCGCATTTCTTTAAAATATATCGTGTGATAATTTTCAACAAAAAAACTATCTTCAAACACATTGAACCACAATGTATTTAATCATATTTATTGTCCATTTCTTTGATTCCATCAGATTTGAAAAAAGAAACGGGATAGATCTACTTTTTGCTGATTTGAACCAAAATCTAAACAGTAAAAGGGCTATGATTGATTTACTTGACTACCAAATTTCCCGAAAAAATGGACGAAAACGTAATGGACTGTTCGTAAGATTTAAGTTTCGGTCCCATTCTCACTATTGTCACTATATTTATAAAATATTTCAATACTTCTTTTGCATGGGCCTGCTTCTTCAGAGCATCTGCAGTATAGACTGCATGCTCCAGGTTGTTACACCATTATTGAAAATATGAAATGCAATTGAAAATTTGACTTTAAATTCTTCGACCCATTTAGTATACTATTCTTAGAAAATATACTATATAGACAATAAATCAAAATGCTGCTTGTGAGCTAAAAGCTTGCAAAACTTCCTTAAAAGCAGGAAAGGCGTGTGTCAACAAGGAGACAATTGTTTGGAAGATATTATAGGACCCCTTCTTCAGGCCAAATGAACAGGTAGAAAATTCGGTGCCCTTAGTCACTGTCAAGAAAGAGCTCGTTCTTTCGTTTAGGCAATTATTATTTTTTTTTTAGGAAGTTCGTTCTTTTGTTTGGGCAATCCGTTATTTCGTTTAGGCAGTTCGTTCATTCGTTTAGTAGTTCGTTCATTCGTTTAGGCAGTTCGTTTAGGCAGTTCGTTCTTTCGTTTAGGCAGTTCGTTCATTCGTTTAGGCAGTCCGTTCCTTAGTTTAGGTTGTTCGTTCTTTAGTTTAGGTTGTTCTTTCTTTAGGTTATTCGTTCTTCCGTTTAGGCAGTTCGTTTTTGTTAGTGTCTAAATGATATACATTTCTACCTGTTCATTTGGTCTGAAGAAGTGCGGGCTTATAATGCCCTCAAAACAAACGTCGCCACCTTACTTACATATGCCTACTTTATTTAGTGAAGCTTTACAGGCTTTTAAACTATATATAGTTGAGAAAATAAAGTTATATTTCTGAAACAAAGAGGGATGATATGTGCAAAATAATTACATTATTCTAGAAAGTACGAAAATGTCTCACTTTGCTGTCAAAAACACGCCTCGTATTGGCTCTTGAAATTGATTGCGGAGGCGGGGACCGCCAATTGGCGATATTAATAGATGACTGCTCCAAACCACGTATTAAGGAGTTGTTATATTCTCCTATTATATGTTATATGACCGGTACGAAAGATATGTCCGAAAATATTTCTTCTTTTATCAGAGAACTGATTTATTTCTGTGATAGTAATAAAACGTGATATTACAGTACAGGCGGTCCAAAAACAAATCCGAACATCGCTCGTTATTCTGGCTCATCGGATCGTACAGTAAAACAAATTGTATCACAAAACTCAGCATATTGATTGCTATAAAAATATACATTAAATTTTCATATCGAGGTCTGATTTACATTAAACTTTGTACCAACTTGAAATTTATAAAGAGTAGCACCCACTTTTTACAAAGAAGATTCGAATTCTCTAGATTAAAGTACCCTGAATTCATATAGCATTTGTATATTTTACTCAAGCCGTTGGGGAGTTTTGACTACTTGAAATTTCGTGATCCTAATGTTAAATTGGTGCTGCAGATTTTTTCAATATTTTCTGAAAATTTAGCCGATCAAGCTAATTTCTATTTCATACAGAAATACTAAATAAAATGTATATCAAGTTAAATTTTCAAATAAATATTTAATATTAATTATTAATTACTAAATTCATATTTAAAAAAATATTTAGATATAAACGTGGGAAAATTTTGACATCAGTCGATTCAGGGATGTCTGAAACCTTGGTGTTGTTGTTGTTGAGACCCAGACCGTCCGACCTAACAGAAAGGTGTAAGGTAACTGCTTGGACAGCCGGGAAGTGCCACCCAATTTAGACCGGAACCCAGTGGGGGAGGCATCGACAGGGACGGTACCCTCCTTCCCCTACCACCAACCTCTCGGAAGGACTTACGGACCCACATGTTTAACGTGATCGTACTCCGCGTGAACACGGCGGCAGTGAAACCTTGGTGTGTAAAATTTCAGTTCATTCATTTCAGTACTTGCTGAAAAACAGGTTTATATTCGAAAATGGATCAGTTTGATACTTTTGGGGGATCATACATCAATCTCTGATGCAAACTGTTTAGGGGGGGAAATGCAAAGCTTTGACTCTTAGCTGTTGTGTAATAAGACACTGTTATTGAATTTGTATTAGGAAAACACTACAGTTAAAGGTAAATAGCACATTCAGAAGTTGATTGAATTTAGATCCGTGCATACGATCTTTCTCTTATATAACTTTAAATTTAATATAATACAAGATTTTTAAATAATTTTTCCTTAATTTTGAATTTTATTCAAATGTTGAAATCAACAACAATAAATAATGAAATTGCAAATAAAACTAAATACATATATTCCTGCAATGTGGGGAATTCCCTTGAAGAATATAGGTAAATACTAAATTCGTATATATGAGACTTTGTATGGTTATTTGCGCAATGTATTTGGGCTTTCTCCTTGACAATAGAATAAATCATATAATTTTATTAATTACCATTGACTTGATAATTGCATTTCGAAAGCCTAGCGGTGACTCCAAAGCACGTTTTTACTGTGTCATGATCTGTAGCTATGTTTAAAAGTAAGGTTTTCTGTAAGATGCTAGTGATCTTCCACGAAAACAAAAATGTCCCGGTCCTTAAACAAAGTGATGAAAGGCCAATTTATCTGCTTTTATGAATCCTTAAGATTATTTGTCGTGTGGCTCAAGTCAAACACACCAAGTTTGCTGCATAGGTGAACAGGTGAACATATTTATCAGTTGTTTGCGATAAAAATATAAATTAGTGATTGTAAGTTGTATTAAATTAAATATAGCTGAGCTTCTCTGTATATATTAGAGATTATTTTAAATTTTGTTTTTTAGTTATAATATATAAAACAAATTATATATCAAGAAAAAGAAATATTAATGTAATTTAATGTTTTAATGCAAGTCGTATTTGTATACTATAAAAGTAAAAGCCAATACTAAAGAAATATAGATTTTTTGATTAAATCAGAATTAGTAAATTTTTTGGTTCGAATACGCATAATGCCAAACGTTCTATCCCTAATATTTGAGAAAATTTGACAGTGGATAGCGATACATGTTTTGACTTCATAGAATCTAATTTTATATTACCGCATTGATGGTTAAAAATTACATTTGAGCTGCCGCTGAAATTCAAGGGCCCTGAACCCCACAAGCCTTTTGGTAATATGTTTTTGAAAAGAGAATGTACCATATCAACGAAATTGAAATGGCGTAATTGCAGAGTATGCGTGGCCTCCATTTACTATCTTAAGAAAGAAAACAGAACCTAAATTGTTTCTTTTTTGGTGTATCTCTGATATTTATGTTTGGAATCGCACACAGATTTATATTTAGACAAATGTCGACATTTGAAGTATAATTATAACATAAAAATGGATGTTGCCACTTGAATTTTTGGAAATAATGAGGAATTAAATATGAAGACGACCCCTTATACAAATAAAATATATGTATAGTAGACATTATTCGGAGCCTAATAGTGCTTTTAATTTAACTGTACGACCCGATAAGCCGGAATAACTATCGGTGTTCGGAATTATATTTAGCGGACTGTACATGAATACAGAAAGCGATTTTGAAAAAAACAGATAATAAATAATAGATCACGACTAAAGAGTTTGTGCAAAGTATAAATTTCTGATTTGCCTAGCACGTGGTTTCACCATAAGATCATCCTTACAAATTGTGAGGCCCCCAACTAATATTTATCACGACCCCCACCCCCCTTTCATATTTTATTTTCTTCTCTTTGTAAAGCTCTCTTGTCTTTTCCATCCTTAAAAAAAAACATTGGGATAAGGCCGACTCAAACTCAAGTGATATCTGCTTTTTATACGGTTTCGATATTGTGGGAAAATAATAGCCGAAATAACTGTCTTATAATCAGTGCAGAAAACCCATTATGTTTATGTTTTTAATGATTCAAAGTAACATATAAAAATTTCACGTAACGCGATTAATCATTTACAGCATATTGCGCTCTTCATGGAAAAGCACAACGGTAACTTAAACTTGCCTTTCAGTTAGCTACAAAATACTTGCAAAGCTCTCACTCATGTAATATTATATTTTACTAATAATTTCATCTTAATCGCTAGAATATTGCAAGGCAAAGTCAGCAATTTCTTTATAAGAGGCCAGGTTATTAATTAATTATATGATTGATTGATATATTACATGTTGGAAATAATCAATACATCGCGATTCACGTTCCCGTGAACGGGCGTTTATGCAAATTTAATATGAACGACTCTTCCCGTTCACCGGCGTGAACCGTGACGTTTTTCAACATGAGGTTTCATGCAAATCAGTTCTCAATGCGTACGCATCTGATTTGCATATCCGGGGGCGTTTCCGGAACTGTCCATTCTCGGATATATAGGGCAGAGGTTTCTTGAAGCAATCAGACATTGAAGCAATCAGTTCGATAGATCGATGACATTAGAGACGATCGAGTTAAAACGATCGAGACAGACTTGAGATGATGGTCTGATGCAGGCAGACAGAAATGTTTTTGACAGAAGTACTGCGGAATATCGTTTGACGACGGTTAATAGTCGAAACGGATGCAGATGTGGTCAGTTTGGACCAGCATGTATTGAACGTTAAATTTACTTACAAACGTTCGGAAGCCGCTTTAAATATTTTTCTGATGCTCTATCCTTTGGTTTCCCTTTGCCAAGTGTGATACCTTCGATGGTGGCTGAAATACACGCAAGTGATAGAGGTAGTATAGTAACTAACTACCAAATGCTTCAAGGAATCTCTGTCTAGTCATTTACAACTGCAAACCTTTTTGTACATAGTATATTTTGATGTTTTACGGCATGGAAAATTACCAGGTACGTGTAATATGCCGAGTTGTGTTTTTCACCAAATAAAGTGAACGAAGTTTTCCTTTAAAACTGGACTTGTGTACTTTCATGACCCAGCCAACACTTATTGACTCTGACGGTGCGTGCTTTGCTATCTTCAAATTTTTAAATTTTCCAATATCAGACATTACAGTTTTGCTATTTTTATAGGATTCCAAGGCTTCCAAGGCTTTTTCTTTTCGGAGCACCTGTGAGAAAACTCACGTATCCCCACTTCGGAAATATAAGTTCTTAGAATAGTTTTGTAATAGAAATTTGATGTGAAGCATTCATTTTCTGGATGGATGCTTGAAAAGGTTGACAGTCATGATGGCTTAGACTGCGATCAAAAATCCCTTGGAAGATGGACCACCAATGTTGAGAGGTAGAGAAAACTAAATTTGAAAAGGAGAGTAAACAGATAGAAAACAGGTTCTCTGAAAGAAGATGGGATCCAAGTGAAAGTCGCGTGACTCATCGTAGTCAGTTTCAATTCAGTGGTCACGAGGTCAAAGGGTGAGACGATAAATGTTAACAACATTATCGTTTCAAGGTAAAAAAACTTTGAGTTACATAGTAGTTGGCAATGCAGGCACTCGAGCTCTTTTAGTTCTGGGCTCGTAAGTTCTTGGGTCAGAGATGATGTGCCTAGGTCTGCGCTTTTTTATAGGATTAATATTAATTACACACTCGTTCGTCGTCGTTGATGAAGCACCTGGCGTTGCCGCCTCTATCTTCTGTGTTGAATGATTGCATGTGTCACAGTGAAAAAGGACAAGACATCACATGTCACGGAGGGAAAAGGGCGCACACACAATACACAAATATTAATATGTGTGACGGAAGTAAATGTGTGACAGAGAAATAAAGGATCACACAAATTAAGTAAATTGGATATTAAGTACTACAGATTAGCTTTGCGTTGTGATTTATGCAATAACTCCAGGTCCGGCTGCCCAGGCCTACAAAATGTAAACTGGACGCACAGGCACTCAAGAAGGAAACATCATCAAGTTGGGAAAACATGAGTCAAAAATAATCTCAATATTAACCTTTTTTATTTAAATATCTAAATATATATTATGAAAATATAGAAACATTAAGTCATTCAACATTAAGCCTTCAGGCCATTGTTTGAACTAAATATAGAAATATAACATTTGGCCTTTTTGGAAAATGTATAGATACGATCTCAAGGATGTAATAATATATTTTTTTTTCACACAAATTGACACACGACATTTCTCATAGAAATTAATTGGAGAACCAACCATATTCATTTTGAGGATTTTGAATATTAAAGAAGATTTCACTTTTAGTAATAATTCACGTTACCAGAACCAGATATCGGTTCATTCCTTTCAAGACCAAAAATGCTCTCATTTAGAGCGGCACGACTAACACTGAAGATCTGAATTCAGCACCACCGTAAGGGTCTATCACATACACGCACTGGTTGAATTCTTGCAGAGTAAATTCACTCTGGGATTTATGGAAATGATCCAATGATCCAAATACTTTAGCTGTACGCACATCTCGACCGTAGAACGTCCAAAACAATGCCAAAACTCAAATGGAGTCACCAAACGACTCCTTAGCATGGTTCCACAATCCTGTCCTACCGGACATCATCGCGTTCTAATCCCTTTTCTCAACTTCCAGGACTTTCCGAAATTTAGATCTGAAATAAATAAATGAGAAAATTAATAATTTTGAATTAAAATAATTGCCTTGGCCCACTCGGATTATAAGATTCCTCCCGAATCGAAGTTATAATCCGAAAACACAAAATTGACCGTTGGGTCGTAAATTCCTTTGTGTCCGAATTTTCCAGGAGCGAGAAATGAAAGCTCCTTCTCCAACGAAAACTCAGGGCCAAGAGAGCCCCGATACTGTTAAAAGTGAAATCCAGGCCACTTCGACCTTCAACTTCATGCACGAAATAAACAGAAGCATCTAACGGCTTCGCGCGGCATTGTCGCGTCACTGTCTGCAGAATCGAAACCAATGCCCTGCACAATAATTAAAGAAATAAGAAATTACTTCGGAACATCTGCAGGAGCGAGATCCCACGCTTTCAGTATGAAAAGTGCAAACTCATATAGAATTAAAAGTTCGGAATAAAAATGGCTTCCGAAACAGCATGTTTTCGGAACGAAATGAAAAATGTCGTGTTTCGCACTCATAATGTCATAAAGCACTATGACACATGTGATGTAGATTTGACATTACTTGTACGCACACAAGAGTTCGTTGGTGTAGAACAACCCCTGATGGGCGGGGCGTCATCGTAAGAGCTGGCGCCACTGTGTCGAGGTGAGGGAGGCACGTTGGAAAGTCCGTATGCATCATCGCTGATGAGGCACGTGGGAGAACTGTTCACAATCTTCAGGGTATGTGAGGCACGTGGGAAAAAAATCCAAATGCTGAACAGGTGATGAGGGAAATCCACTCTGAGACTTCTCAGTTAGCCGGCCAAAAATAAAAACTTAAATTTGGGGGGTTTCAGATTTAATGACTCTAGTTATCATTTCGACGATTTAGAAAGTTTTGGTCATTGCGTCTTCATCGCCTTTGAGAATTTTAACTACATCTTTTAGGATACTGCTGATTTTATTAATATCAATATATTTTTCTACCTCTTTGTACAGGCTTAAAAACTCTAGAAAAGCATTTGCATTTGCAGATTGAGGGGTTTTGTCTGATACAGGTTGAGCTTGGGCTAAGTGCTCGCTGGTAGTTCCTCCCACCGTCTCGGCACTTGCCGCCTCTTCCTGCACAGGGGAGGTTATCCTAGTGGGGAGGGGGGGGGGGGAAGTTATCCTCGCCAAGGGTGTGTGAAGTTTTAGCAGATTTTTGAACCTTTTTCAATTCCTGCGTTTTGTTCCTAAACCAGGGGTTTTGGGGACAGTGCCTAAAATTGGCAGGGTGGGATCCTGAACAGTTGGCGCATTTCGCCGGGGTGTCCCTATTTTTTGTACAGTTTCTCGTGGGATGACCTTCGAACACATTTAAGGCAGCGGGGGGGAGGGTACACTGGTCAGAATGATGGTTCCAAAGTTGACAATTGTAGCACATTTTATGGCCTCTCGCCTTAAAAAGTTGAACTTTAATTTGCATGGAAAACAGGGAATTAACTTCATAAATCCTCGCCCATCCCTCCGTCGGCTCAAGTCCAACCCAGAAGATGGGGAGGGGGGTCCTATCACGCCTATTGCTTAGCTGCGTGATTCTAACAATTTTAAAACCAAGCGCGGCAAGCTCTTTTTTTATTTCATTAATACTGGTATTAGTGGGCAAGCCCTTTATTACTACCTTCCTCGGCCTATCCGTTTTGAGGTTTAATGAGCTGAAAGGAATCCCCTCACGGGTTAAGTGAGCCTGCACACTCTTGTAGTCCTCAACGGACCCAGGAGTGGTCCGGATCACTCTCCCCATGAGAAGACCCTGAACTTTGCACTCTAAAAACTTGTTTAAGTCCTCTATGAGGGCTCCCCAATTAATTGTGGAGTCCACATAGAAGGACGCGACTTTTTCCTTAGGGGGGGGGGGGCGCCTCAGTCATTTCGACTTCATCGTCATTTAATTTGCTAAATTTATTTTTGGTTTGGATATCCTGGGATTTTAGTTTAGAAGTAGAGGGTATTCAATATTAATTGATGAACGTAGTGTCGTACAAGACAGAGCACCAGGCGCGAAGCGCCTTTAATCTGCAGTTTTAATATGTGGTTCTTATCGTCAAACTGTGACATTAATTCAGTGACCCTAATTGGAGGTTCGAGGTTTTTATTTACTACTTTTTATTATTTGTCCTAGCTCCTAGTGTGGCAGTTTGTTGCACATTTAGAGTTTAAGCAGTTTGGGGGGTTGATGCAGATCTAAGGGTTACCTAGAGTTTTGGCAGTTTAGAGTTTAGAATATTATTTTAATTTTTTTTTTTTTATAAAATAATAGTCGCAAGTTTTATTTAAAAATCAGATGTTTGAGGTGGGATCTTTTAATTCCGATTATCGATGTTTAGAACAGCGCGGGGTCTCTTACGAGATTTGGCCTTGCGATGATCATAGTCATGCAGATTGAATAACAGTTCGTTTGGAACGGATGGCAAATTTCTGTAAAATTTAAGCGCTAGCTTTTTAATTTGGGCTCTAACAGTTTTTATTTTGAAGTCCTTCCTAATTACCGAGTTTCTTAAGTACCTGGGAGCTTTCCTGATAATCCGTAGGATTTTGTTTTGTTTTGTCTCTAGGAGGTCTATTGTAGTTTTACAGGCATATCCCCATACGGGTGCTGCATACAGCATTCCCGGGCGGATGACCGATTTATAAATTAGGAGTTTATTTTGATAACTTAGATTTCCGTTTCCTATCATTGGGTATAAGGCTCCTGTGGCCATATACGCTTTTTTGATTAAGTTCGTTACGTGCTGTTTCCAGGTTAGGTGGGAATCTATCGTTACACCTAGGTATTTAATAGATTTTTCCGCTTTTAGGGCATGGTTGTTTATGTACAGAGGCGGCGGAGGTTTACGTTTTCTAGAGAAATAAATCCAATGACATTTATTGGGGTTTAATTTTATTCGCCATTTTTCCAGCCAAGTTTGGAGTATGTCTAAGTGTTGTTGTAGCAGTCTGTGCATTACTGAGACATAGGGGTGTTTTGCAAGTATCGCACTGTCGTCTGCATAGAGTGCCAGCTCTGTGTTTGGAGTCCTAGGGATGTCGTTCAGGTATATGTTAAAGAGTGTCGGGCCCAGGATAGAACCTTGCGGTACACTACTTTTAATGAGCTTGGGTGTAGATAAGTTACCTCCTACTCTGACTTGAAAGTGTCTGTTATTTAAGTATGAGATTAAAAGTTTGACAAGAGCGTCAGGGACTTTTAAAGTGATCAATTTGTACGCTAATCCACAGTGCCATACTTTATCAAAGGCTTTTTGTATGTCCAGAAAAATCGCAGCTGTGGGTGTCTTGTTATTGAGACCAGTAGATATGTACTCTACCACTCTCAGCAATTGATGAGTGATGGAGTGCTTTGACCGAAATCCAAACTGCTCCGGAATGATAATGTCATTCTCACTAAGGTGCGTGTTCAGTCTCTTAAGAATAATTTTCTCATTAATTTTACTAAGTGTCGGTAGCAAGCTAATTGGTCTGTAGTTGGCTGGAATTGTGGCATCCTCACCAGGCTTATGGATTGTTATAATTATCGCTTCCTTCCATGCTTTGGGGAAATAGTTTAGTTTTAATATTTTATTTATTAAGATAGTCAAGTAACATATTACGTTTAGGGGTAGGTTTTTAACCGCAATATTTCTGATTTTGTCGTGCCCTGGGCTTTTACGGTTTTTGAGATTTTTAATAATTTCTACTATCTCCTGCGGGGTGGCTGGGTCAATCTCAGCCGTTACCGGGGAATTCCTGAAGTTATTTAAAGTTTGACTAACCATTCTTAGGGTGTCCTGACACATTAGATCGTGGTTTGGTTGGAATTGTTTTTCATAATGGCTTGCGAGCGCCTCGGCTTTTTCCTCGTCTGAGTACGCGATTTTAGCACCATCTATTAGTGGCGGGAGCTTAATTTGAGGTTTCCTGAGTCTTTTTCCGAATTGCCAGAGTGATACGTCTTCTGGGCTAAGGGATTCGATTAGTTCTTTATACTGTTACTGCTTTTCTGCGACAATTTTTTCCCTGACTTTGCAGGTGAGTCTGTTAAGCTCCCTTTTAAGGGCGGAGTCTCTGTTAGCCTGCCATGTCTTACGTATTCTATTTCTTTGCCTGACTAATTGTTTGACATGGTGGGAAAGTGTGGGCATTTTTGGAGACTCACGATGTGTTGTGGCAGAGGCAATTGCTCTCTTGATTTCTGTTGTGAGTGTGTGCGTGGCAGAGTCAATATCCGCCGTGCTCATTATGTTAGGTACTGCTAAGTGCGGCTCGAAGAGTGCTCTTTTGAATACTTCCCAGTTGACCCCTCTTTCAATATTAATTGTTGTTATACGTAATTTTTATTAATTTATATTTTAGTAAAAAAGTGGTAGATGTAAATAACTAATTTATATAATGAATGAGATGTATCTGTGCATGTGCATTCTTAATTATTCTTGTCTTATATGATAATGAAACGATACGTATAGGTTTGAAAATGTATATAAGCTATACAAAATCTTTATTCTTTTAACACCGGATTCACAGACATATTCATCTTCGAAGCACAGTTCAAACACTAGACTAAGTACACATATATATATTTATTTCATTAAATATATATTAATTTTTCACATAAAAATCCCCGTCTTGAGAATGCAATTTATCGTAGAAAATAATTCTATTAAAATCTCGTACTGCGTTTCGTCTATAGTTTTTACATCTTATAAAATATTTTATATCAAATTAATATTAATTGTGATAAGGCATTAACTACTAAAAGCATACTTCCATTAACTACTAAACTGATATAGCATTTGTTAGAGAAAAATTTTAGGTTAAATGTATTTAAAAAGGTATCTTATTAAGGATGTGTGATACGCAAAAATACCGACAAAGTCACAGAAACATTACAAATATAGCCAGAAACATTGATATGCGTTACTGTTGATTCTTAGAAACAGATCGTTTCGTAACTGTTATTGTAACGAACGATTGCGATTAAAAGTTATAATTATTGAATTTAATAGTTATATGTCCTATTGTTGAATTCTTATTACAATTAAACAAAGTAATTACGAAAGCTAATTTCTCATGACCACGGTTGTTAGTACTTTTAGCATTTTGTGCGATAAGTAATGTCTTGAATAAAATTACCTGTTTATTAATTAAGCTGAATTTCTTTTATTATTCGTCAATCTAGCGTTATTTTCTTTAATTCAGCGTCGTTTTCATAAATGTGAAAACATTTTCGTCAATTTCGAGGCATTATAAATAAGTTGCTAAATTTGGTGTCAATGTCACCAATTTTTGCTAAGCATTCCAGAAGGGCTTAATGCGGATTAAATTATATTTAAAATGTAAATAATGAAATTAAGTTATAGACACTAATTAAAGCCAAAAGTATTACCTAAAAGGTAATTTAAAACACTGAATTATTTAAATTAGGTATTAAGAATAAAATAATAAAATTATATAAGCAGCAGGTTTTGCTACATCTGAGAATCAGACAAAATCCACAAAATCTAAAATCTACACCCAACACAATAATTGGTAATAAAAAATAAAGAAACTCCTGAAACAGAAAAGAAGACGCAAATAAAATTATATCATTATTTCAGAAAATATTGAACAGCCACATTCATCTGTCAGAAACACGTGCTTCTTTTTGACCTATAAAAATTGATTGCTTGGGTGGGGGTGGGGGGCGCCGTTTGGCTGCACCAAACGATACATTTCCACAATCAGAAGTTTCTCAACATCCCCATTTTATGATCTGCACAAAATGTATCGGAAAGTCCCCTTTTTGATTGAGTATTTCTCCTTTTTGAGGGTGTGATTAGATTTATTTTGTTAAAAACAATATCAAACTGCTGGATCGATTTAATGATCTGTTTTACCAGAATGTTGTAAATGATAGCGTGCCCGAGTATAATTCAGGATACACCGGTCCTATTCTCACTTTCTATATTAAAAAAATAAATAAAAATAAAAGAATGCATATGACTACTTTGTATACATTAGCAACTTCATTTATTGTTAAGAATTTGGAGATTTCTTATAACAAAATACCCGTATAGCAATAGATATTTTGATATTGTAGTGGAATTTATATTAAAGGAGGAAAGAAGTAATAAATTTGGTGGAAATAATATTTAAGTTGCAATTAAGAATTAAGCTATTAATAAAGCACTCTCCATGACAAATGATATCTGATATATTAAGAATTGTATTAAATCCTAACATTACTGCGATTCTAATGAAAAATTAAGTCTGAAATGATTAATTCATTTACATTAAAAGTGCTGTTATTTTAATGATTTTTTTCAAAAATCCATTTGAAAATAAGATAGGTCTTCTCATCTCTCGAATGCGTTTAAAATCATTAGGGTTCCAGTATTTACTTATTGTAATACTCGAACCAAATTATGCTCTTTCTTAAACATTGTATAATGTATGTAAGGAAAGTAATACTTGAATACTCGATTGAACCACAATTCAATTATTTTCTATATACGGGGTGTCACAAAAACATTGACCTCAGCTTTTATTCCTTAAATATTGATCTTAGACATATATAATAAATTACGAAGTGGCATAAGAAAAGGTACAGAATGTTATACATGAATGTAATCCATAAAAATGTTTAGGGGATTAAATTTGAAGAAATACAAAATTTAAAATTTTATACGGTCCCAGCACTAAAACATTTCCAATGAGTAAAATGTGCCCCATACACTAATAAGGTGATGTACAAAATTTCAGCATTTTATCATAAAATCTCCTAGAGATATGTTTAAACAAATTTGGTGAGGGATTAAATACATATTAAAATGTAAATGTTTACAACAAGAGTACAAATGACGCAATGCAGAAATGCATCATAGGCTAAGCGACATGATATAATTTTCTTCAAATAATTTGGTGAAAAAATATCGTCTGAATAATGCTATCTCTATGGAAGGTTTTTGGACATTTTCACCAATTTAGCGACATCTTAAACAATCGCCAAATTTATTGCCAAGTGGAACTGTTGACCTGACAGTCCCACTTGGCGACAGATTGACGAAACATCATCATAATACTATCCCCTTACAAAACACAATCAATTTCATTTATTGAGCGCAATTTTATCAATTTCATGATATTTTTATGGATTAAGAAAAAATGTTATCAATTTGGTGACATTTAAAAATATGCTAAATGTGTTACTAAGAAGGACGGTTGGATGACAGACAAATGCTACCGAAACATTATTTCAGTAGTCTCTTCTAACAAAACAAAATTAATTTAATTGATTTAGCGTCAATTTTATCAATTTGTAAATATTTCCGTGAATTTAGCAACGTTTAAGAAAACTGTCAAGTTATCCAGCCAAATTCGTAGCTCTGAATTTTTAAATCTGAAGAATAAAACATCCTGATCCCGTTTGTATATACTAAAAGAAAACACTAAAAGTGTGTTATAAGATATACCCGCTCTACTATTTTTCTGTTTCAACAGTCGGCTAAATGAGTTTGTTGGCTAAACACAATATTTGGGTTTATTAGCGAAACACAATATTTGAGTTTATTGGCTAAACACAATATATGTAAGCTTGAAAACTCTTTGCCAAAATAAATGAAAGTGATTTACGCAGTCTGTAATTAATACAATTAAAAGAAAAATCAAACCGTTCATTTATAAAATATATTTTTATATCCTTTTATATATTTTTAAAATCGAAAAAATAATAATAAAAATTAACAAACACATTTGATTTAATTGCGTTGCTGAGCAACATGATATAAGATAGAAATATCATAAAATGTTAATAAATAAATTACCATTTTGATTTAATTTTAGATTTCATTATTGAGTAAGAGGCTGTGAAAAATAAACCAGGGTGATATATTTACCACTTATATGTTTTCAAACAATTCATGTTTCCAAAAAGTGTCTTCTTAGCGCAATAAACTCCCACCAACTAGTTTTATATAGTTTTAATTCACTTTCACGTTTTAAACCAACGATTTCCAACCTTTTTCGTTTGGAGGAACTAACGAGTTAGAAAGTAGAACTCCTCTCAATAGGTTCGCTTTTAAATAATATCTACACAACCCCTAGTCTTAGAAACTCGAAATATGGAATAAATTTTAAATTGGGCTATTACAAGGCAATCCACGAAATTTCATCAAATTCGGTTCAGCCGTTCTCCCGTGATGATGAGACAAACATACAGACAGACAGATTTCCAAATTTATTTATATAGATTGCCCATTAACTAAAGTTTATCATTTAAATAAACCATCAACTGAAAATCAATCTGTTTGGTTCTTTAAGGTAAGCATCAATTTCATCTCCATTAGGAAGATCAAAAAGTATATTTTATTGGATGAGAAAATTGCTGAAAACATTTTCTTGTTTACTTTTGCAGTCTTTAGGCAATTTATCGTTATTATTTTTCATTCATGTTGGTTACTTTTTATCTGTTTTGGTCAATAGGCTAGCCAGCAATTAATGCTGGTAAGTTTGTAATTTATTTTTACTCTAAATTTTCTTTTTTACAACTCTCAACTATCGTAGTTTTTTTTTACTTCCTCCTACAATAAATGGAAATGTATAGGGGAAAGTATTGGAATAGTGTCGAAAATCGCAACTCAAATTTTCGACTGATCAACACGTTTTGGGATTTCTAGAATACGGAAAAACTATTTTAGCGTAGCGTCTGTATGTGTGTGTGTGTGTGTGTGTGTTGTTGTTGAAACCCAGACCGTCCGACCTACCAGAAAGGTGTAAGGTAACCGTTTGGACGGTCGGGAAGTGCCACCCAATTTAGACCGGAACCCAGTGGGGGAGGCATCCACAGGGACCGTACCCTCCTTCCCCTACCACCAACCTCTCGGAAGGACTTTCGGAGCCACATGTTTAACGTGATCGTACTCCGCATGAACACGGCGGCAGTTTTGGCAGTGGCTGGAATCGAACCCGGGCCGCGTGTGTGTGTGTAATATATGTATCAACTCTAAATCTAAAACTAACTGACCAAATTTCATAAAATTTTATGGTTAAGTAACTTATGGATAACCCTGGTGCTGAATGGTTTTTGGTACGAATCCGTATGAAAGAACCTCCTTTTTTTTGCGAAACAGTCCGTAAAAATCGTATATATCCATTTTAGCTAAAATACTAATTGGCCATATATCGCAAAATTTGGTAGATAAATCATTTGTGGGTTGCAATGGTACTGGTTATATTTTGGAATGATTCGAAAAAAAAACCCTACCTGTTTTTACGTAATGCACAACAAATTATAAATTATGTCAAAATGCTAATTGATACATTTGAGCATACATATGAATTACATGAAATTCGATACGACCAAATTTAGAGACATTAAGTGTAGTTTCATTATATAAGCCACGCCCCTCACATTTCTGTACGATTTGTACATGACAAAATTTATATCTGAGCACATCACACAGACGTTAATGTCTACAACGAGTTATGAAACATGCGACGTATCCGAGACATTGTTGTATGGGAAGAATAAGTGTAGTTTCAAGATACAAACCATGCCCAGCATTTTTGTAAGATGTGCAGATGACAAAATTTACATTTGCGCGCATCGCACAGATGTCAGTGTCTACAATGGGTTATGCAACATACGACGTTTCTGTGATATCGTTGTATGTCAAGGTGTTAAATATTTGTTTTATATATAATTTTTGAAGATGAAAATTATAAGATCAACCCTATTTCTCCAACACTAACAGTACTCGAGATACTTTAGTTTTTTTTTCGTATATTTGCTACACCGCCTTTAAAAATACGCCCAGTCGCCAAATGAAAACAAATTTTGAATTAAAAGTGCAAATCCAGTGTCATTTCAAATAATTATGCGTGCTATTTGACGAAATTAAACTCCATTATAAAGAGAAAATGAATTTGTGTCAATAGGAAATGTCATGTACTGCCCACATCAGATTATTTTATGTATTTATCAATTGTTTATATTTCTGATATATTTCATAAAATGTTATTTTCTTTATTTGAATAAATGGAGATTGTCGCGGTGGGGGGGGGGAACTTCTATTGTTTCCTTTTGACTGCGAGAGGTTTTCTTTCCCGGTCGTGCAATAAACAGCTTGAGACTTACTTCCTGGTTAGCCGAACAATCAGGGTATGAAGAAAAAAGAACTTAGATCTTACGATACCGGAAATGGAAAACTTAATAAGACGGCAGAACATAAAAAAACTTAACTGTCGATAAAAATGTTAATATAATGTAGCCCCACTTTCTAAATGTTGTAGAGAAAAATATGATTCCTACCAATGCCAGTGCTGGATATTGACTTGTCGGCTATTGGAGAGTTTTCCCTTTTCTCGCCATTTTTGACCTTACCCATTTTAGTTTTTGTTTTCAATGTGTATGGGTCATTTAGAAATACATGTATCAGTTTTATTTTTAAGATTTGTGCAAAAATTTAATTGTTGCTAAGCCGTGCATGACATAAATTTAATTGCTGCTAAGGCAATGCATGACTTACGTACCTGCAAAACTTGATGAAAATTGGAAGGTTGATTATTTTTTTAAAAACTCTCATTGCACAGCTGACACACAGGCCAACCTCACGTACAGTGAGGCATAACATTAAATCACATAGCCGCCCAAAACTCAAACAATCGTTCAAAACTCAATTTCCAATTTTTTCCACTATTATGTATAGACATCTTTCTCTATAGGCACAACAATCTGCTGACATGGCAGTTCAATGGAATGCGTTTCTTAACTGAGACAGGTTTATTTCTTCTGCAGATTATCAATTTGCTTCCAATAAGTAAAAATCTGATGTGGGCAGCACATGACTTTCCCTGCAGACTTATATTAACGTTCTCTTTATTTTAATGAAATTTATTTCACTTTTAATTCAATTTTCGTTCTCATTCGGTAACCGGGCTTATTTTCAAAGGTGGCGTAGAGAAAGTACGAAAAACTAAAATATCTCGAGAACGGCTTGTACTAGTGTAGTGGGGTTGGTCTTATTCTTTTCGTCGTTAAAAATTACGTATTAAACGAACATTTAATGGATATATTTGAGTATACCTAGTTCTTTAGTTTAGTTTTTGACGATTTTTGCGTGCCATTTTGCAAAAAAAGGCAGGTTACTTTTCTCCGAATAGTACCAAAATCTAATCAGCACTAGGGTAGCCCAAAAGTGACTCATCTACCGAATTTTGTGAAATTCGGTCTATTAGTGTTTCCGTTAGAGTGGATACAAGCTTTTGCGGGCCATTTCGCAAAAAAAAAAAGGCGGGTTCTTTTATCCCAAATCGTACCCAAAACTAATCAGCACCAGACTCGTTCACAAGTGACTAACCTACCAAATTTTGTGAAATTCGGTCCATTAGTTTTTTAGTGTGGATACAAAATCTGCACAGACAGACAGACAGACACACAGACAGACAGACAGACACACACACAGACGTCACGCTAAAAATGTTTTTTTCGTATTCTAGAGGTCTCGAAATGTGTAGATCCGTCGAAAACTCGACTTGTGATTTTCGGCATGATTCCAATACTTTCCCTATACATTACCATGTATTGCAGAGAAAGTAAAAATATATGCTCGATATATATTTCGATATTTTCTTCTTTTTTTTTTAATTATTACCATTATTATTATCATTTAATTATGCAGTTTCGATGGATTAATAGACTATTGTTTATTTCGTTTGAATCAGACTGCAAACGACAAAGTTATCAAAGACGAAAAGTTTACAGTCAACCGGCCTTGCGGACAATGCAAGCGACAAGGGCTTATAGACATATGGCTCAGATGCTTATTCTCAGATCTAAAATTTTAATTTTTGTTCACTTATATATTAGCATTGTTTTATAATAAATCTTAAAGGACATATGTAATTAGAAGAAATATTACATATGGTTTTTTGTACTGCAGACAATTTCACCTTATCGTGCAAACTACCACCACTAAATAATGGCAAGCTTACAAACTATACCTTTTGTGGAAAGTTCGGAAAAAAGCACGTAACTAGTGAAGTTCTTAGAAATCTGAAAAATTCCAGATGTTTCAAGAACTTGCCAAAAGTCACCAAATTGGTGACATTTCGTTAAATGCATCGCCATGGTTCCCGAATGTGCAAACGTCCTAGACCTTCAAATTAAAAATATAGTTTTCCATTACAAATTTCATCAAGTTAATGTCATCTTCGTTACACATTTCGGTTTCATCCCTGTTACAATTCTTTCAAGATTTTCTTTATTCTGCGCGCTAAGATATTTCACATTAATAATCCGTTTAAAGTTATTGTCCGCTTCACACAGAGGGCTTTTAATTTAACGTGTAAAGAGAGCAAAAACGCCTGTAAAAGATAATTTAATAAACACCTGCCATTTTATTCATTTACACATTCTTCGATTGTTGACATGCCGCATTTTCCGTAAAAAAATTCTCGGTAATGACATTCCCCCCAAACTATCTCTGGAAACTATTTCCAGAATTAAAGGAAATTAAAAGTTTTGTCATCCACGGAAAAATGCCGGAGGAATGAGCTTTATTTACTAAATGAAGATAAACATTGAAAAACAAAAATTATTTTCGAGTAGTTAGAAATGAGAAAAAAAATCTATTTAGATAACACATCAGACAAATTCATTAAATGCAGAGAAAAGAAAGCTGTTTGAAATGTCTACTTGGCTCGATTTTTTCATACATTTGTGTTCTATATTGTCCCCGAAATTCAAAATGCATCAAATCATATTTAATTAAAGCCTCTAGCCTATACAATTGCAAAATGAACTTGTAAGTTTGTTTCGAAGGTATTACATTATGTGGAGTTTTCAATAAATTACACCCATTCTTTTAAACATGTGTCATACACCGTGTTCTCGGCTCGATTTTGTCATATATTTGTATGCTACATTGTCCCTTTCCTTCAAAATGCATCAAATAATATTTAATTTAAGTCTCAATCCTCTACAATTACAAAATGCACTTGTAAATTTGTTTCGCAGGTATTAAATTAAGCTCACAGAATGTTTCATCAAATTACATCCATTATTTTTAGCATATCTCTCATATACAGTGTTTCTGTGAAAGTCTTTAAGACCATGCCCGACCTAATAAAAATGATTAAAGAAAGTCTAGGGGATAATTTGAAATTTTAGTATAACAAACACGTCAACAAAGCGAGATAGACGAAAAAAGTCAATTGCATAATTGTAGAGCAATGACTATATACATAGAAATCGATAATGAAACTATTGCAGGAGACATTGATTGGACACAGTTCTCTAATGGCTGTGACATTGGGGAATACTATAGTAAATAACACTTTCATGAACAAAAATCTAGTGTTGACAGGACCTGACAAGCCAAAAAAGGACCTAAGGTCAGGTGATATTTTGGGGGCCCCATACACGCACGGCACACAAATCACCATCACATATCGAATTTAGGAGCACGGGATCATAGTGCCTGAAATCCTTTTGTAGATGCAGATTTTCATACATTTTACTTCACAGCAAGATATTAAGAATTAGAAGAATGTGTAATAATTAAAAGTAATAACATATTTGTAGAGAGGCAACCTGCTTACATTCTGAAATTTTAGAAAAATGTTTAAGGATTGAGCTCCGGGGTCGAGAGAGTGCAAAATATGGATCATAAGTCCGCCATAGAGTGAGAGTTTAAAATCGGTGAAATGATTCGGTCGGGGAGTAAGACGACAGGGGGTCTCCGGGAGCTTTTTGTCTTGGTGGATCGGAGAGACTGTGAAGTGTGAAATTGGGTTTACCAAATTGGGTTGTTATCTCCTGCAATTAAAGATGTATCTTGCCAAATGTCTTTATGATGAATGACTTTCGTTACATCAAGCCAACTGATGAATGGATCTTGATGTGACTTAGATTTCGTTTGTCTGTTTAATAAATGCTGTTTGATGGTAAAATGGCTCTTGCCATTCCTATTCGTATTTGATAGAACATAACACTTTTTAAGAGAAAATATTCTCTAACAATTGAATTCAAATCAGAAAATAAATACATTATTAAGGAAGGCTAAATTATGAATATGTTATAACCGGGTGTGCTGTATATTATAAATATGTATTAATCGAATGTAATAATAATAATAACTGTACTCAACCAGGATTCAAACCACGCATCTTCTAACTAGCCAATCGAGGCTTTATCTATTAAGCAACAGGGAAGAAATCCATATCTCTTATAGTAAAAGCAGACCATACAGTCTCCTCCTTCAGATTTCAGATTGAAATGAAACTTCTGATCTGAACAATCACCTTAAGGGTGTTATTTATGAGGGACAGGGTAGAACAACATTAAGCTTTGGCAATATTATTTTAACTCTGACCGCAGTAAAAAGAAACCGTTAACACTCATTGCTATTTATAAAATTTTATCCTCTTTCCTGAAGCCTATTTCCGATAAGGTTCAAAAATTAAAGAACTAAAATGTACCATTAAAGAACAAACATAAAATGTTAAATTTTGCGTTATTACGATTCGTGGAACATGGTTAGTTAGGGGCTCAAAGATGTCAAACGCGACAAATATATATACTTCATGTGAAGTTAACCAAAAGGATGTAAAAATTATGTTTCCGTAGCAATAAATAAAAGTTAGAAAGAAATAACAAGAATTCGTCAAAAATCTGTATTTAGATATTTATTTTTTAGCAGTATTAGGAGGCTTCGCTTTGAATGCTCGACATTCACAGACTTCAATTTACTAACACACTTTATCTATAGATTTCTAAAAGTAACCTTATCTTTTCTAAATTGTTCTCATTATCGAAATTATTTTCAATAGAATTAATATTTATAATAATTGTTGTCACAGTCAGATCATTTGAAAATTGTACATACCATGATTAAAAAACCTAATCTCTGAATTCAGTTCATAATTACTATGCATCATTATCATCATGAATAAAACTTGTTCTTTATCTTTTTCAAGTTGTACACCATTCGCTCTACTATTATCATGTTTTTTTTAAGTTCAAAGAGTTGGTTTTTTTTATTTGGCAACTCATAAGGAAACGATTGCTATAAAAATTTCAATTCAACTGAAAATACAAAAACATAAATAGTCAACCAGTTTTTGGATTGAAAATATTAAAACAACATACAGAACTACTAAGGAAGATATATTTCTACAAAATTTTTAAATGTTACCTCGAGTAATTTAGAAAATATGGCCAACGTGAGTCATGTATTCATACGTATTTAAGATAGTTGCGGTGAATCATGACGGAAATTATTTTCTCAATAATATATCATTTGTAAAATTCTTACTAGCAAATATTTTCAAATATCAGATTTTGCCATCTCACTAAACAATTTTGATCATAGACGTATGTAATTTCACATTCTTACGCAGAATGTATGAACATGATCACGGAAAAAGGGGGGTTGAGAACGATCGAATGAGGTTTACAGTGGTTGATTTCGTTTTTCAATATTGACCACATGGAGCAGTATTATAATTGTTCACTAATAAGGGGGGCGATCTTCAACCCTCCAACCCTCCTTTCCACACCACTGCATTCTTATGTTCAATTTATAAACGTAGGCAAAACCTGGTAAAATAAGTATGTGGCCGAATGGAGGGTTACAGTGGTGAATGTGTTTTACAATATGGACCCCTTTGGATAACTAATGTAATTTTTTCACTAATGATGGTATAACACCTAACAGCTACTCCCCTCATTTGCTATGTAAAAATGTAATTTTTTCATTAATGAAGGTATAACATCTAACAACTATTGCCCTTCTTTGCTATGTAAAAATGTAATGTTTTCACTAATGAAGGTAAAACACCTAACAACTACTCCCCTCCTTTGCTATGTAAAAATGTAATTTTTTCACTAATGAAGGTATAACACCTAACAACTACTCCCCTCCTTTGCTATGTAAAAATGTAATTTTTTCTCTAATAAAGGTATAACACCTAACAATTACTCTCCTCCTTTGCTATGTAAAAATGCAATTTTTAAGGAGTGCCATGAAAAAGAGTACTTTCAAAATTTGATGGTTAATGTATGATTTTACGAAAAAGTTGAGTAAAAAAATAATGCCCTAAAATAACTGTATAGAAATTAAATGAGGTCAGATTGAAATGATATGCGATCCTTTTAATTTATTTTTCATCTTAATTGGCAATTCATAAAATTATTATAATTTCTCCTTTTAATTTCATTCGAAAATTGGGGGGGGGGGTATTTCGGACATTTGATTGCGTTTAAAATCAAATAGCTTACAGTATTCTCTGATAGTAATTTTTGTATCAAATTTCGTTCGAATCGCACAATTCGTTCGTGATATATCGTCTCCACAGACTCACGGACACACACACGTAACGTCGATAAGTTTCACTCTACGGCAATTACTTAATAACTGTACATATTTTCGCAGCTAAATACAGCAGCAAAAATATTTTTAGCTAAATGAGTATTTGTTTAACCCCGACGAAAAAATACGCCAAAGGATTCTGAAAGAAGAAAATACGTAAAAGGAAAATAAATCTGTGCCAAATGGTCATTAAACATACAACCCTTTAACCACAAGGTTCCCCGTAGACCATGCAAATATAAAGCAGGATGAAGCAAAATGTTTCGCGTGGGATCACTTCAACGCACTGGGATTTTTTAAGACCGTCCCTTGATGTATCTCGCTTTCTCAAAATAAAAAGCTAGGTGTATGGGCAGCTTTATAAACTAGACTCGCTATTGGGTAGGACTTGCTACTCTTACTGTATTGAAGCAATTCTATCCAACACAGAGAACCCGTTACGCGATCTAACCCACTATATCAGTCCAGAGCGCCTGCTTCCAAGAAATTCAGGCTATCACAGGGTAAGGTACGCTGGATAACGGCAATGTCCCACAAACAGTTCTACTCACCACTTCTTGAGTCTGGGAGTATTTAATCTCGTGACACGTTGTACACTGTGTGTATAGCAGTTAAACTCATATTATGCCCGCATAGCAGGTGACACGAAAGAGCTCGCAAATGTATTAGAGTATAAGAGCAAAGCTTTTCGATTCACACCGTGAGGTATGGAGTTTACGAGCATCAGCAAGCAGGGGGCGAAACCCCGTAGTGTAATTCACTTAAATCAGTCCAAACAGTGAATTATACTTGGGATCCAGGTTATTTTTTGTGCTGACAGCTACATCAAACCGGCTATACAATACATTTGTTTAAATAATTTTATATGTGCTAGTAAAAATAACTTATCACTTTGCCTTCCAAATGTGATGAACAAATTATTGAAAATTACTTTATCTAATTATGGATCAAAATTAACATTTTGTTTCGTAAGAAGTTCTTTAAAAATAGCAAAAAGAAATCGTAGTCTTGGTTACCTTTAACTACACCGAGTTCTTAACGCATTGTTTCTATTAAGACATCCGAAATTAATTAAACTCCAGGGAGTATATGAAATTTTCTAACTATTTATCAGGGAAAATTTTTCTCGTTTCCCGGGTTACAGTAAAAAATGTTTACTTTCATGTTTTAATTAAATAGTTATAACGAACTTTTATTTCAGTGAAGAACAATTTATTTATTTGTGTTTCATTCTTCGATCTGCGCCAGAACTCATTTGTTATCTTCTAATTTTAAAGAAATGACTTGCCCACACTAAATAATTTTAAACTTAATTAAAGAACACTCGCATTCTCGCCGTGAAAGATTAAAAGAGGCGTTCCCAAGGCTAAGATTATATTTCTATTACAGAAACAACATTCACAGAACCATTTCGTTATGCGATCGTCAGCATGGAATAGTTGATACTTGCAATACCAGGAGAAAAAATTCTATGTGGCACAATTTTGCGATCGTCAGCATAGACTAGTTAATACTTGAAATAAATGCAGAAAACCTGCTATATAGCACAATTTAAAATATTTTTCTTTTCCTTTCGACCCAGGTCGTCAGACTTATAGAAAGGTGTTGTTGTTGAGACCCAGACCGTCCGACCTACCAGAAAGGTGTAAGGTAACTGTATGGACGGCCGGGAAGTGCCACCCAATTTAGACCGGAACCCAGTGGGGGAGGCATCCACAGGGACCGTACCCTCCTTCCCCTACCACCAACCTCTCGGAAGGACTTACGGACCCACATGTTTAACGTGATCGTACTCCGCATGAACACGGCGGCATTTTGTGGTAGCGTGCAAATCTAGCGCGCAAACCACGGGGATACCGCACCCGAGATGGCCAACAGCACGCGGTGTTCCGAGGTGGTCACCCACCAAGTACTAACCGCGCCCGATGCTGCTTGACTTCGGTGATCTAACGAGAACCGGTGTTTTCAGCACGGTACGGCCGTTGGCTTATAGAAAGGTGTAAGGTATCTGTTTGAACGACGGAGATAGTGCCACCCAATTTAAACTGAAACCCAGAAAAGGCGACATTCACAGGGACCGTGCTCGACTTCCATTACCACCAACTTCTAGGAAGGACTTTCGGATCCACAGATCCACAGATTTATCGTGCCAGTGCTCCGCGTTAACACGGGGATAGTTTTGGAGAAGCCACTGAGAGCTGTTATGTGCCTCCGAGTAGCACATAACGGGGTAGCAATCGACTGGAGTGCTAAGGCAGTTCAATGCGGCAGGAAACGGTGGTTCGGTTGACGCGATACGATGTCAACATGAGGCAGGATCGGTGAGGGTTATTCGCACGCAAAATGAAAATAAACCTAACCTGACTCTACAGCAGAATGGTCGAAGACCAAAAGAAACGCCATGTAACGATACTGCACCGATATGCAATCATCATGTAAAACTGTTTTTCCCTTCTTAAAGGTTAGATGATGACTTTTACATGATAATTGCATATCGGTGCAGTATCCTTACATGGCGTTTCTTTTGGTCTTCGAGCATTCTGCTGTAGGGTCAAGTTAGGATTATTTTCATATCTTCAGCCCTTTTGTGCTTCATGGTTTTTTTACTTCGGGATGTTTCATTGATTCCATTTAACCGGGAACGGGGGGGGGGGGGGTCACAATTCCCCCAGCCTTTTTTCTGTCGTTTCTGTAAACACTCTCCATTCAATTTCTCCCCCTTTCTTTATGCCCCCTCTTTTTTCAAACTGTTTTTGTATTTACTTTTATATATACACACACACATTATATATATATATATATATATATATATATATATATATATATGTTGTGACACGTCACAACACTTTATTTTATTATTCCAAATTAACATTTTTTTTTATAAATCATTAAATATTTTATTTTACTTAATTTATTATTCCAAATTATTCTATTCAAAATTGCTTTTATTTTATATTTTCATTAATAGACCAATTGTCTCTTTTATTAATTTTAATTATAGTGTGCTGCAGTATTCATATTCTCTTGTATGGTGTATGACATCCACTTTCATACTGCGGTAGAATGACACCCGTTTTCGACAATTGGTAGATCTCGTTTCAGGCGAGACACGGAAACTTGTTTTCTTCTGTCTCACTTGACCTCCCTGGATAAACAGAAGTTTGGTTTATCTGGCATGGCAACGGTGTGTGTGGCTTCAGCCAATCACAGTGTGCCAGGTTAGGCGGAAAAATTGACTCGGGTGTGAAATGCTGATGCACACTCTTCCCTCAAAAAATTCTGGTGACAGCAAGGTGGTGTTAATTTTTAGGCAGGAGTGCCATTGGCACTCCTAGCTCTAATATAGTTTTATAAAGGTATATGTTAATCTAAATACATCAAAGACACATCGTTAAATATAGATATATATTATTAGTTTGTGAAAAGAATGCAATCTACTGAATGTTTTGACTGTAATATGAAGTTGTGAAAAGAAATTGTTCTGCTGATAATTTATATGGCAACATCAAGTCATTTATTGTGCGTGCAAGTATCTATTAATCATTTCATTAAAATTAATTGAACCAAGTTGTAGAATTTTATTTATATCTCAGTTTGACAGCAGCATTGCTTCTATGGATATTTACTGTGAATTACATCTATATGCCAATTACTATTCAATTATGGTCTTCTGCAAGAATAGTTACGTCTGTCACTATAAATTTTTGGTTGTTTTTGGAATCATTATTGGAATCGTCATGTTGGTTATTAAATTGACATAATTATAAAAATCATCTATCACCTGCTTTTGATGAATTATTAAAAAAAAAGAATTGTCCTCAGGATATGGAGATTGGTTAACAGGGTCATCATGAAGATTGAAATTTCAGCCATATTTTCTTTGGGCTGTGTTACATTTTATAATTTGGACCCGAGCTCTGCTATTATATAGTTTTCTTCTTCAAAATGAGTTTGAACTTTAAGTGCAGTAGAAAAGGAACTCTTGAGGTGGCCATCATCATTGTCGAATATGTGACTTTGCACATACTATTGAAGCATATTCGGCAAAAAATTATGAGACATTTCATATTATTATTGATGGTTTTAATTAAATGATCAAATTACAGGTAAGGTAATTTTAAGGCGCTCACATACAAGTATGGTTTAATATTTAAATTACACAACGCATTGCTTTTTTATTCCAAATTCTATTCCCCACTATATGGTCCCATTACATTAAATACTTTTAATTAATTAATTTCTCCTTTTAATTGTATGTGAGTGTCCGACCCAATCAGGTGTTGAGATATGATCGTTCAATTGATTTTATTTTCTTTAATTAAGTCTTTTGAATGGTTGTATCACAACATCTGGTTATCTATTTCTGGTACCGTGACTTTTGCTAATAATTAAGCTATTTTGATGACATGATTAAATATGATTTACACAGTTATTTATGTATTGTTTAAATATAATTTTTATGTTTATTTATCTAAAAAGAAAAAAAAATAATAATTTTTTTTATTTTTTGTTAATAATTATGTTTGGATAAAAATATGTTTTCTTACTGTCAAATTCAAAATTTTTAATTGATTTTATTTTCTTTAATTAAGTCTTTTGAATGGTTGTATCACAACAATATATATATATATATATATATATATTATGTGTTTAGTAACACATGATTAATAGTTATAAATTATGATACATTTCACATCTGGTTTAGAGTATGGTTTTCTATAGTAAAGCCCTCTGTATGTTATATTGTAAGGGAAACGGGTTTTAAAATGTGTTACCTTATTAATCAGAGACAAAACAATTTTAACTCAACTTTAAAATTAAGGTCATACGGCTTTTCACATAAAGTGATCAAACATCTAACATAATTGAAATTTTTTCGGATTTGAAAAAGCATGTATGAATGAAATATACATTTATTAAAATGTTAAAATTATATGAAATGTTCAGTGTGTGTGTGTGTTGTTGTTGAGACCCAGACCGTCCGACCTACCAGAAAGGTGTAAGGTAACTGTTTGGACGGCCGGGAAGTGCCACCCAATTTAGACCGGAACCCAGTGGGGGAGGCATCCACAGGGAAGTGTGTGTGTGTGTGTGTGTTCGTGTGTGTGTGTGTGTGAGAGTGTTCGTATGTGTGTGTGTGTGTATATGTGTGTTCGTGTGTGTCATTTGGTTAGATCTCATTTAAGGTATTTGTTCTATATAGTGATTAAGTTGTGTTCGGATATTTTAAAATCGATTAGAATGATAATTTTTTTAAATAGTATTTTGGTGCATATGGTGCAATTTCATTTCTATTAAGAGTGTGTGATGAGTAATATGAAAGAATGCAGTCATGTTTTGAAAATGTTTGTTGATTATTCGTACAGACATGTTTACCAAAACTTTTAATCATGAGATGTACTAGATAAAAATTAGAATGGGGTTTCGAAGTGTATATATATATATATATATATATATATATATATATATATATAAGGATATAAACAAGAAGAAAAAATAAGCGAGAACAGGAGTGACCATATGATTTGCATAGAATGGCAGGGGTGGATTGCGACACCCCTTTCCCGCTTAAAGCAGCTTTTCGCAATCCACCCCTGACATCCCTCAGGTGTCGCAACACCCCTGCCATTCTATGCAAATCATATGGTCACTCCTGTTCTCGCTTATTTTTTCTTCTTGTTTATATCCTTATTGCCACTCTGGATGCAGAGCTGCTAAGCGCCACATCCTCTGCAAGGTTTCTATTTTCTCCTTTACTTAAATAGGAGTTCCTTTCGTGATATACTTATTTTTATATGTATATATATATATATATATATATATATATATATATATATTTTTAATTTTCCAAAATTTTCCTGATGTGAAGTAACTTGCGATTTATATCAGTCAATTAATAAGAGAAATTATGCCTTCTGTATGCGCTGCAACAGTCAACTAATAGTTTTAAAGGTCATCTTTTTGTTTCAAGATTCGCAATATGCGTTTACATTGTTACCAAATTAGGAAATAAAGTCAAAATATTCACAATCAAATAATACGAATACACAAATTTTTAACAGCTTTCCAAAATTTAGTAATGATCCAAATTTATATATATACATTTTAAAAATATAAAAAAATTATTTAATTAATAAAAAAAGTAATTAGAAAAAACATATAATTGTTAAAAAGTATAGTTAACAAAAAAAATGTATTTACTATAAAATGTTAGACATTATTAACGACAAAGAACTTGTACTCTTATTACAGCTCTATAAACTTGAAAAGATATTTTTCAGGACTCTTTATATTGTATAAGGTCAAACATACTCCAAATAGAAAAGAAATGCAATCTTTGCATAAACAATTGAAAGTATAAACAAATTTGAACATCCCAGTAAATACTATATAATGCTATAAAATAAGTGTATATCAATTTTTAAAGAGTGTTCTGTTTTCAGTTATCCCGAGTCGGTGTAAAAAAAAATAAGCTTTCTTTTAATTTTATGTATTACTCATGTTCCCCTTCTTGAAAAATCTTCGTCGAAAATGTTTAATACACTCCCTCCTCATTTATAAGTGCACCATTTCCCTTTTCACGGGTAGGTATGACTCATTCCGTTATTTCCCTCCTCGTGCGTTATCTCGTTTGAACATCTCCCCAGTCTTACACGGGTTCGTTACTCTTCTTGGGAACTCAAATTTGTTGCGCAATCTCTCAGGAGGCGATATAACCTCATCTTCCATTTATCAATGCCCCAACCACCCGATTTCCTTTTCCACCAATATGACTCATTTCCTCTTTCTAGCGAAAATCATGTTAAAATTTTCAAAAGTGCGTTATCTCGGTCGAACATCTCCCCACTACTATTCAGGAGGCAGTATAGCCTCCTCCATTTTTCAATACCCCCTATCACCCGAGGTACTTTGTCTGCTCGAAACATCTTCCCCTCCCATATGACTCATTCCATTTTCCACTCTCCTCGTTTGAGAGTGCGGAGTTGCTGCGGCGAGTCTTGTAATCCCTCCTCCTCCTCCTCCTCCTCAGAAGTGGCGCCGCAGCCGTTTGCAGCAGAATGCCTGTTTTCTTACTACTACCAAGATTTGAGAAAGACATGCGTTTTCTTTCTTGACGATAAACCATTTAAATGAGGGTTTTTATTTTATTTTTTCATGAAACAAAATCAACTGCTGAACTTCATTGGGTGACCTATGAATCTGATATGTAGTAAAACAGTAATAATGTATTAACGAGAAACAACAAATGTGTCATAAGTTTAAAGTATATTGTATTATTTTCCTTCAAGGTGTATTATTATTATTATTTTTAATTTACATAATAAAATATTATTCTTCAATTAAATTTTATTTTTTCATAAATAAATAGAGAATTTAGGATTATCACAAAATAATAAGAGCATTTAGGAAAATATTCCTTATGTTCAATTACAACAAATAATATTTCGTAATTAGAGATTTAGATTAAAGAAAACATATTGAAATAACTGCCCACATTTGTTCAGTGAGATCGACTTTGTACGAGTGCTGACAGCTCTAGAAACTACGATCGAAAGCCTGCATCTTAATACATGTTCTAGTTGTATTTTAATATTTTATTTTTCATAACGACACAGCATATAACGCCAGCATACCACGGCACAGCATATAACGCCAGCATACCACGGCACAGCATATAACGCCAGCATACCACGGCACAGCATATAACGCCAGCATACCACGGCACATCATATAATGAGCATTCGTGCTTTTCTTTTAAATTGATTAGAACTAAAAATTTAATGTTTTATTTCAGAAAGTTCCATTTAATATTTTAGCAGGTTTTACATAATTGTAATTGAGGGAACACTAGTCGGAAGACACACCTTTAAGTTTATTTCAATATTCTCTCAGGATTGGTCCAGGTATTTTAGGTAAGTTATATTAATGTTTTTAGAGAATTTGGGAGATCATTGTATTTATCTACAGGACACTTCTATGACAAATAGTTCAGAATTGGGCAATAGATGGCAAGCATGGGAAATTGAATAGAGAATCAGTGCCATCTATTTCCCATCTGGTGAACTATTTCTCTTAGATAGATTTGCGGCTGTGAAAAATAGTTCATAAAATACGCAAAAGAGGGCATGCAAAGAAAGTCAATGGAGAGACTCCGCCATTTATTTTTCGTCTCTCAATTATAACTATTTTTCTTAGTTACAATTCAATCAATTACATTTTGGGGTAGGATAAATTTTAGTATCTTAGTTGCAGCCCAGAAAAACTGATACTTGCGCAATTTGTGACAATTCGTTGCGCAATGATGAAATACTAAATCTGGAAGTAACGTGGTAAACGTGTGTACATGCAGTATACTAAAGAATTTTTTCCTCATACATAGAAGAATAGAACTTGCTTCCAGTCCGCAGAGCATTATATATCTATTAGACCAATTTGGTGTTGCTCTTTAAATCAATTTTAGCTTTTCCATATGTTCAGCATATCTTAGAATGCATCCAAAATCATTTCTACATTTCTGAAAATCAAAAAGTCGGAGTTTCTTAGTGAGGCGATAATCTTAATAGGGAACGTTACGAAGTATATTTATAAATAAAAATCTGATGTTGACAGCACATGACTTTCCTTATGTAATGCAATTAATTTACTTCTTTCACAGTGAAAAAAGTATGTATAATATCCACGGCTGTTTAGAACGTTGAATTGTACATTGGGCGCTTTTCCAGATTTCCAAGTACCCAATTAACTTATATTTCATTCAATACTAAATTGGCACTTATTAATAATAATAGCAGTCTCAATAAATAATATAGCCCATATTATTAAAATATTTTTTAATTAATCTAACAATTTGGCGTCATTTTCGCTAACTTGGCGTCGTATTAGCAATTTTGACGACATTTTAGTCAATTCAGGGGTGAAATATTACCAAGTTTTCAATATTTGACTAGAGTGTTCGCCAAATGTATTACTAAGCGCTACAGACAAACGGAAAGACGAGTATTTCTTATATACTAGAAGGTTGTTGTATGACGGAATTCAAAATTTTGCAAAACATTACCTCCCATTTACGTCATTTTTATCGCTTTGGCGATATTTCATTTTTTATACCTTTTGCGACATTTTCGTCAATTTGACAACATTTAAAAAAACGCCAAGTTGACGACATTCGGCCAAATTCACCGCCAAATTTTTCGCCAAACGTTTCGGACAGACGGAGAAATGGTGTTTTTTTATAATAGATTCTTCTATACTTTCCAAGATAACTAATTAAATTATATTTCACGCAACTCTAAATGAACAATTGTCAGTATTGGTAGTATTCTCTATACGCAAAATAATCTATATTAAAATGTTTAAATAATTAATTCATCTATTTGACGTAATTTTGACGATATTTCCATTATTGTTATTTAAGATCCATGGCCCAACGTGATCGCACTCAATTTCAGAAAATCCAGTTTCACACAAAAAGACTCAATCAAAAGCGACAGTAACACTTTCTCAACATCGTTCTATTGTATAGGCCCTTTTAACACTATTATCCAAAATGAACATAGCGACTCTGTTCGAAAACTATGACACGAAATATCATTGTTCAGGACTTCAATAAGTTCTAGCCGAAATAAGCTCATGTTCAATACACTCTAGATCTGTAATATAGAATAAAGAAGGTATTGATTTCACGAAAATTTTAAAATTTGAGATTGTGATGCCAATTTATATTTTAAGAATCGATTTCTTGTGTACAACATTGCGGTCACAAATAATTATGGAATTTCACGAAACTTTATATACGGTTTTTTTACAAAAAAATCCAGAATCAGATAGAATTTCTTTACATTCGTTGACTACTAAATTTAAACGAAATTTTATATTTTTACTTTCCTTATATACATAATGTATAAGGAAATTATTGTGAAGGGGTCGAAGATGCGAATCCAATTTTTCCAAGGGAGAGCACGTTTCAAGCATCCCTGATCACGAATCAAACATTTTTGAAGTGATGTCTGTGTGTGTGTGTGAAATTTTGTGTGTGTGTATGTGTGTGTGTCAGCGAGTCTGTGGAGACGATAACTGACGAACGAATGGACCGATTCGAACCAAATTTGGTACAAAAATCACAATCCGTAAACACTGGAAGGCTATTGTTTTTATACACAATCGAATGTTCAGAACCCTCCTAAATTTTCGAGTGAAATTTTGAAAAAATCGTCAAAAAATCAAAACCTCTAATAAAGTTACGCAAATATTCATTTCTTGTGTAATTTTTCATTAGAGAACGATTGACATAAATTTAAGAACACTAATATGAACCGTTCTCGAGATATTACACATTTTTCAAAAAAATTATCAAAAAGTTATATAAAATAAAAAAAAAATCTGATGTGGGCAACACATGACTTTCCTTATATAATGTAATGAATTTATTACTTTTACAGTAAAAAAAATAGTTTTTTCTTATAGTAGATACTAATATTCTTTCCAAGATATTGAATTTTCGACAATTAGTTGTCATTTTCATTGATTTAGCGTCATTTTTATCCATTTGGCGAGATTTTCGTTAATTTGGCAACATTTCAAAAAGTCGCCAAGTGGGCGACATTCCGCCAAGTTCGTCGCCAAAATCTCGTCAAGCGTTATGGACGAAGAAATAAGTTATTCTTACAGCAGATAAATTGGCGTTCAAATACAAAAGTATTACTCAAACTATTTTTTTTCATGAATGGAACGAGCTAGATCCACGAGAATGATGTCACCCAATTTATCGCACGATATTATATATGAAAAGTGAACATGTTTCTCAATAGGAAATATTTTTTTTTCTATTTCATATGACTTTTTGATAATTTTTTTGAGAAATGGGCAATATCTCGAGAACGGTTCATGTTAGCGTTCTAAAATTTATGTCAATCGTTTTCTAATGAAAAAAGTACATAAGAAATGTCTATTTGCGTAATTTTATTATTGGTTTTGATTTTTTGACGATTTTTTCAAAATTTCATTCGAAAATTTAGGTGGGTTCTGAACATTCGATTGCGTATAAAAACAATAGGCTTCCAGTGTTTACAGATTGTGATTTTTGTACCAAATTTGTTTCGAATCGATCCTTTCGTTCGTCAGTTATCGTTTCCACAGTCCCACTGACACACACACACACAGACATCACTTCAAAAATGTTTGATTCGTGATCAGGGATGCCTGAAACGTGATCTTCCGTCGAAAACTCGAATTCGAATTTTCGATCCCGTCACAATACTTTCCTTATACATTATGTATATAAGGAAAGTAATAAAATATTTCCTATTGAGAAACATGTTCACTTTTCATATGTAATACCCTGCGATAAATTTGATGACATCATTCTCGCGGATTTAGCTCATTCCATTCATGAAAAAAGATACTTTGAGTAATACTTTTGTATTTGAACACCAATAGTCATTTATCTGCTGTAAGAATAACGTATTTCTCCGTCCATTACGCTTGGTGACGAATTTGGTGGAATGTCGCCAATTTTGCAACATTTTTAATTGTTGCCAAATTGACAAACATCTCGCCAAATTGATAAAAATGACGCTAAATCTAAGGAAATGACGACTAATTGAAGAAAATTCAATATCTTGGAAAGAATATAAGTATCTACTATAAGAATAACATTTTCTTTAACTGTGGAAGTAGTAAATTCTTTGCATTATATAAGGAAAGTCATGTATTGCCCACATCAGATTTTTTTAACATGGCATTATAGGAAAAAATTTAACGTAATCGTACATAATAGGGTTTATTTATGGTTTAATAATCACGGGACTTAATAGTTTCAATCATTGTTAAGGGAAATAACCGAGATACAATTTTTTGTTCGTGACGTCATTAGCTACCCTCGGGGGGATACGCTACTCCTCCTGAGATCCATTGTCAAGTATGGCATCAATCCAAATATTTTTTCAAACCCATTAAAGTGGACGGTAACACGTTATAAGTGTAATCATTTGGACCCATAATACCGATACTGCAAAAGAAATAGTATGGCGAAATTTTTGACACCAATAGCTGAGATCTGAGCAGCATTAAATTTACAATTTTTGCAGAGATATATAACAGTATATTTAAGTAGGGTAAGTTTTTCCCGCCTCTTCTCAAACCACCCTGTATTCTCGGGAAGTACGGGCACGTTAAATATATGGGTCCGCAAGCCCCTTCCAAGAGATTAGTGGTAGGTAGAAAACGGGTACGGTCCCTGTGGATGCAATCCCCCATGGATTCCAATTTAAATTACGTGACACTTCCCGGCCGTCCAAACACCTAACTTATACCCTCGGGTAAGTCGGACGATTTGAGTCGAAGTCGGATATGGTAGCGATGAACTGATCGTTATATATTAAAATAGTAAATCAATGAAAAATAATGCAGATCAGATGTTGTATGCTGTAATTGCAGGTTGTCATCTGAGAATGGAAAATATAGCAGTGACTTGAAGAAAGAAAATATTGTAGAAATTGTGTGGAAAGAAAAGGTTATCAGCTTAGTCCCATGAATAAACAGATGATCAACATATATCGGTAATTCAATTTTTCTATCAAACAAGCATTTTTATGCAAAATTTCAAAATATTCTCGTACTTATTCTTCTGAAACAGCAATCAGGAAGGTTTAGCCACGTGTGATTTTATGAAGGGATCTTTACATAATAAATGAAGAAGTCTGTCTGTGTGTAGTCTCTAGCGCAAAATCTCGCCGTCGTACGGCCATGAAGTTTGGTACACTGGCACTTCTTTATCGACCAGAATAGGTGCACCTTGGCATTGATTTTTTTTTTATTTCGAATTCGCTGTTTAGTTATTTTATTTTATAACCCAGATTCCCACTGATTTTGGCCGATATTCGCACAAATTGATTCTTGAATGACCTAAAATATTATCACAGAGTTTTTATCTTGGCACTATCGAAAAGTTCTCTTGTACATAAACTGCAAATGGAATCCATACAGTTATTAGACGATTTTAAGTGAATTTGGGAATTTTAAATATATATATACTTTTCGGGAGTTTTAAATCTCATCGATTTTTGCATTACGATAAACAGAAATTGACTTGCCATCCATCGTTCATTTTCTTTCAACATTGGTTTCTCCAGAAAAAAGTCATAAACCCATCCGTTGATTAATTATAATATTTTTTCCGTTGATTTTTTGAGCGAATCACGCAGGCTCTTGACTCCTTGGAGATCGAAACGGAAGAACCAATCACATTGTCGTAGGGGTGAACATATTTTCGGATGGGCTGATGGTTGCATGCAGAAAAAAAAATCTGATGTGGGCAACACATGACTTTCCTTATATAATGCAATGAATTTACTAATTTACAGTAAAACAATAGGTTTTTCTTATAGAAGATACATATATTCTTTCCAACATATTTAATTTTCGACAATTAGTCGTCAATTTCATTGATTTAGCGTCATTTTAATCCATTTGGCGAGATTTTCGTTAATTTGACAACATTTCAAAAAGTCGTCAAGTTGGTGACATTTCGCCAAATTCGTCGCCAAAATCTCGTCAAGCGTTATGGACGAAGAAATAAGTTGTTCTTACAGCAGATAAATGACTATTGGCGTTCAAATACAAAAGTATTACTCAAAGTATCTTTTTTCATGAATGGAACGAGCTAGATCCACGAGAATGATGTTACCAAATTTATCGCATGGTATTACATATAAAAAATGAACATGTTTCTTAATAGGAAATATATTTTTTTTTATTTTATATGACTTTTTGAAAATTTTTTGAAAAATGTGCAATATCTCGAGAATGGTTCATGTTAGTGTTCTAAAATTCATGTTTATCGTTTTCTAATAAAAAATTATGTAAGAAATGTCTATTTGCGTGACTTTATTAGCGGTTTTGATTTTTTGACGATTTTTTCAAAATTTCACTCGAAAATTTAGGGGGTTTCTGAACATTCGATTACGTTTAAAAACAATAGGCTTCCAGCGTTTACGGATTGTGATTTTTGTACCCAATTTTGTTCAAATCGGTCCATTCGTTCGTCAGTTATCGTCTCCACAGGCTCACTGACACACACACACACATACTTTCACACAAACACACACACACACACAGACATCACTTCAAAAATGTTCGATTCGTGATAAAGGATGCTTGAAACGTGTTCTCCCGTCAAAAACATGAATTCGAATTTTCGACCCCGTCACAATACTTTCCTTATACATTATGTATATAAGGAAAGTAAAAATCACGTTATTGCCTGCAAAAGAATGGCCAGATTTCGCGTTTACATGAGCGAGTGGTGTCAATTGTGATTCTCATATTTTTTGCTTTTGCAAGAAATGCGTGCGATTTGATTCGTGTAATTTCCGGATCGAAGCCATTTTAAGTTGTGTTCTAATGTATTATTTAAGCAACGAGTGCTTATTTAATTATTTATGCGTAATGGACGCCCATTTAAAACCCGGGAAAAGTCGGGTATTTCATTCTAGTATAATAGGAAAGTAAAATAGTATAATAATTCACCCTGTCTCGGAAAATTAGTGCAACTGAACATTGCACAAATATATCAAACTCGACTTACTGATGCATATTTCTAAAATTATGTTACAGAGTAACTGAGATACTTCCCTCTCAAAGAACAGCTGCTGCCATATTTCATATGTAAATGCAACTGGCGTAAAAAAATGCTTATCAGAATGTTATGCATTTCTATAAAACTGCATTAAATGGACTTGCACGCATTTCGCTCGAATCAGAAACGAATTTCATTTGTATTTTGAATTTAATATAATAAAGTTTTTCAAACAAACAGAGAAAATTCGGAAGGATTATCTCAGTTGATGGACATCATGGGCATACTCATTTTTGGAGTGATATGGTAAAGAAAAAGAACCTATTAAATTCGGTATGAATATTTCAGTTTATGAACATCACAAGTCAACTAATTTTCGGGATTATATGACAAAAAAGAAAAAAAAAATGAAGCTATTAAATTCGGTACGATTATTTCCGCTTATGAACACTATGGGCATACTCATTACTTCCCTTATATACATAATGTATAAGGAAAGTATTGTGACGGGGTCGAAAATTCGAATTCGAGTTTTCGACGGGATATCACGTTTCAAGCATCCCTGATAACGAATCAAACATTTTTGAAGTGATGTCTCTCTCTCTCTGTGTGTGTGTGTGTGTGTGTGTTTGGAGACGATAACTGACGAACGAATGGACAGACTCGAACCAAATTTGGTACAAAAATCACAATACGTACACACTGGAAGTCTATTGTTTTTATACGCAATCGAATGTTCAAAACCCCCCTAACTTTTCGAATGAAATGTTGAAAAAATCGCCAAAAAATCAAAACCACTATCAAAGTTACGCAAATAGACATGTCTTATGTAATTTTTCATTAGAAAACGATTCACATAAATGTTAGAACGATAACATAAACCGTTCTCGAGATATTGCACATTTTTCAAAAAAATTATCAAAAAGTCATAAAATAGAAAAAAAAATATTTCCTATTGAGAAACATGTTCACTTTTCATATGTAATATCATGCGATAAATTAGGTGATATCATTCTCGTGGATCTTGCTCGTTCCATTCATGAAAAAAGATACTTTGAGCAATACTTTTGTAGTTGCACGCCAATAGTCATTTATCTGCTGTAAGAATAACTTATTTCTTCATCCATAACGCTTGGCGAGATTTTGGCGACGAAATTGGCGGAATGTCGCCAACTTGGCGACTTTTTGAAATGTTGCCAAATTAACGAAAATTTTGCCAAATGGATAAAAATGACGCTAAATCAATGAAAATGACGACTAATTGTAGAAAACTCAATATCTTGAAAAGATATTAGTATCTACTATAAGAAAAACCTATTTTTTTTACTGTAAAAGTACATTCATTACATTATATAAGGAAAGTCATGTGTTGCCCACATCAGATTTTTTTAGAGATGATATGGTAAAAAAAGAACCTATTAAATTCAGTATGATTATTTCAGTTTATGAACTTCATAGGTCTACTAATTTTCAGGATGATATGGCAGAAAAAAAGAACCTATTAAATGCTGTATGATTATTTCCGTTTATGAACATAGGGCTACTAATTTTTGCGGTCATATGACCGAAAAAGGAGCCTATTTGGATCATTTTTTTCGAAAATCGGAAAAACGTTATAAAAACGTAATTAGCATGAAATTTTAAGGAAATAACTATTTAATATTTAAATTCTTATTCATAAGCAAATTACATCAAGAGTAAGACATGCATAAGATGTAAGCGTTAACATGCGCCGATTTTGAGATATTTTATGTATATTATCTAAATTCGAATTCGAGTTTTCAACGGAAAAGCACGTTTCAAGCATCCTTAAACACGGATCGAACGATTTTAAGGTGACTCCTGTCTGCATGTGTAGAAGACGCAGGCAGTTCGACTCACTCGAGGGTTTGAACAGCAATTTTAGCAGCCGGGTGGATGTATGTGTGTATGTATATATGTGTGGTGTTAGTGTGTATGTCCGAGAGTTTACGGATGCGATATCTTATGAACGAATAGAGAATTTCGAATGCATTTTGGTACGATTATTACGATCAGTGAATACTACAACATAAATGATTTGAAACGCGATCGAACGTTTGGAAGACCCCCCCCCACACACACACACACATTTTTGAATTAAATTTTAAAAATTCTCATAAAAAAAGTCATCAGAACATCAAATAATGTTAAATAAATAATCATTTTGCACGTATGTTTATCATTCTGAAACAAATTTCGCGAAATTTAGAGCGCTAGCTTGAACTGTTCTCGAGATATTCCACACTTCTCAAATAAATGTGGCTAAAAATACATAAAAATGAACAGTGGTAAGTATCATCAAATATGTAAAACCTGTGACTTCCACTTGATGAAATATTGCCAACTTCACGAGTTTTTAACGTGGTGAGAAATTGGCAAAAATTACTCCAAACTGATGATATTAAAACTAACATACATATTTCGATATAATACAGTATATTGTACAACCGATGTTCCAATTGTCAAGTCAGATTTGCGCGAGATATAAATTACCTTGTCGCTGCAAAATAATTTTACATGTTGTTATTCAGAAAACCGCCAAATGCCAGTGTACTATTTAACATTGAAAACATTATGCTTTCGGTCTTGCCATTATTATTTCGTAATAAAAGAAGTAAGACTTGCATTGTGTTCTAAAAGTCATGTGCTGTCCACATCAGATATATTTTTTAAATTTTCGAGCACTTCTAGTCTAACCAGAATATTGCTTTTGGTCCCATTCTAGCCGTATCAGCTTCCAGATCAACAGGAAAGTAAAATATTGCGAAAGTTTTAATTAAGAGTAAAGATGTAAAGGACAGATCAAAATTCAAGACTCGTTTTATTAACTATTGAATAATTTCAATATAACTAGAATCTCGGTTTTGACCTCATTCCATCCTAGTCAGCTTTTAGATCAATAGAAAAATGAAAATTTAAAAATTGAATTAGGAGTGATGATACACAGGGACTGAAAAATAAAACATATTTTGTGCCTCTTATGGAACTAATAAAACCACACTTTTATATCCGTTCGCCGCCAAGTGGAAAATATTAAACAATTTTATCATTTTGACGCACACCCCGAGTAGAAATCCAATTTTGGCGTATTATTGACTCTAATATTGGACCGATATGAAAAAGTGACATGTTGACCGAGTTGACTCAATATTAATTTACAATATTGAGACAATATAGTTGGACAATATACTCTAATATTTCCAATGTAACACCAATATTGGCGTAATATTGTAATGAAAATATTTGCCAATATTGGGATCACAATGGAAATATTTTCAATGTAATGCTAAGATGCACAATATTGGTCCAATATTATTTGCTACTAGGGGCGGAAATAAGATTCAATATATTTTCCTATATAACGTGTTAAGAAGTATACAATGTGCGTTATTTTTGTGTTTAAATCTGAAGGAGTTTTTAATATACAGAAAATACACGGACAACTTTTACTGGCCGTCTAGGTGACATACTTTACAACTTCTACCCAGTTTAAAAGCGCGAAGCGAGTGTGAAATTGGTTAGTATAATACGAAACGAAACGATCTTTTGATATAAATAGTTATTCGTTCTCGTTTAATAACTAATGCACCGGAAACATTATACAAACGAAGTAGTCAGCATCAACTTCTCTCTGGAAATTCGTAACTTTAACAAAAAAAGTAACTAATATATATCCCCTTACAAAAAGCAGCTGGTGCCATCTTTTATATGTAAATGCACCCTGGCGTAAAATGTGCTTATTATGTGCATCATAAGTGTCTCCATAAAGTTGTATTAAATCAGCTTTCGAAAATGTCGCTCATAAATCTGAAAAGGATTTTATTTAATGGAAAATCGTCTCTTTCACACTCTATACGATAAAATAAAATAAAGTATTAAGAGGATGTGATTTGGTCATGCGAAAAGCATTTATATATTTGTTATAATACATTTTTTCACTAAATTACATTTTAAAATCCATTTTTAAACTGTATTTCTCTTTGCAATTCTTACAATTATACATGTCAGAGCAAATGGAATAAATACATACATCTAACATGACTAACGAATATTTTTTGTAGTTTTCTCTCTGCAATTTGTTTTTACTGCAAAGAAAATTCCCCAATGAAGTGGCAGAAAAGGAAGCATTATGTAAAGCGACAAAATATCGCCAACTTGGCGACTTTTTGAACGCTCTAGAAAATGTATTAGAAAAAAAAATAGGAAATGCATGTTTTTAAAACAGTGTACGCATTCAGTTTAAACGAAATAAAGTGACATAAAATGGCATGATCCAGTGTTTTCCCATTAGTTTTGTTTTCTTGCAATTTGACTTTAAATTCGAGTTTCCAAAGGAAGAGTTTATTTCAAACATTCTAGAGCTTGAACGAACGTTTTTGAGGTGTGTGTTTATATGCGTATATATGTTAGTGTGTAAGTATGTGTGTATAAATGTTAGTGTGTGTGTGTGTGTGAGTCCGTGAGTCTGTGGAAGTGATATCACTTGACCAAATAATGCGATTCGAAAAAAGTTAAGTACGATTATTACAATCGGTAAGTACTGGAACACTATACCTTTTAAACGTGATGCAAAAGATCAAACAATTTTTGAATAGATTTTTGAAAAAAAAAATCATTAAAATATCGGAGTTATAATAATGTTAAATAAATAATAATTTCTTACGCAATTTCTTCATTTATTATTAAAAAGCGAATCATATTCACATTAGAAAACAATCATGAACTGTCCTCGAGCATGTTGCCAGATGAATTTATTGAAAAAATTATATAAAATTAAAATAAGAATCACGTATATTTTAGTCGAGTTTATTTGGAGATTTTGAAGAAGTTACCAAATTAACGAAAATGGCGCCAAGTTGGCCAAATTGACGGCTCATTCACAAAAATAACCATAAAATAGGCGAAAATTCATCATACATATGAAAATTGAACATATTTCATAATAGTTACCTTTTCCTTTATATTTGTGATTTTTTTTATAATTTTATTTGAAAAATGGGAAATATCTCCTGAACGGTTCATGCTAGTGTTCTAACGTTTCCTAATGAAAATTCAATCGTTTTCTAATTAAAAACTTCATAAGAAATAATTTCTTAAGTAACTTTATTGATGATTTTTATTTTTTAAATATTTTTTTCAAAATTTCATTCGAAAATTGGGGGGTTCTTCTGAACATCCGATTGCATTTGAAAGCAACAGGCTTCCATTATTAACTGATTTTTTTAATTTATGTACCAAATTCCGTTTGAATCGTTCCATTCGTTCATGAGATATCGTCTTATTCACACACTTACACACACACAGCGATCGTCTTAAATTCCTACTCAGGGATTCCTCCTGGTCGATTCCTACTCAGGGATGCTTGAAAAGTGATCTCCCGTCGACCCCTTCAGAATACTTTACATATACATAATACTATGTATATAAGGAAAGTAAACATCAAGCCATTTTTTGCTGTGACTGTATCCATAAGGATAATCGATGTGATAACAACTACATGTATACTGAATATTCCAAAACTATTGCTTAATCTAGTCAGAGAAATGTCAAGTTGTTAGTATTTGCTTATTTCAATTGCCGGATAGTGTACTCACGGTCATGGTTTCTTGATTTGACATAGGAGAAGTGAGGCAATATATAAATTTAAGGGAAGAACATTTACGGTAGATAATAAAAAAATGCATTTTATTTCATACGATTGCTGTAAATGGGTAAAATCCATGATTTTTCTCTATATTAAAAACATAATTTACTATTAGAATATTTACGGTAGATAATAAAAAAATGCATTTATTTCACATGATTGTTGTAAATGGGTAAAATCCATGTTTTCTCTCTATATTAAAAATATGTTGTAGGCAGCAGATGACTTTCCTTATATAATGCAATGAATTGCCTTCTTTCAGTTAAAAAATTATGTATAACATCCACAGCACAGTGTTTTCAATGTTGAATTATACATTTGTCGCTTTTCCATATAACAACATGTAAAACTATTTAGTGTCCAAGTAACTTATATTTCACGCAACTGTAAATTAACAATTATCAATATTGATAGCATCCGTAGTAAGCAATATATTCCATATATTAAAATATTTTAATAATGAATTCACGAAGTAGGCATAATTTTCATTAACTTGGCATCATTTTTTACATTTAGAAGATATTTTCGTCCATCTAGAGCTAAATACCGCCATGTTGCCGATATTTTGCTAGATTATATGCTAAGTTCACTACATGTATCGCCATGTGTTACAAAAAAACTTAGAAAATAGCATTGCTTATACACTAAAATACATGCTCGTAATATGACAGTATAAAAAATTTGCACAACATTACCTCCCATTTAGGGCCATTTTATGACTTTAGCAACATTTTTATAAATTTGGCGACATTTATGTCAAGCAGTATGGACGGACAGACGGAGAAGTGGGTTATTCTTATAGCCGATTCTTACATTGTTTCCAAGGTTTTCAATTTCTATCAAGTAGTCGTCATTTTATTTAAATTAGTGTCATTTTTATTAATTTGGCCACATTTTTATCAATTTGGTAACATTTTTGTCAATTCGGAACATTTAAAAAAAATCGCCAAGTAGGCCATATTTCGCACAAATCCACAAACAAAAATTCGCCAAACGTTACGAACGAAAAAATAGGTTATTCTTACAGTAGATTCTTACAGTCTTTCCAAGATATATAATTTTCATTAATTAGTCACCATTTCTATTAAATTAGCGTCATGTTATCAATTTGATGACATTTTATCAATTTGGCGACATGTTTATCAATTTGGCGATATTTCCGTCAATTTTGCAATATTTTAAGGAAGTCGCCAAGTTGGCAATATTCCGCCAAATTCGTCGTCAAAATTCTGACATATGTTATGGAAGGAGAAATATGTTATTCTTATAGTAGATAAGTGACTAATAACGTTCAAATACAAAACTATTACCTGAATTATCATCTCTCGTGAATGGAATGAGCTAGATCTACGTGAATGATGTTAACAAATTCATCGCGTAATATTAAATAATATTAAATATGAGAGTGAACATATTGTGCAATAATTGATACTATTTTTTTATTTTACGTGAGGATTTTTATAAATTTATTTTTAAAATGTGCAATATCTCGAGAAAAGTTCGTGCTAGCTTTCTAAAATTTGCATTCACCGATTTCTAATGAAATATTTTACAGGAAATAATTATTGACGTAAATTTATTGGAGGTTTTGATTTTATGATTTTTTAAAATTTCATTAAAAATTTTTGGGGCATCCCTAACATTTGATTGCGTTTAAAAGCAATAGGCTTCCAGAATTCACTGATCGTAATTTTTGTAACAAACTGCGTTTGAATCAACGCTCTATTCTTTCGTGAAATATCATCTTCACATACTCACTGGCACAAACACACAGACATCACCTCAAAAACGCCCCATTCGTATTCAGGGATGCTTTCAACTTGCTCTCCTGTCGAAAATTCGGATTCAAATTTTCGACCCCGTCGTATTACTTTCCATATAAATTATACAATGCTTATAAGGGAAGTAATAATAATAATTTTAACAAGAAGTTTTTGTCGAGGTTAATAGTTCGTTCTTGTGACATTGGAAATTTAATTTTTTTTTTCATACGGAGCGCTTTATATCTGGAAGAATTGAAAAAATGTTATAAAAGTTCACATATATTCTTCTAATTAATGACAGTCAAAGCCAGTTGATTATTATTATCTGGGAACTCAAACTAGGGGGAACATCTTCAACTATTCAAAAAGCAAAAACATTTTTTCTTTCTTTTGAAAAAACAAAAACACTTTTAAAAATATAATTTTGTTACAATTTGTTACAAAATGTATCATAATGATTTGAAGCACACGTAGATTATCACCATTCTTTAGTAGTTCTTACGAATTATTCTCGAGATATTAGAAAATTTATTACTTTCCCTATATACATAGTGTTTTGGCGATTGGGTGTCGCCGGGCCCCGAACCAGGGCCCTTTGGTTACAAGACCGACATTAAAATCACTGAGCAAAAGCTAGCTTCTCCTCTGTTCTTATAATTCGGGTGCAGGTTCAAGTATCTTTGATCAGATGTCTTTGCTGCCGCACACTCCCTCCGCTGATGATGAAGGCCGGGAAGCATGTCGCCACGGCGTGACGGTCAGTCGTGGTCAACCAGGAAGGGAGTGTCAAGGCTTCTGACTCCGTGTGGTGCTGCCATCTCGTGTTGAGATGGTGAGATCGTTGGAGAGGAAGGTTGCGTGTTTCAAACGTCCAGTCATCATTGTGGCGATTGTGCGTCGCCGGGCCCCGAACCAGGGACCCTTTGCTTACAAGACCGACATTATAATCACTGAGCAAAAGCTAGCTTCTCCTCTGTTCTTATAATTCGGGTACAGTTTCCAAGCATCTTTGATCAGATGTCTTTGCTGCCGCAGTGTAATGTATAGGCAAAGTATTGTGACGGGGTCGAAAACTCGAATTTGTATTTTTCACGGAAGAGTACGTTTCAAACGTCCCTGAAATGAAATCAATAGTTTTCAGGCAATTTATGTATGTGTGTGTGTGTGTGTGTGTGTGCGTGCGTGTGCGTGCGTGCGTGCGTGTGTGTGTCAAAAACCCAGACCACTCGACTCGTCCTACGGCATGAGCAGCAAATTGAGTGGCCGGATATGTGTGTGTATGGACAATATCTCATAAACGAGCTGAATGATTTGAACGAAGTTCGGTATGTAAATTAAAGTTAGTGAGTATTGGAAACTTATTGATTTTAAATGTAATCTAATGTTCGGAACATCCTTAAAATTTCGAATGAAATTTATAAAAAAGCGATAAAAAATCAGAATCTTCAATGCTGTTACGTAAAGAATCATAATCATATATTTCAAAAACTACTTTCGAGATATTGCACTTTTTCAAATTAATTTATCAAAAAGCAACATGAAATGAATTAAAGTATCAACTATTGTGAATCAGGTTCACTTCCAATATGTAATATTACGCGATAACTGTATTAACATCATTCCAGTTGATCCAGTGTGTTCCATTCTCGAGAATAAATACTTTATGTAATAGTTGCAATTCGAAGCTTAATTCGCCATCAGTCATTTATATACAGATTGTTCAGTTAATGCGACGACAAACTCAGAGGTTTGTTAGTAGACATCAAGAGGAACAAAAATTGAAAAAGAATATGCTGCTGCCAACTACGTTTAGTTGTTGAAAATCGCAAAATTACGTATGCAGGTTCTGACGTCACGCGGGGACGATAAGAAGTACAATAATAACTACAAAATGGTGTATTTGATAACGTGTTTGCAACACAACTTCTGGCATACAGAACAATTATGAAAAGGGAATGATTACGATGATATGAACGACATTATTACAGATGTTGTTCGAAGTGGCGGCAGCAGACGTCATTGCGCAGTTTTTAACGACGTCGATGCCGTCACTTCGAACAACAGATGTAATAATTTTATTCACATCGTTTTCTTTCCTGCATTATACAGTGCACCACAATTTGTTTAATAAATATTTTTGTCAAATAAATATTTTTATAGTTATTATTGTACTTGTTGTCGTCCTCGTGTTATGTCAGAACCTGCAAAATTATTTCCGCGATTTTCACCGACTAAATGTGGTTTGCGACATTATGTTCCATTTCTATTCCTCTTGATGTGTACTAACAGCCCTCTGCGTTTGTTGCCTCATTAACTGAATGTCGTGTGTAAGAAATGCTCTTATCTTCGTCTGACTATAGCGCTTGGTGATAAATGTGCCGAGTTTAGCGACTAATTTAGTGAAATATCGCCAACTTAACGATATTTCGCCCCAGAATGATAAAAATTACGTTAAACTTGCAGAAATGACGCTATGTTAATGAAAATGACTCCGAATTGATGAAATACTTATTAAAATATATATGAACACTATTGCTTATTGATAACTGTTAATATAGAGTTGCATGAAATGTAAGTTAATTTGATACAACAAACTAGTTTTACATGTTGCCACCGGTAAGGCGCCCTATGTACGATTCAACATTAAAAACATTGTGCGGTACATCATAAATATCCATTTATCACTGTTAACTAAGTATATTCATCGAATCGGTGAAGGTCTTTTCTGGCCACATCACATTTTTCCCCATTGGGGCAAATTTATCAATTTGAACCTGCAACAGAAGCTGACAGCGAAATTCATCAGCAACGATAATGAATATGGGAAGGAACCATGAGTGGTACATTAATTGTCCTTTTGTTCATATTAAATTCTGGATGATTTTCGCCAACTTGCAGATATGCATTTCCATTAATAGATATGTGCATATTAACAACATTACCTTAATTATTCCTGTAATTTAATTTATATTGACATCTGTTGCAACTTCCAAATATTCACTAAATTCAAACTTTCTATTGACGGCGAAGTGAGTGATGATGCGAAGATTCTCTTATACCAATATCATTAACAAAAACATACTTTTAAATATTTTTTCCAACAGCAATTTGATCAAGTGTCACACTAATTAACAGACAGTATAGTAGCTCATACTTGGTCTTAAATTCTTGATGCAATTGATACTAAATGAATGTTCCTGTTTGGAAGACTTAAGGGTGTATGGGTTTCAGTGTTTACGGGGCTGCTTTTGGATAAACAGATGTTGCGATTATAATTTTTCACCGTATTGTTAATGGAGGTCATCCTGTGTGACCTTTATTTCATTTTTAATTTCTTCAGAGGCTACTTGATCTCATATATTGCGTATTGACAGATTTAAGCGATGTTGGAAATATTTGATATTGAATGCTACATGGATAATAAATGTCAAGTGGAAGTCTAAGCACTAAAAGACAATTCGGTGATAATAATGCACGCAGACGTGTTGACGGCATGAACTGACATTAAATTCAAATTAATTTAAATGGGGGCAATAAAACTTGCCCCATTCTTTTTCGAAAGACACCTGATTCTTGTGGGCATCGAGTCCGTAGGCTGTTACACACAGTGATCTCCAGCCAGTGCTGGAGATCACTTTAAGTTTAGGGGAGATCACTGGAAGATCAGATCACTGGTGATCTCCAACCAGTGCTGAAGAACACCAGTGACTGCATTCTCACACCAGATAGATCAGGCCAATGGAGATTGAGCAATGGGGCTACAGGGGTGTCGAGACTTTCCAGCCGATTGGCTAATGTTATGCGTTTTTAATATCTCCAGAATGACCAATAAATGTAAATATCTATTTAAAGAAATTGTAATACTGAGTCACGTAGTAGTTTTTTGTATTACTGCTTCGTAATTGAGAGTTTTATTTTAATACTTGTGTAAATCCTAGGTTGATAAATTTCCGAATTTACCAGCAACCGCACAGGAAATTTTGTTTTTTCTACTCCGTGACAAATTACTACCGAAGTAATAAACTGACTTTACTACTGCCACAAGCCAGACATGGAAGATTATTGCTGGTATATATGCAATGAATTTAGATTCGCAGCTTGATATAAGTTATATATTTTAATGAATTTTGTCATTTTCTTGACACAGATTACTTTCTCATAAGTAGTACTGAGAAATTATTGTTTTCACGAAAACTTTTCAATTTATAGATTTAGATGCCAATACATGTTTAAAGACCTCCTGAATACGCTTTGACAATTTTTGGCGTAATGTCCATCTGTCTGATGTTTGTGGTCGATTTCTCGTGTGCACAATAGCTACTACAATTATTATCGGATTTGCACGAAACTTTATTATCCGGCTATGTTATCAAAAAATCGATCGCAAACTTCGAAATATATTTAAAATTTTATATTTTTTTATTATGGCAGTATAGAACGAAATTTAACAAATCCATGTATAAAAGGGATTATTTATGGCTTAATGATCACTATTCTTCACAGTTAAAATCATTGTTGTCAAAATTAGCTGCGATGCAATTTTTGCGTCAGTGACGTCATTGTAATTATTTGAATCAACGATGCCGATTTTTCAAAAAATTTACTTGCAAAATTTGAAAAAAAAAGAAAGAAAAAACGCAAGCTATTTAAAAACGGATTATGGTATGAGAATGTGCCGAATTGAGCTAAGCTGCTCCAGTTAATTTTTATCAGTGACTCTTAAACATAGTCTGTCCAAGTTTCTAATTGCACATATTCATTTTTTTATTGCGAAGTAACGAATGTAATCCTTCTTTACAGAAAGCAACTGTGTCTACATTTCATATTATAAGTGCAATGTGCCTTAGGGAATCCGTGTTCAATAAATGTACGCAAAAGTTGTTTATACATCAAATACACATTTTAACTTTCTAGAATTTTGTTTTTTTATATTTTAAAGTAAAATTTAGACTTTTTTATTGGAGGATATCATTCGCTAATGAGAAATAAATTATTCATTTTGCTGCATATGAAAATTAGTAAATCCCTAGTGTTAATAATTGACATTTAAATAGTAGTGAATTGCATTTAAATGTTAGTACATTTCTTTTACGCAAAAGAGAGTTATATTTACGTGATTCAATTGCTTAATTATAAACCAAAGAGCGCGATTTTAGGCACAATCAATAACGTACTAGGACACAACGTAATGAGCTGCTTAAATTAAGTAAGTACGTTTTAGAAATCTTCGGATTTCATTCATCAGTTCGAACAAGCTTGAACCTGAACGTCCAAATGGAAGCTGTACTATGCCGGGCAAATATAAAATATCTGGAAGATAGAAAAATATGAGGTAGCGCCACCTAATGTTATAAAATAGAAGTGAATCCATAAAAGATAAGTGACGAGGAAAAATGAACTTAGCCAAAGGATAGGAAGTTCATTATGCTAAAATGTTATGGATGTAATGACAAACTGTGACTTAATTTACATGGTTGTGAAATTTCATATTCAGATGCTGTAGTATCGGTTATAATAAACGTCATGTCAAGGCCTGAACAATAAAAGGACTGTAGCATTCGACGCGTATTCGATTCTTGGTCACCTGCCAAGAATCACGTACAGCGCGGCAGATACCATTCTTGTTCTGGCTGATAAGAGAGCATCAGTTCTTCGCTGTGGCAGTCGCTGGTAAGTTGAAGAGTTGTAACTAGAACGTGTTTTGTAATAAAGAAGTAGATGAAGATTTGGCAGTATCGTGATCATTGATGCGAAGCACTGCATTGAAACTATTGGACCTCCCGTAACTTCTAAAGCACGGCGTCTTGCACCTGATCGATTGTGCGTTGCAAAGTAGGAATTTCAAAGTATGATTGAACTTATTCACATGCGTCCTTCCAAAAACAGTTATTCATCCCCATTACATATGGTACCTAAAAAGGACAGTAGTGAATGGAGACCTGTAGGTGAATATCGAGCACTGGATGCTCAAACGGTAAAGGATAATTATGGAGTACCCAACATTCCAGATTTCACTTCGAACCTCCGTGGAAGCACAATGTATTCACACATAGATCTTAATAAAGCCTATCATCAAATTCCTATCAATCCAGAAGCTGTGCATAAAACTGCAATCACAACGCCCTTCGGATTATTTGAAAGCACTCGCATGCAGTTTGGACTCTGTAATGCAGCTGCTACTTTTCAACGATTTATTGATGAAGTAATACGTAATCTTCCGTTTGTATACGCTTTTGTCGATGATATTTTAATAGCTTCGAAATCGTCAGAAGAACATATTACCAACCTGAAAACTTTATTTGAACGGTTAGAACAATACGGTCTGAGTGTGAAACCATCAAAATGTAGGTTTGGACTTTCATCAATTCAGTTCTTAGGATTTAAAGTTTCAGCATCTGGTATTGCGCCACTCACAGAAAGTGTAGATTGTATAAAAAAATTTCCCAAGCCAATAACTATCACACAACTAAGACGATTCCTTGGATTATTTAATTTCTATCGATGTTTTGTGCCAAAAGCTGCTCACATACTAGGTCCATTAAACAAGTTTTAGAAGGTATCAAAAATAAAAAAAAAGTCTAAAAATACTACACAAACCAAAGCTCAAGATTTGCTGCAATGGACTAATTCTGCTGAAAAATCATTTTTAAACGCTAAAAACTCTTTAGCTACCGCAACTATTCTTCATCATCCTATTCCTAGTGCAAAATTAAGTGAGTGGATTGACGCTTGTGATATAGCTGTTGGGGGATCTCTCATGCAACTCAACGGGAACAAATGGGAACCTATTTCATTTTTGTCTGTTAAACTTTCAAAAAGTCAAAAAAATTGGTCTACATATGATCGTGAACTATTGGCAATATACACATCAGTCAAACGATTTAGACACATGCTAGAAGGTCGGAATTTTGTTATTTACTGTGACCCCAAACCCCTAATTTATGCCTTCAAACAGAAACCAGATAAATGTTTGACTAGACAACTGCGTCATCTAGACTATATTTCCCAATTCTCGACTAACATTTGTCACATAAAAGGTACTGAAAACATATTAGCAGATGCACTGACACGTATTGAAATTGACAACATTTCATCTTCTATTTTAAATTTCGAAGATTTTGCCTCAGCTCAAGCAACTGATCCTGTGTTAGGAATTCAACTCAACAACAATTCTTCACTCCGGATAGAAAAAAGGTTTTTTCCAATTGCAAATTCTGAGTTGTTCTGCAATATGTCAACGGGACAACCTCGACCTTTTATTCCCGAGTCATGTCGAAAAATCATTTTTAATCAACTTCACGGACTTTCTCATCCCGGAATTTCTACGACTACTAAGTTGATTACTGTCAGATATGTTTGGCCTGATACGAACAGATGTATTAAGAATCAAGTTAAATGCTGCATTCCTTGCCAACGATCAAAGGTGCATAAACACACCAAAACTCCGATTGGCACATTTTCCTCTCCCAGACTCACGGTTCGCACACATACACCTCGATATAATTGGCCCACTTCCACCATCTAATGGTAACAATTATTGTTTAACAATAATCTACCGCTTCACGAGATGGCCTGAAGTTATACCAATTCCAGACATAAAAGCTGAAACTGTGTGTAAAGCATTATTTTCTGTCTGGATTTCGCGTTTTGGAGTACCAGCAACCTTGACAACAGATCAAGGAAGACAATTGGAATCCTATCTTTTCCAACAACTTAATACAATGATGGGTACAAATTGCATTCGTTCTACAGCATACTACCCCATTTCAAATGGGATAATTGAACTTTTCCACAGACTTCTAAAACGTGCATTAAAAGCACATGAAAATGCCAATTGGACAGACACACTTCCTATCACACTCTTAGGAATACGAACAGCTGTCAAAAATGACATCCAAGCCTCTTGTGCGGAATTGGTATATGGTAAGACATTAACTTTACCTTCAGACATATTTTATGATTCTATACCTAAACAATCGTACGATTCAACGTGGATGACAAATTTACGAGAAAAAATGAGAACACTCAATCCCGTAGCAACATCAAGACATGGCAAAAATTCTATTTTCATCCACCCTTTTCTGGAAAGCTGCACCCATGTTTTTCTTCGCACAGATTGTACGAAACCACCTTTAAGTCAATCGTACATGGGACCTCAGAGTGATCGAAAGAAATAAAAAACTATAAAAATTGAACTTAAAGATAAAAAAACTTTATCTTTCGATCGAGTGAAGCCCGCAATCCTCCTGTGTGAAGAGGCAAAAAAACATAAGCCTCTTATGACTTTTAATACATCAAATGAAAATTCGAAATCTGCCATCAGAACCAGGAGTGGTAGGACGGTACGATTTCCTGAAAGACTAGTATAGTACATGCAAGATCAATGTAGATTCGAGGTGTATTCCTAAACTAATTTAATTTGTATATTTTAAACATGTATATTTGTGTATATTGTATATATTGTATATTTGTATATATTGTATTTGTGTTATATTTGATGCCGTTTATCGGTACCCCTCGTTCACTGGGGGGATACTCATGTGGCATTCGACGCGTATTCGATTCTTGGCCATCTGCCAAGAATCACGTTCAGCGCGGCAGATACGCATTCTTGTTCTGGCTGATAAAAGAACATCAGTTAGTTCTTCGCTGTGGCAGTCGCTGGTAAGTTGAAGTGTTGTAACTAGAACATGTTTTGTAACAAAGAAGTAGATGACGATTTGGCAGTCTCGTGATCATTGATGCGAAACACCACAGGACGATCAAGCAAACAATGCAGGCAGACGTGCTGACGTCAAGACTGAACATTAAAGTCTAATTAATTTATGGTGAGCAATATAGCCCTATGTTTTTTTTGCGATGTGCACCTGATTGTTTCGGTCATTATGCTCGTTGGCAGTTACTTACAGTCAGTAAGTGCATTCTTACAGCAGCTAGCTCTCGCCAATGGAGATGTAGCTAGGGTGTGCTGCTAGCAGATGAAGCAATGTATGCAAGAGGAGAAAAAAAAGGCAGAGACAGTTGTAACGAATCAAGCCAGTTTAAAACTCAATTTTTCAATAAAAAATTGATAATTCAAAGAGAAAACTCAAGCAATAAGATGAGTGAAAAATGGATTCCCGAAGTCTATATTAGTTCAAAATAATAAGTTCTTAATAAATTTGCCTACAACGACTGTAGCAAAAGATTCCCCTTCAAAACAAAGTGTCAAGAAAAATAAAACATATCCTCTTATTATCCATGAGGACGTCACATTTTAATTAATAATTTTACTCTAAAGACAAGTACCAAAAGTTATTTCTGTTACCACAGTCGTCTGCAATATTAATTATAAATTTAACGAATATAATTGTAACATGAAAATCGTAATGATACTTTTAAGAACTTCAAATATTAATTTTAATAAACAATAAAAATGTTTCATCAATTTGTGGTTTTGCATTTTAATATTTTATCTTTAAAGAATTATGCTGATTTATAGATTGATAAAGATCGTCAGAAATAGGTGGGATATATGTTGGACACAGTAATGCACACACCATCTATCTTCAAATTAATTAATCATTGTATTTTCTCTCAGCACAATGGGATTTCACTTAAATAGTAGTAAATCCCATTTATTTGTCAGTGAATTACACGAAAGGAAATTCCACAGTAGACCTTAATTTTGTGATATCAGAAAACAATAACTTAAAATCATTATTTTACTTTAGTAATCAGTACGGATGTAGTAATCAGGGTCCAATTATGATAAATTGTAATATTGGCAATTGCAACGTCTGACGTCACATTGTCAATTGTGATAACGGGCCAGTAAATAATATGGAACAAATTCAAAAATGTCAAAATATGAATTAACTTGCAGTGATCAAGTGGTAGTTCTATGCGACTTCACAAATTGTCAAAAATATAGAATAAATCACCTTTTCATACTAACCCAGTGATTCATCTTCCCTGGTGATGGGCGCCAGGATCCATCAATGGCTGGAATATTAAATCATGGCAAAAAGAGAGACATGAACACTAAATGATTATCAAATTTATGGAGTTAAATTTCTTTAATATGTTAAAATATATATATTCCAGTATATCATAAACAAAGGCATTATATCATACTATTTTCTTTCAAACAATTTAATAAACACTCTCTTCACATTGCATATCCATTATTCTGCATCCTAATTTTCTCACCCTGTGTCATAACATACAAAAATTCTAAACTCATTTTATTTAGACTTGTCCTGAAACTGAACAAGATAATAGTTTTAAAAAAGTCTCTTGAACAAGTTCAGGTATTGAGATCATCCTGTTTGCTCATTGGGCTTAAAAGCCGAAGTTCTAATAATTCTCAAAAATTACACTTTACATTTTAACTTCATCATATAAAGTCAAATAAGAATGTTATGTATGTCGTAATATTTTATAAATATGGATCTTTCCCATTCTGGCAAGATGGATTTAGCGCCAAAAAGGCGAGTTTATTCATAATCTCCTAGAAAAAAATTATTACTTTACTTACAATATCATCGTCTACTCCAAACGAGTATCTGGTCCTCGGGATAATATTGGCAGTGGCGAGATCATTAATTTAAATTTTGATCTTTGAATTTATAAATTTATATAAAATTTGGATCGAACCGCCCGTAGGTCCATCTCGTACGCGTCCTTTATTCCATCTGCTTCGAACAGATAGCGTCTCTCACATACATCCCTACCGCCATGACGTCAGCAAAATATCCTGCCTTTCAAAAATTACGCTCTCAAAGACGACGACACGTACCACATATCCAACCGTCAGAGGGACGACTCAGATCCAAAGCCTAAAAACTCTCTCAAACTTTATTTTCCCAGGGGATTAAAAAGAACCAAAACGCCAAAACTAAAACAACTACAAGAATAACGGTCTTTCAAAATGCGGAAGTGAAAACCGCAAAATGAAAGTTCAGAACAGCGTGCGGTTTCTTTCGAAATCAGAAGAACATTTGAATCAGAATATATTATGCAATTACACTTAGTATGAAAATACATTTAAATTCAGAAAAAATTGGGAATTATAAAATTCCGACACGACAAAATAGGAGAATTAGGCAAAATAATCTATTGGGACCCCTTATGACAATTTTTGTCAAACTTTAGTCAACGGGCAAGAAGTTATTATTGTTTTTAAAAGTTACAACTCATATTAGAATCAAGGAAATGAACTTGGATTTCATAGTATAAATTTAAATATAAAACATTTAAACGGTATTTTATTTCGTAGTAAAATAAGTTTGAATATGCTTAGTGCTTAACAGTTACTGTTTAAATACCTTAAGCATTGCTGGTATAGCAGAACGCAAAAAATAAAACTAGGATTTTCCTATTTACTATAACGATGTCCCTTTTTAGCACATTAAAACATAGTTGAAAAGTGTTTATGACTTTGTTCATTCTGTCTGTCTGTCTGTCTGTCTGTCCATTAGCATGATGACTGCCGTAAAAATGACTTTATCAAAATGAAATTTTAGTATGTTGTTCAGACGGTCTGTGGGACCTATGGGAAGATAAATAAATAATATCACCCAATTAGTTTTGGATTGAACCCAAGTTAAAAAATGAAATACATTGAACCCTATGGGACCTAATTTTTCAAACATTTTTAAGTGGATTTAAATTTCACAAATTGCTTCGAAAGTTTTATGAAATATTCAAATTATACCATAAAATATATAAAAAAAATTCAGCAACATATATTCAGTAGTTTTTTAAATAAAAATTAAAATAATAATTACACCCTTTATATGGAGACATCACTAGACCATTATATGAAGAGATCACGTGACCCACTTCAAAATAAAGTATGGCATCCATCTCGTCTCAAAATCATGATTTTTAAAGTTCTTTTTAATTCCTATTTAGTGTTGTACCCGTCCTAAAGCCGCTTTATTTTTGCTTAAATTTTGTGCATCTACATATTGAAACAACGCAATTACAATATAGTTGAGTTTAAAAGATAATCCAAATTCGATTATTTCTACAACGAATCCTACTTTTCACTTCTGGAAAATGTAAACATCAAAATATGTAGAATGAGTTGTATAAGAATTGCTGCATTTCTTTAACGCAAAATTATTTAACTCGTGGAGTCTGCAATATAGCTGATATGAATGAAACATTCATTGATTTTACGCAGAGAAGCAAACGATTTTTTTTAATGAAGCTTTAAGCTTAGGGTTAAATTACTTGTATCTCCATGGTTTTAAGTTTTTAAATAAAATAAATTATTATAGTATTGTGATGAATGAAATGAATGGAAAACTGTTTATGAATGAAATGCTGTTTTTATAGAGAGAGCCAGGCGTGTTATATTTCGATGACGTCATTCGAATAAATTCCATTTCTTTTCGATGAAGTTTTCAAGTATAATAAATTATTGTAGTATTATGATTATTTTAAAAATATTACCGAGGAATGTATCGCATTTTAAAGATGTTTAAACCAGGCAATTTATATTTCAATGCCGTCATTTGAATAAAGTTCATTTTTTCGATGAAATTTTAAGTTTTCAAATATAATAAATTAATGTAGTATTGTGGTAATTTTAAAAATATAACCGAGGAATGTATCGCATTTTAGAGATGTTTAAATAAAATTGCATTGAAGTTGGAAAGTGTTTCATAATCAATGCTTTATGCATGATTGATCTTTCTTGTTACTATTTTATATAATACTAGGTGGCTCTGCCCCCTGCTAGCTACGCTTCAACTCCCGCAACACTTTTCGCCAGTCGGGAGGCTTCGCCTCTAACGCTAGCGGAGCTTGCTTCGCGATCTATTTCAAGCCAAACTAAAGTTTAAATCGCTAAACGGTTTATTTCATCAAGTTACCCGAGTTATATGCGAATTAATTCATCGAGTTTTTTCTCTAAAAATGTACCAAATTTTTATATTTTTGTATGCTGTAGTTTTTGCTGTACTAGACAGAGAAAATCGATGGAGGTGCCGATATGAAAGAACATTTTTCATTTCAAAAGTGCATGAAAAATAAAATATCTCGTAAACTACATCGAAGTTAAATAGGGCTCCTTACTGCAAATATTTAACTAAGTAGGTGCCTACCTACAAAAATTCGTGGTCATGCCATTGTTAGTGTGTCCAAGACGCGAACTCGCAGCTCAAATATTTTGTGTTTGAATTTGACATTAAATAATTCTTAAGCTGCAATATATATCGAAAAAGAATTTATTTTAGCGTCTTTCCCAAATCTTTTTCTACAAGTGTACCAAATTTTATATGTCTGTATGTTATAGTTTTTTCGGTACGAAAGAAATAAACTCGAGGAACGAGAAATTTGTCAGGGCTGCGCCTATTTATTATAATAGATATAATCAATATTTAATAAAATATTGCACTAATAATACAACACACTTTACATACGATACTTTAGTCGCATATATAAATAACCATAAGTCTTATTTCTTACGCATTGCATATAAATATTTAATAAATCATCTGTCATTTCTCTAACCATTTTGCCTATAAAAATACACACAATAAACCGAAATATGCAACTACGTACAATGTTCAAATAAAATAAGACTTTTATTCCACGCATGTTTATATGTCTAAGTAGATGCTATAATCTCAATTCATGTTATTTTCACGCCATTGACTCTTTTGTCTCCTCACATTTTGTTATCATCACGTTTATCCGTATCCACTTTCCAGGCACGTTTTATTACCTTTCTTTGTTTGATGAATCACGTAATTATCGGAAAAATTTACTCTTTTATAATGCATGCACGTATTCAGATGAACAGTTATGATATAATAAATGCAACTCAATACCTAATGCACTAAAAATATATATGCTCATATTTTAGTGTCCTTGATTTAAACTCTATTGTTTTGAAATAGAAATAAATGCAAATTTTTAGAGTTTAAACTTTCTAATGATATTTTGTATATTTCAAAAATCCTTTGTTCATTTCTGTATTCATCCATGATAGTCATTATTCTGGGTTATGTGCTGCTTTCAACTTGACTGTACAAATGCCAATGAAAAGAATCGTATTGCCAAAGACTGCACTAAAATCAATCTGTCCATGTATGTTTTAAATAATTTTATGTTTTAATACTTTAAATCGTATTATTTTGAAATAGAAATAAATGCAGATTTTTACGTTTTAAATTTTCTAACGGTATTTTGTATATTTTAAAAGTGCTTTGATAATTTCTATAACGATCCCTGATTGTCGTTATTCTGGGTCAAGACATACTTTCAAATTGACTGTACAAATGCCATTGTAAACGATCGGATGTCCAAAGACTGCACTGAAAACAACCGATCCATGCATGTTTTTAATAATTTAAACAGCATCATGTTGAAATAGTAAATACATGCCAGATTTTACGTTTTAAATTTTCTCATGGTATTTTGGATACCTCAAAAGTGCTTTGTTACTTTCCTTATATACATAATGTATAAGGAAAGTATTGTGACGGGGTCGAAAATTCGAATTCGAGTTTTCGACGGGAGAGCACATTTCAAGCATCCCTGATCACGAATCAAACATTTTTGAAGTGATGTCTGTGTGTGTGTGTGTGTGAAAGTATGTGTGTGTGTGTGTCAGTGAGTCTGTGGAGACGATAACTGACGAACGAACGGACCGATTCGAACCAAATTTGGAACAAAAATCACAATCCGTAAACACTGGAAGCTTATTGTTTTTATACGCAATCGAATGTTCAGAACTCCCCTAAATTTTCGAATGAATTTTTTAAAAAATCGTCAAAATATCAAAATCACTAATAAATTTACGCAAATAGACATTTCTTATGTAATTTTTCATTAGAAAACGATTGACATAAATTTTAGAACGCTAACATGAACCTTTCTCGAGATATTGCACATTTTTCAAAAGATTATCAAAATGTCATATAAAAAAAAATATTTCCTATTGAGAAACAGTTCACTTTTCCTATGTAATACCATGCGATAAATTGGGTGACATCATTCTCGTGGATCTAGCTCGTTCCATTCATGAAAAAAGATACTTTGAGTAATACTTTTGTATTTGAACGCCAATAGTCATTTATCCGCTGTAAGAATAACTTATTTCTTCGTCCATAACGCTTGGCGAGATTTTGGCGACGAATTTGGCGGAATGTTGCCAACTTGGCGACATTTTGAAATGTTGCCAAATTAACGAAAATCTGGCCAAATGGATAAAAATCAATAATGAAAAATTAATCGCTAAATCAATAATGAAAATGACGATTAATTGATGAAAATTCAATATCTTGGAAAGAATATAAGTATCTACTATAAAAAAAACTTATTTTTTTACTGTAAAAGTAGTACATTTATTACATTATATAAGGAAAGTCATGTGTTGCCCACATCAGATTTTTTATTTCTATATTCATCCATGATAGTCATTATTCTGGGTCAAGACATGCTTTCAACTTGACTGTACAAATGCCATTGTAAACGATCGGATGTCCAAAGACTGCATTCCAAACAATCGATCCATGCATGATTTTAATAATGTAAACAGTATCATTTTGCAATAGATATAAATGCAAGATTTTACGTTTTAAATTTTCTGATAGTAATTTGTATACCTCAAAAGTGTTTTCTTAATTTCTATGTCCATGCATGATAGTCATTATTCTAGGTCAAGACATACTTTCAACTTGGCTGTACAAATGCCATTGAAAACGATTGAATGTCCAAAGACAGTACTGGAAACAATCGATACATGTATGTTTTTATTAATTTTGTGTTTTTAATAATTTAAACAGTATCATTTTGAAATTGAAATAAGTGCAAGTTTTTAAGTTTCAAATTTTCTAATGATATTTTGTATACCTAAAAAGTGCTTTGTTACTTTCCTTAAATACATAATGTATAAGGAAAGTATTCTGACGAGGTCGAAAATTCTGATTCGAGTTTTCAACGGTAGAGCACGTTTCCAGCATCCCTGAACACGAATCGAACATTTTTGAGCTGATACCTTTGTGTGTGTGTGTGTGTGTGTGTGTGTGTGTGTGTGTGTTGAGATGATATCTCACAAACGAATGGTGCGATTCAAATGAAATTTGGTACAAAAATCACAATCCTTGAATACTGGAAGCCTAATGCTTTAAAACACAATCGAAGGTTCAGAATCCCCCAAATTTTCGAGTGAAATTTTGGAAAAATCATCAAAAAATCAATATCATTAATAAATTTACGCAAATAGACAGTTCTTGTGTAATTTTTCCTTAGAAAACGATTGACATGAACTTTAAAACGCTAGCATGAACCGTTCTCGAGATATTGTACATTTTTCAAATAAATTTACCAAAAAATCCCTTAAATTAAAAATAAAATATTAACTGTTGAGACACATGTTCACTTTTATGTTCATTTTCCGTCCATAGCGCTTGGCGAGATTTTGGCGACGAATTTGGCGGAATGTCGCCAACTTGTCGATATTTTTAAATGTTGTCAATTTAACGAAAATCTCGCCAAATGGATAAAAATGACGCTAAATCAATGAAAATGACGACTAATTGAAGAAAATTCAATATTTTGGAAAGGATATAAGTATCTACTATAAGAATACCATTTTGTTACCGTAAAAGCAGCAAATTCATTGCATTATATAAGGAAATTCATGTGCTGCCCACATCAGATTTTTAATTTCTATATCCATCTATGATAGTCATTATTCTGGGTTAAGTGCTGCTTTCATCTTAACTGTACAAATGCCATTGTAAACGTTCCTGGGTTCAAAGACTGCACTGAAAACAATCGACCCATGCATGATTTTAATAATTTTGTGTTTTTAATAATTTAAACAGTATCATTTTGAAATAGATATAAATGCAAGTTTATACGTTTTAAATTTTCTGATGGTATTTTGTATACCTCAAAAGTTCTTTGTTAATTTCTATATCCATCCAAGATAGTCATTATTCTGAGTCAAGACATACTTTCAACTTAATTGTACAAATGACATTAAAAACGATCGAATGTCCAAGACTGTATTGAAACCGAAAGATTTGTTTTTAATAATTGGGTAAAAATTTTTATATTTGTATAATGAAATATGGTGTAATTCTACTTATATGTTTAATATATGTTTCAAATATATGGTATTAAATATACACATGAAAAACTATATGGTTAATTTATGTTATACATGTTTATGTATTATATATAGAATATTCAACTTATTTATCATGTCAAAAACTCATTCAAACATACATACAAGAATGAACCTTTCCTTAAAAATTTACGAAATTAATTCGGGACATTCTTAGGAACCTTGTATACAACTAAACTGAAGAAGAAATTATTTCAATTTTATGCGATTTTAATTTTATGCGCTGCTTAAGTATTGTTACTCATGCGTACGAGTTTCACTGTCCTTTACCCTATTCATATAATGCATAGAGAATCTTTGCTTTCATTAAAGGCATTTGCTCTATTAAAGGATTAAACGCTTTTACAGGCAGACGTTTCTATTAGGAGAGTAAAAGTTTGCGATATTTTGTACTTAGGAGAGGATTTTCCAGATTTGGCGATTTATCGATAATCTGGGGCTTTGGATGACTTTTCGAAAGCACTAGAACTACCTCGAAATAACGTATATTTTTGGAGATACGAGATCCTTCTGGGAGTTTCAACGGAGTGTACATAAATGGAGTCATTGCTCAGTCAATGAGTAATTGACGTGATACGAAGTAAGTTGAACTGCCAGATGCGTCAGTGTTCTAAGTAGCATTAGCTATTTAGTGAATCAGCTAAGCTTTTAATTGTTGCTTATTGTATCTGATATTTTTTATGATCTTGTGAGATAGTTATCGAGCTTTTTGGTGTATATTTTTCCTGTTTATGCTTATTAGTGCTTTCAAATAAAAGTGTTAATTATCCAGAAGCGTGGACACATGTTCGTATATTGAGAGTAGAAAATCCTAGAATTAAAGTCTGCTAAAAAGTTAATTACATGTAAATTAATAAATTATAAAATTCTTACACATAATTTTCAATTACAACACTCTTTTATTTGCATAATTTTTGCAACATTTTTGAATTTGAAAGACTTACCGCATTTCAAATCGTGCATGTCTACATTTAGTTCTTAAATTAAAAACCTATTTTGAGACTGAAATAATAATGTTTAGCAACATAAACATAACTATAAGGCGATTTAGTAATGTTTATTAAAACTCTCATTTGACTTAAACGCTATTATGTAATACGAAACCTTTTTAATGAGATTTAAAAATTAAAATTTCTTAAAATTGCTATTCATAATACATTTTTCTTCTTAAAGTGTATAGAAATATAGAAATCGTGATAAAATTAATTACAAATACGGATGCAGTACGTTTAATTATAATTCCAAGGTATTAAAATTTATTTCCATTATTTAACAGACGATATCTGCGGAATTTAGTTGCTTTTTTCGTTGATTTATGTGGAATTCAGCTGCTTTTCAAAGAGAATCTACAATGAAATTCCAGTGCAATTTTACTCTCTTCATTTGAAATAATTATAAAGAAACGTTTTAAATAACATGGTCTTCTTCAAATTTGAGATAATTTTTAGATACATAAAATGAATTTAATTGCAGGATTGACTTGCAACGTAATTAGACTAAATTTTATCCATTCATTCGCATGTCTACTCAGTAGATTTAAAAAATATTTTGCTGTATTTAATATTTAACTCAGTTTTCAGATTAGAATGAAACTACGGGACATGCAAAGCAGGGTAGGACATGCAATTGATTAGAAATACAGAGTGAATGCTCATATCTGGGCTCTGCAGTGCCATCTGGACGGTTGTACTGAGAGCGTCACACTACACGAACGTTAAGTGTGACGGCGTGGGTTGCATTAGCTATCAGAGATGATCCTGGCTGCTAGGCTATGCGGGTAAGCTCAACAACAAACGCTACATCAAGGAAGGTTTGGACGCCGACGTTGTACCTTACTTCAGCACACTCCTGACATTATATTCCAACAAGACAATGCCCGATCACATGTTGCCCAGAATATCCAAGCCTTCTTAAGTGAGCAACAGACACCCCTTCTGCCTTGGTCTGCTCATTCGCCATTTCTGTTCTCCAGCACTCACCACCAGTCAACTGTGTACCCAAATAGAAAAAGCCCTCAGACAATACCCAAGGAACGCATCCAAATCCTTTTTGATTCGATGCCGCGACGTTTAATAGCTTTTATTGCCGCTAGAGGCGGCTTCAGAAAATACGGATTTTGTGCCAGCAGTGTGGTTGTATTGATCTGGAATGATAATTATTTGTATCACCTTTAATAATATGTGGTATAAATGTCATTCTAATCTGATCATTACTTCGTGGTGTTGCAATTTCCATATTATATATATATATATACACTCATGTCCAAAAGTTAAGCATAATTCGTAAAATGCAAAAAATTCGGAGTTGATATGGATACAATGATCCATAATCAGTTATGGAGAATCGTGGGACGAAGGTAAATCATTGTGCATATGCAAAACAGTTAAGTCGACGTCGACATGCGCAAATCACCGGCGCACGTCGGAACGAGTATAAAACGGCCTCGAGCGGCATGGACAGTGTTGAGGCAGAATTTCGCAATTGCCGTGGTACGGAGCGTTGTTAACAATAAAAAAGGACGACAGATGTCACAAAGATGTCAACTGGACATGTTTTTGAAGGGACGAATTATTGGAATGCTGGAATCCGGTCGATCCCAAACCAAAGCTTCTCGAATTCTGAATGTGCCTCAGTGTGTGATCTCCAGACTGTGACAGACGTTCCAAACCAGTGGAGATCTTACCCGACGATCAGTACCAGGTCGGCCAAAGGTAACAACGGCTCGGCAAGACCGATATTTGGTGATAAATGCGCGACGCCATAGGAACCATTCTGCCAGACAACTGGGTTCAGCTCTGACATCAGCCACAGGAGTCACTGTTTAGAGGCAATCTGTTATTAGGAGACTCAGACATGTTGGTCTCTATTGCAGACGACCTGCAGTTTGGATCCCCCTGAGGTCTGCACAGAAACGCGCGTTTACAGTGGAGTTTGGAACATCGGCAGTGGAGTGGACAACAGTAGGGCAATGTCATGTTCAGTGACGAGTCCAGACTTAGCCTGCAAATTGATTCTCGTCGTACCACGATATGGAAAGAACGTGCAACGCTTTTTCAACCGGGAAACATCACGGAAAGACATCGTTTTCCCTTTATGGACAGCCGCACAGACCTTCACATCTTTGACAAAGGTTCGGTTATCGGTCAAAGATACAGCGAAGTCCTTGAGTCTACCGTTCGATTATTTCGAGGTGCTGTCGGTCCTGATTTCATTTTCATGGATGATAACGCGGTCCTCACCGTGCGGTCTTGGTCGACGACTTCCTTCAAACACATGATATCCAGCACATGCAGTGGCCAACCAATTCTCCTGATCTGAATCCAATATAGCATGCGTGGATATGCTCGAGAGATATCTTACAGCCCTCTGCTACCCACCAATCTCCGTTCCGGGATTGAAAATTGAACTCTGTGAGGCCTGGAACTCTGAGCGCACAACTCATCCCAAAACCTCATCGAAAATATGGGAAATCATTGTGCAGCAAGCGTGGCGACCAGAGGTTCCCACACACCGTAACTGAAGCATCACATTCTTTTAATCATTCTGTTTCACTAAGGTTCACACTCGTATTGTGACCCTTTATCTTTCACCCCTTTTCGTTGGATAATAAAAGTCGTTGTTATCCTTGTTTTGCATTATATCCTACTTCTATAACGCTCTTACACCCTCATACAGCGTTTCCTTCCATTCCAATGTAGATTTCCTGAAATTTAAAGCTTTACACGTGGACAAACTATAGGCCTAAGCAAATTAATTGTTCATTTCGATAAAACTCTACGAGTCCAAGTATTTTATAAAAATAAACACAAAATTCATGTTTCTGATATCAATGATAGATTATATTTATAAACACTGATAACTTGGACTACATGCATAAAGATTGAAAAATTACAGGAAACAAGAATACCTGAAAAAACACTGCAGATGTCTGATCCATTGGAGCCTTGAATAAAGAGACCAATGTGGTCAATCGCAGAAAATAAAAAGTTGAGAAATACTGTTGCCAATCGTGAGAAATAAATAACAGTAATGCTTAAAGGCGATAAAAGGTGATATTCAACTCTAAGAGCTACAAAATAATGGGGCAGATGATAATAGAAAACATAGAGGCTAAATTATAAGGGGGTGTAAATACATGGTAATGTTTATTCAAGAGGAAGTGGTTGTCTGGCTAATATAAGATACTAAGGAGAGAATTTAAGTGTATTCAACCATTCCTAACTTTTTAACTATACCATTCACTAAATATGCTGGATATTTATATAATTTGCTGGTAATTTTTAGCTTATTAATATAGCATGAATTTTTTATCTGATAATATATATATATATATATATATATATATATAATGTAAAATATATAATATAATATACATAAAAATAATAAAATCAAAATGATTTATTCAGTACCGGTCTTAAGTAAGCGCCGCTGCTTTGTGAAGGCTAAGAACAATATTAACTCGTGGATATATTGCGTTATATTCCAGAAAGAAAGAAAATACTTTGTGTAATAATTTTGTACAGTTATTTTACGTATTACTATTATTACCTGTATTTTTACGCCTGACAATTCACCAGCAGTCATTTATATATAAGAGCTCCTCTCTTCGTTTGTCTGGCTTCTATTTCACGATCCTGGGGACTAATTCTTGTAAAATATCGCCAATTTGGAGATAATTAACAAAGATATCGTCAAAATTGCGAAAATGAAGCCAAATTAGTGGAAATGACGTCCAATTGATGAACTAATCATTAAAATATTTTAATATATGGACACTTTTGCTTAATGAAGATGGTATCCATATTGGACAATATTGAAAAATGCCTTATTAGAAGATTCTATCCATATTGATAATTGCCAACATGAAGATACTATCCATATTGATAACTGTCAATTTGGAGTTGTGCAGAATATGATTTGATTGGGTACTTCGATATATTTGACACCCAAAATAGCGCCAAATGTGCAAATCAACCATAAAAGCATTATGCCATGGATCATATACATACTTTTTTCACCTAAAAGATGTAAGTTCATTGCATTATATAGGGGAAGTCATGTACTTTCCACATCAGTTTCTTTTTAAATTTGTAGATAAAAAAGTATCTTCAGTCTTAACTTCAAAACTCATTTCGATAGCAAAACAATCATTTTTATCTATTTCGAAATATGACATTCCTTTCAAGTTAATTTAACAGTTTCTCTTTAAAAGTTTTAACATTCTTAGTCGATTAATGCAAATCATTTTGGAAGAGATTTGAAATTTGAAACTTCCTAAAAAAAGGTTCGATTAGAGTCTGTTTATAGAGTGGAATGAAATTGATGTTTAACTGAATATGATGCAATTTCAGTTTGCGAAGCGAAACATTTCAATCACAATGGGAAGAAATTTGATTTAATTGCTAAAAGATATATTCATAAATAGAATGATTTTTGATTTATATATTTATATAAATATGAAATAAAAGCTATGTTGAAATACTGCTATTATTTCCATTCCTTGTAAATACATATTTAATAGTTACTCATTATACAGTTTTATTTTTTAAATTATATATATATATATATATATATATATATATACAGGGTGGCCATAATTAAAGTAGAGGTGTTTAGAGCCCCATAGTGAAAAAACTGTTGGGTCAAACTCCGCCAAATTTGCTGTAAATACTATGTAGACCACGGAGTTTTGATTTTTAAAATAAAAACATATTTCTGATTTTTACCACCGCGAGCCAAAGTGGTGCTGGAAGGCCCATTTTTGGAGTAAAATAGGCATAGACATTACAGAAAGTTAACATTTTACATTCATTTTTAAAAGGACATCACATTTACATTTTATACGTATTTAGTACATTCTATATTTACATTTGCATCTTACATTTATATATGTATGGCATTAATTTTTATATTGGCCTCATTTACATGTGTGATTCAATATGTTATCATTGCATATGTTCCAAAAAGAGCATTCTCTGAACAATTTTCTCTACTGCAGAATGCAGCAGATCTCCATTGATTTGCTTGACGTGCAATGTTATTCGGTTCTTCAAAGTGGCTAAATTATCCACATTCCCTTGGTATACCAAGTGTCATAAGGTAAATTGTCCTTACTCAAAATTACTTTCCCAAGACTTACCTTGGATGCCTTCACTAAGGGTGGAGCGTATAAACTCCTGGTTTTCGAGCCGGAGAGAAGCAAAACACACAAGATATAAAATAAACACTCTGATTTAAATTGATCAATTCCTTTAATATTTAATTTCATATATAGATATAGATAGATCTTGATTATTAAGATTATTCATAAATCCTTGTTTTAGACACATATATCTCTAACAATATTTAATTAACACATATATTTACAACACATAATTTAATTGACATATATATTTAGCACACATTAATATTAACTACCGAAAATCTAAATTGTTCTTTTAGCTTAAATACTAGAGCTCGTTATTACTATTGGGATTCATACGACCTTATTGTTACTTATATGATACGTATTGGTGTGCCTTCCGTGATAAATAGTGACAATTGTAAATACATAAATACCTATTCTCTTGCATTTTGACATTTAATCGCGCCATCACTATGCTGGATGCCTGCGTATATTTTGATACGCCAGTATTTCACTATGCATGTGATACTATCACACATCACATTGCTGAGCCACGCTTTCTTTTTACGCTCACAGTAGATAATTTTTGAACAACTAAATTGACATGTCGTTGTCGAAAATTCAAATCTTTCGAACTTTCTGGAACAAACTGTGGGACAACTTCTTTCTTTCCCACTGTGGTTTCATACCACCTTATCCCATTTGTCGTTGGTGAAGGAGGGGATGAACGCTGTTTATTTATGTTTGCATTCCAATTGGTTTCCTCTTCTGCATTTGCTGTACTCATTATCTTTCTTGGTATCCGTAATTGCAATGTCAACATATCGTACAAGTATCGTACGACATGATATCCCCCTCTGCATGAGAAAAGATCCAAAACACGGTAAAAAATTTGTACTGAACAAATATGTTCACACAGAGGCACTATTATCGTGGTTCACTGACACACATATATGGACTTGAGACAACATTATACGAAGCACTGAAATCTGCACGCAATGATGCACCACTGTACTGAAGCACTGGAAACATCTGTACACATTGAGTACACTGAGGAAATATTGTTTCGATACACTGCACACATATCTGTCACAGAAATGCAGATCACCGCACGGAAGACACACTATGTTTTACCATGATATTTTAACACACAACATTTTAACATATATTGATACACTACAACCGACATGTCACTAAAATGAAGGCATGTCACTGTTCGGAAGGCACACTATATATCTTTCGGAATAGCACACTATATATCTTTGGGAAGACACACTTTTGACTTGGAAACCGTAGTATATCAGCACAGAAGAATGGGTCATTGTTCTGTGACTTAACTTTCACAAGTTCTGGGACTTAAATATCCCTATTGTCACTATGTTTCTTAGTACAGTCTATTGTACACTTCGAATGAAGAGTATATCATGATTGTTATTTGCACTTCAATTTATATACATGTTCACTACATTATATTATCATATATGCAATTCATTACTTTAATTTCTTATTTTCACAGACGTATATATTTTTCAAACAATTTTTAGATGTATACATTTCTTATTAAATAAAAGGTTTACAATACTTTGTTACAAGCCTTTGGAGCGCGCGCCATACAAATGCTGTTTCTGTTAGCCTCCTGTCTCTGAAGAGAATCCACGCCGCACGTTGTCCACTTTAGAATGCTTTGTGATGGTTCAAAAAGTAAAGTTGAGAAGATGCTTTGCTGCTAATCAGTCAGTTGCGAAAAACGATTAAAAGAAAAAGAATCGTTTCAAGGGTCTTTTTATGACTGGTCACCTTCCGATTTTCGGAAAGGGTCATTGAACATTTCCGGTAATTCACTTCCGCTGGGAAAAAAGGGTCTTAAAGAAGGGTTCATCTAATGATCTTTTTGCAAATGATTAATCAGTAGCTGTCATCAAGTGCAAGAGGTGCTTGTTGTGTTTACATGCAATGTTAAGAAAAAACGTTCTTTCCTTACAAATTCATCAAACAAAAGCAACAACAGAGGAAAACTGTAAATAATGTAAGATTTGATCTCTCTACAAAGAATAAGTCGCATGTGTCCAGATGTCAACAAACAATACCTTTTACTCATGATTTTTGTGAAATAAGACCATCTACTTCGAGTTCAAATCAAGTGAAATCTTCTAATAACAATCAATCTTCTACTCAAAAATATAATACTTCTGCATATCCCAATGGTGAGAGAAATAGAATCATTTACAACAAGAACTATTCTGCACAACAAAATCAAAACTACTATGCTAACTGAGACATTCGAATGCCATACTATCTTAAACCATACTAAAAATGCTACAATTACTTACAATCTCTAATAACACAAAATTAAATAAAGAGTAACACTTGAATCACAGTTTTATATAAATTTTAATTTATGCAAGAAAACAATTCTTCTATCACATTTATTCATATATATATATATATATATATATATATATATATATATATATATATCTTATATTGATTTGTTTATGCTCTCTTCATAATTACTTTATTTCAGAAAATACTAAAATTTGTGATCAAAATATATTTTTTGATTCTGTTTAAGAGTTATGCATATATCTTGCATATTAAATTATTCTTGCAATTAATCTTGCATATTAAATGCAATTAAATTTAATAAATTTTATTTTGCAATTCAACTAATCTTGCATATTAAAAATCTTGCAATTTTAATACTTATTACTGCTATTATGAAGAAATGTATAATTAATTTCAAGAAAAATCTCTCATGATAAATAAAAAATTCTGAAATTTTAATTTGAGAAAATTTATTTGTAGTATCTGATATAAATTTGTAAATTAAGTATAGAAGGATAATGAAGTGATATTATTTAAAAGAAATAATTTTGAAATATTTAATGTGTTAAGCAGGAATGGTTAATAATTTTTAAAATAATATATATTGAAAAGATTGTTATTTACATTAAGAATTTATATTTGAATCTGGGGTTGGTGAATGACTTCACATCAGAAATGTTTTAAAAACAGTAAATGAAAACTTTGAATATGATTAAATGAAAATAATTTCAATTCAGAAAATTTTTGAGAAATTCAAGTAATTATTATTGATTTATTTGTTGATATCTTAATAAGCACTTATTCTATTTATTATTTATCTTTATAAATTTTTTTACAGTTCTAAATTGTTCAATGTCAAGTTAATATGAACTTACTTAATTTGTTATAACAAATACTGAATTAATTTTACTTGACAAATTCAAAGTGAGGTTACTTCAAGTGACAAAATACCGATTTGTGTCCTAGAGTCTGAGAGAGATGAAATTTGACTTGAAATTTACTTACAATATTTTTTGAGTTCCTGTATACACTTACTTTTTTTTATCAATTAGGTCCCTTTTTACACAAATATAGTTAGACATTGTTAAGATTTCAAGCCATTGTTAAGATTTCAAGCATTTTCAAATTTTTTTGGGGATTCTTTTTTGTGTACACAAACAACTACAGTTTTACACGTGCCTGGAAGAAGTCTATAGTCGCGACAATATAATTGTCCGGTCTACATGGCTGCGATTGCGTCTTATTTCGACCACTGTTTTTTTCCCTTCCCACAAAGAACAGATAGAAAGCCTAACCAGTGGGGAAAAGTCTGAGTTCAGGTGATGAAGAGAAGAAGTCTATAGACAGCTCACTATGTGAGTTTATTCAAAAATTTAATTACAAATTGCTGTTTTATTAAGAGGCGCGATTCGTGGACAGATTTCGGTTGTGTAGGCCCTGCGCGCGGGTATATTTTTTTGCTTTTCACACTCCCTTTCAAAATGGTACCCCGACTAGAGCCCCGTTGTCATTGTTGCTTTGGATAGGCCATTTATATACTCACACAATTGACTCAGGAACGTCTCTCTCAGTACTCAATTATAAATATAGTTGAATGATATAAATGAGATTATATCAATAGAAAGGAAATTTAAAATTTTGAATTTAAATATATTTCAAAAAAATTTTTTTGAAACTTAGGAATCAATGTTTGGAGTCAAGGTGGATTCATGATTTGTTTATTTTTGAAATTTCAATACAATATAATATTTTAAATTCATATTACGTACTATTATTTACATACAATATTGCTTACAATATATATAATATATTATTTTCATATTCATTTTTCTTGTCATCAATACTCAATTCACTTGAAGTTTTTGAAAGTGAATCAAGTTTCCATAAGAATTTAATTCCCGATGACAAAACTTTTGTGTGCATAATTGTAATGTCATTACAGTTTTGTCATGCCAATTATGGCTTGACTCTTTCAGAATCTCATACAAGTTTCTGTGTGCCGTAAATGTATGTACAACTGTACTTTTCAATTTATTTTAACATATGTGCTCTTCAATTTCTTTCATAATGTGTACTATTTAATTTCGTTCACTATGTGTACTCATACTCATCATATATCAGTAATCACCAAAATATTATCAAACTATATAACCATTTGTACTCATTAAATTATTTCAACATCTGTACTCATCGGTTTGTTTTGCCATGTGTTCTCATCCATTATCTTTTTCGGTGTGATCATCTATTCATGTCTACTCTTCAATTCATTTTATCTGTGTTTATTATTATTTTATAAGTGCACTAATATAATCTTTATATTTTGTAAAGTATCTTTTCTGATGTTTGGATATTTCTTGTCGCCCTTTCGGCCTCTTTTTGGACCTTGCCCTGTAAGTGATTACTGATCATGCATTGGATCTTGCAGCTGTGTGGGGTAGTGTGGTCATAAACACACTACCGCCTTTTCGAAATTACTATAAATTGCAAATACCAATATTCTAGAGGTTGGTGTTTTTCTGTGGTACACCTAAAGGTTCCAAGTAGTTACTTGTAAATGTTTCGTGTTATATCTGTGTGGAGAGAAAAGAAAATTCTCACTTTGTTTAAAAAAAAATTGCCACAAGGGGAGGGGAGTGTCGTGTCGACATTTTGGATCTAACGGCTGAAAGTTTTCTTTTCGTAGCCATTTTATAATTTCAAATCCCTCAGCATAAAAATGCATGCTGTATCTTCATTTGGAACGGAGAAGCGCATATGTTTTACTTTTTTGTTCATTTGCCTTTAAATCGTTTTCTCCCACGGAGTGTGACGTTGGCTGTAGCCGAGGAGAACTTTTTGAATTTGCGCCTTGAATTGGCCCATGAGCGGAGTTTTCAAGAATGTATAATATCAAGTTCTGAGGACATGCGCTTTCTCTTCGCTCCTGAAACCCTTTCTGAAAGAACCCTGCGGCCGAGCTTCCAAGTATGCCGAATAAAGGAATTGAGCTTGTGCCTTTGTTAAGGATAGTTTTTGATTCTAGATGAATCTGTAAACCTGAAAGATGTCCGGGATTAGATTCCCCGAATAACTACTAAATCTTCCTTTTTATTTTTCAGGAGATTCTTCCCTCAAAATTTGAAATAACGGGATTTGCCACTCAATGACGGTTGATCCAGATAATCCTGTGGAATTCCTGAAATGTCCGTTGACATTCTCTGAAAGATGTAATATCGTGACGTTTATTGGTTGGACTAAATTTCCTAATTAAAGTTTGGGATGCGAAGGTATTTAAATTCGAACCAGACGAAAAAGGGAACTAAATCATTAAAGTGAAAATATAGCTTGTCTACCTAAAGAAATTGCTAATATTTGTTTGAAGTGAAATATATAAATATATACGCATACTCTTTATATGGAATATTATTATTAGGATAATTAGTTGAACGGCAATTCCCTTATTACATATAATTGAAATAGTGTTGATTAATATTACTATTGAAGAGCTTGGCAAATGGCCAAATACTTTTCGTCTTCTTAACTTCAATAAATGTTCTGTTTAATTTCATTATGTGTCATGTTTTCCCAACTTCAACACAGTTACTTTGTATTTTTCATTATGTTTATTTGCGTGATTGTCCAGCCTGCATCTTGTAGGCCAGGGAAAGAAATCCTGGGTAACATTTGTGTAATGTTCAGTGAGTGCATTTCTAATGGGAACTTTTGCTCACACAACGCATTATTTTTCATTTCATCACTGGCTGTTTTCATGTTACTAAACATATCCTCGGTTTACTCTCTGACATATGACTATTGGCGTTTAAATACAAAAGTATTACTCAAAGTATAATTTATCATTAATGGAAAGAACCAAATCCACGAGAATGATGTCACCAAATTTATCGCATGATATTACATATGAAAACTGAAAATGTTCCTCAACAGTTAATATTTTTTTTAATTTTGGGGGGTTTTGATAAATTTATTTGAAAAATGTGCAATACATCGAGAATAGTTCATACTAGAGGTCTAAATTTTATGTCAATTGTTTTCTAGGGAAAAATTACATAAAAATGTCTCTTTACGTAACTTTGTTAAAGGTTTCGATTTTTTGATGAAATTTTCAAAATTTCACTCAAATATTAGGGGTCTGGTTGAACATTCCAATATATTTAAAACCAGTAGGATTCCAGTATTTACGGATTGTAATTTTTGTACTAAATTTCATTCGAATCGCTCCATTCATTCGTGAGGTATCGACTCAAGAGACTCGCTGACACAGACACACACACACACACACATATATATCACATCAAAAATGTTCGATTCGTGATCAGGTATACTTAAAACGTGCTCTAGCGCCGAAAATTCGAATACGAAATACGAATTTTCGGTCCCGTCTCAATACTTTCCTTATAAATTGTACTATGTATATAAGGAAAGTAAAAATCGAAAAATTTAATTTTAAATAGAGATATTATTTTTTATCACACAATGAATTTTTTAATCATTTTGAGTGAGACAGTATTTTAAAGTACAGTTTGGTTAAACTGTTTAATATTTCATGTTTCGTGACTAAATCATTTTTTCTTAAATAAGTAGTGTAGAAAAACAACTTCGTTTATATTCGTTTTGTGTACCTATCTGCGATGTCAACGTAAAATTAGATAATCCATTCTGGGTGTTAATAATACTTGCAGTAAATTTGGCACTTATTAACTTTCTGTATCGCGCGGCCATAATCACATTCTATTATTTTTTTTTTTTACAGGGAGACATAATTGGTTTACGTAATTACAAATATGAGCAATGACTTAAAAAGCTTAAGCTATACTTTCTTGTCAGCAATAAGTTATAGTTCTCATGTTTATTAAAAAGTGCTATGATTGTTTATTACTTTCTACGACGGTAATGCTGTGAGCATACATTTAAATTGGAGAAGTTAAAATTTGTTGAAAGGTTGAAAAAGTTTGCTAGAAAATCGTGCAAATACTGTTGAACAGTAAACTCAACATAATTTATTTTAAAATTAATTAAATATTTTTTTGCATATGCCAAACATTGAAAAAAAAATTAATAATAAAATTAAAAATAATTAATTTAAAACAATATATTTATATATAAAAAATATATTTATTAATATATATTAATAATATATTAATTTTTTACATTTAAAATAAATGTAAAAAATATATTAAAAGAAAAATAAATATAAAGCTTAATCATGATGTATCTATCATCTGCAGACGTGAACTTTGTTTGAAATTCTTAACTCAAAAACAAAGCAAGATGTGTGAAAATCTCTATCTACAAAGCTGTTGATCATTTTCTGTATAGTATGAAAAGATGAGCGTTTTGCACTTAACGCAGTACTCAGGTAGTAAAGAAGGGTTTCAAAGAAAATGGATGATTGTTGTTCTGCACCGTCATTTGGTTGATATATTTATGCAGCATTTACTAATTTTCCTACACTAAACGGTAATGTATAGGTAAAGTATGTCTGTGCGTCTATGTGTAAGTGTATGTCTGTTTTCTGAATGTGCAATGTATGTATCCTCTACAGCTGAAAAGTTAATTGATCAAACTTGATTTGGGGGCATGGGTCATTTGCAGAATATCCTGATGATGATTAGATTTTGGTACGATTGGTAAAACAAGAACTCACCTTCCTTGCGAAATTGCACACAGAAATGGGCAAAATCTAAATTAAAAGACTACATATGATCAAATGTATTAGTTAAATGCTTATTTTATACATAATATTGAGGACGAAAATAATTAGACGAACCCCCATAATTTCGCTTTCCGGATATTTTAGTATTTTTGCATTTTTGGCACATTGCCTTTAAAATTGCCTTAAAAATATATCCAGTGGCCAAATGAAAATGTAAACTGCTATAAAACTACAAACTCAGTATGATTTTAGGTAATTATCTGCGTGATTTTATGAAATTAAAATCAATTTATCGATTTTGCGAGAAAGAAGAGAAAATGAATTTGAGTCCGTAAAGAAAGCTCTGTGCTGTGCACACCAAATTTTTACTGCGAAATAAGATAATTTGAAATGAAGTAAAATTAATTTATTGCACTATTATTATTTGTCCATGAGTATTTCTCACCATTTCTTTTGGGAATATCACATTGCAACGAGGAGGGGCGGTAGCACAGTGGTTAACGCGCGGGAATTGCACTCGGTAGGCCCGGGTTCGATTCCTGCCATTGCCAGAACTGCTGCCGTGCTCACGCGGAGTACGATCACGATAAACATGTGGTTCCGTAAGTCCTTCCGAGAGGTTGGAGGTAGGGGAAGGAGGGCACGGTCCCTGTGGATGCCTCTCCCAATGGGTTCCGATCTAAATTGGGAGCACTTCCCGGCTGTCCAAACAGTTACCTTAAACCTTTCTGGAAGGTCGGACGGTCTGGGTAACAACAACAACATTACAACGAGGAATATGCATAATAATCTATTTTTATTGATCTTATTCGTTATCATCTATGCACATGTTACATGCAAACCCCTTGCCATACTAAATAAAGAACGATTTATAATTTGGTATTTGAAAATTTTTGCCTATCTTGATTCGTTTTCGAGACAGGGATACTGGCTTCTTCAATTCGTTGCTAGAGGCGCTACAAATTTTCTCAATAGATAATGCATACTCGTTTTAACATCTTGAATTTGCAGCCTATTCAATGGAAAGTTAAAGGGAAGCATAACGAATTATGAGCTAACTCTGTACATAATACCGTATTTCAGATAAAAAATTCGTAATCAAAATCACAACCAACAAGTACTTCGATTGATGCCATACTTGAAAATGTACTTCTTAGGCAGGAAGGAGGAGGGAGACTTGTTCCCCAGGTAGCTAGTGATGTCAGTAACCAAAAATTATATAACAGCTATCTTTCACAGTAATGATTGAAACCACTAAGTCTCGCACTCTTTGAGCAATAAATAAACCATTTTATTCATGATTATGTCAATTTCTGTCCTATGCTGCTTTGTCCTATAACTCTTCGAACTTCTTTTTGCCAGCATTTAAAAAAAATTCTATCTAACTCTAGATTTTTTGATGACAAACCCGAATATAAAGTTTCGTGAAAATCTTATTAAATTATTACTTGCGGCCGCTATCGTCTTAACAAGAAATCGACCACAGACAGACAAACGAATGAACAACACTCCAAAAGTAATCGAAACGTGTTCAGGGAGTCATAAAACATATATTGGCATCAAATTCTCGAATTTAATAACTTTCGTGAAAACAATATTTTCTCTATATATAATGTTTTAAACAGTATAAGGAAATAAAAAACCGAGCGGCAATGAGCAAAATTAAATGTGACATTTTAAAATATGTTAGTCATAAATGCTAAAATTAAAACTACGAAATATATTATGACCGTTATTAATAGCTGCTGTCAATTTCGCACTTATTAACTTTTTTTAGGGAGGCCGTAATCTCCTTTATGACTCTGAAAGAATATTCACTTTACGTAATTATTACTATGAGCAAAGACGCAAAAATGAATTATTAAAATATATTTTCCTGTCAACAATATATGAAATTAAATTCTCGTTTTTCCAACGAAAGAGTTTCTAAAAATAATTTTAAACCCTTTTTGAATAAGACGAAAAATCAACGTAAAGGGAATACATTTAGCCATTCCTTTAAATCCTAATGTTTAAAGTTAAAATGGGATTACGAGAAAATACACTCATTGGCATAAATGTTTGCGCACCAAGAAAAAATTCTGAGATCGTAACGAAACTTGGCAAAAAGGTACGTGTTAGGTAAATACGCAAGTGATTAGAAATACAGCGTGATTGGGTAGTGCATCATGCCACCAGAGGGCGTTGAACTTCGTTCTGCCTGGCGCAGAAAAAAAGTACGCAGAAGCTTTTTTTGCCTGTACTTTATCTATTTCAGAGGGACGCTTTTTTATTAGGGATGCCGTTACGCTTCCCTCGAAGACAATATGATCAGCTGTAAGAGTTCGAGAGGGGAAGAATAATCGGGATGATGGAAGACGGGGGGCCAGAGAGGCAAGTAGTGCGATACCTTTGCCGTTCTGACTTTACTGTGAAGAGGTTCTGGGACCAGTGGATAAGAGAAAGGTCGTATACATGGCACATAGGCTCAGGACGACCTCAGCAGATCAATAGCCGAGAAAATCGTCATATCACCCGAGACACACGCACACAGACAACTGCATCATTGCCCTCTATCCGGACACAGGCAGCACCTTCAGTACTGGTCCATGTGTCTATTCGTACCAACGTGAGGCGCCTGGCTGAAGGACATTTGGTATGGCGACGACCATTACGTGTGCTGCCAATGACACTCACCCACCGTCGCCTACGTTTGGAGTGGTGTCGTGCTCGACGGGATTGGACCGCAACCGAATGGAACCATGTCGTTTTCAGCGGTTAATCGAGATTCAATTTGGGTAATGATAACAACCGTGTATGTATGTGGAGACCCCGTGGTGAACACCTCAATCCTGCCTTCGCTTTTTAGCTGGCACACCTTTCCCAGAGCTGGTGTGATGGTATGGGGTGCCGTCGCCTACGACACCAGGTCACCTCTATATTGATCCACGTAACCATGACAGCCGAGCAGTAAATTCGTGACATCTTTCAGCCACATGTGTTGCCACTCATGGCAGGACTCCCAGGAGACATTTTTCAACAGCACATAGCTCGACCACTCACAGCAAGTGTCACAGGAATGCCTCCGCCACATTATCACCCTTGCGGATCCCCAGATTTGTCACCGATCGAGCATGTCTGGGATCACTTGGGACGGAAAGTTGGACAGTCTACGAGTTTGGTCGAACTAGAGGCGCGCTTACAACAACTGTTGAATGAGATGACGCAGGACACCATACGGGACCTGTATGCCCCATTGTCCGTCCGTATTGCATCGTGTATTCCGTTAAAGGTGGTCCGAGGTACTAGAACCTCCATTCATTTGCTGTTTTTCCTATAATAAATTATTATTTTGCTTTGATTTTGTATCACTTATATCGAAGTTGGACTCACATATATAAAGTTTCGTTCGATTCGGACAACTTTTTCTTGGTGCTCAAATTTTTATGGCAATGATTTTATTTACTGGAATTGCTTAGATACACAACCCAATGAAACTTGGAATCAAGCTTTTGAAGCTACCATTCAATGACAAACAATCAGTGAAATAATCATTAATGGTTGACCGGTTTCACACGTGTTGGGTTTCCTTAGAGAATGATTATTCGATGAATTCAATGGCTGCAACAGAAATTACTGTCAGCATCTGTTTTATGAACAACCATGGTAAGCAACAGTGTCAGTCTTACCTCGTATCCGGTTTAAAATATATAATAAAATGAACAGAAACTGCATGAATTTTCAACAGTCAAATTCGCGGCCATATAACTCGGGCAAGAGAGTTTGGAAGCATGCTAGCAGGGCAGAGGATTTATCCTTGTTGAATATTAACAAGAACTGATACTGACCTGTTAAAGATAGGGAAACTAATATTCTTTAAATAATAAGCTGTATATTTTAATATTTTTTTTATTTTGTATAACAATGTATGTTGCTTAGGGACGACAATAAACGAAATTTGGATCTGTTACATTTTATTCCGCAGTTAATGCTATCAAAGATTGACTTTTAGGTTCTATGCCATAGACAATACTATCAAAAATTAGTTCCTTTAGGTTCCCTAGTCCATCCCAAGGGTTTTAAAATTTTCAGTCTCTTATCATCGACGTGGTTTTAGAATATTCGGAAAATAATTTTTACACCCCCCCCACTCTCGGTCCCTGTGGATGCCTCCCCCACTGGGTTCCGGTCTAAATTGGGTGGCACTTCCCGACCGTCCAAACAGTTACCTTACACCTTTCTGGTAGGTCGGACGGTCTGGGTTTCAACAACAACATCAACAACCCCCCCTTACTCTATTTTATTCGTTTCCCGTCGGAGAAATTAATAATCCGTTACCATAAGTTCTGTCCTGCGGTCGATACTATAACTATTCGGAGTTTAAGACTTCTAAGTCATCTGGAGGACTGTTGAATAATCTGCAAAAAAGTCTCAAACCCCACTCCCTTTCATACTATTTTATACGCCTTGAGGGGGATCGAAATTCCGACTTTGTTATGATTTGCCACGTGGTTGATGTTGATACTGTAATCATGTAAAAATGTAGCCTTCTTGTTAACCAGGGGGCTTCTGGAGTGCCTAAAAATACTTTTCGACATACCTCCTGCCCCATTTTCTCAGCCCCCGGATGGAATTAAAAATCCAGCTCCTTTAGGTTCTGCTGCCCCGTTATCGAAAAATGGGCAAAAATTCAGTCATGTCAATGAGGGGACTCTCGAATGGTCAGGAAAAACAAAATGGTTAGACAATTATTGTGTGGATTTAACTTGAAATGAACAATAAGCTATACTGACTCGGGTATTTTGGCTTGTGTTCATTACATGACTGGAATGGCATAGTACAGTCATGCTATCATCCAAGGTCGTATCTACAACTTCGCCAAACAGACTACATATAGGGGCTTCATATACTAAAGGGACCCCACACAGCGTTGCGAAATATGTTTAGCAGCATTCGTCTCTTTTTCACCATCCGCATAATAATTGCTAAATTAGCAAAGTGATTGATTTAAAGTTAAACAAGTCGTCATCTAAGAGTGATCAAAATAACAAATATAGTGCCCTAACAGCTTGTATGCTCCAGTAAAATGTTCAGTGTACACAAAATTAAGGATAACCTATAGTAGAGTATGTGTATTGAAATTTGTACATTTAAAGTGTTCAGCTTTATGGAAAAGGTCCTCATGAGATTTCGACCGCGTTCACCAACCCGACATAAATATATTGCAGTATTTTAGATTATATCAAACATTCTTTGTTATTAAACGATTTAATTTATTGATATGCAGAATCCACTTCGACAATAAGAGCTTGCAGTGTCGTCCCAGTAGCTCAACGGTAGAGCATCGGACAGTTCGGACAGTTCGGAGATCTAGGGTTCGACTCCCGGTTGCGGTAGAAAGGTTCTTTACAATGGCGACCAAACAAATCAACCCTGTAGGTTAGTTCTAAGTTATCGTAGGTCTGCAAGTGACCCTAGTACGAATAGTACGGATTCAATGAGCTCTGAAAGATCGCGAGTCGAGTTCAAATTGAGAGGATAACGAGCATGCAGGATACTTACCTGGATAAAATAGTGGTATCAGGATGCTAACCTGACGTAAAAATAGCAGCCGGTGAACAGTCAGATTGTCAGTTGCTCGCCAATCTCACATTAGAGAGTGGAGAATGTAGTGTCCACTTTAACAATAAGAGCTTGCAATTTCTTCGCTCAAAGGTAAAGCGTCGGTTGACCATTTCGGAGATCCAGGGTTCGAATCCCGGCTGATGCAGCAAGGTTCTTTACAAATATTTTAGATGGAAATATATTTTACATTTCTAATACATATTCCATTTCCTTGTATTATAAAATGATATTTAATTATGCATTCCTCATGATGAAATATTTTAGGGAGCGTGTCTCATTTGTTGTGAAGCTTAGGTACTCCACAACTGTAAGTACAGCTTTGCAACTAGCTGCGCAGCTCTTGCTATGTTTGCAATGTGCATTGTTTATAAGTTATGTTGTCCATTATTCGAATATAACTGCATACGATATTTAGAATAAGTTATAATTAAAGTGGGAGTTACTTGACAGCAGGTTTATTTGGTCGACACTGCGTCTACCTAAATTCTCTTCAAGCTCTGTCACTGATCACTGAATAATCCACAAAATAGGTTGCTTCCTTCATTTAGTTATATATTATCGTGATAACTGCCAGTGATTTTCTATAATTTTATATATTTTACATTTTCATTATTTTTTACTCCTATTTAGTTACTATTTTCTTGATTTTCCTGCTTGTCTTTTAGTCATAAGAGTATATTTTCTATTTCTTCCTCCTTCTAATTTTCACAAATTTCCTCATTTTGATACCGTAATTTAATGGTTTCATTTATTTTTCTCTTAGTCTTATTTTAAATCTCATATCACCGAAATCTTTCAGTTTTTAATTTTTACCATTGCAAGTGAGATCTGAGGCCTTTTTGGCGTGTGTTGATATGTTTATGATATTCTTTTTATTTCAATGGCTGATACAATTTACTAGTATATTCTCCGTTTGTGTGTTTTAGCTCTGTTCGAATGTTCTTTTGCCTGGCACAAGTCTCAGTTATATCTTAACATCTGTTAAGAGAACACTGTTTTTGATCTGAAGAAGAGGACTCAAAATGTCCACCAAACATATCTAATCAAGTAATTTGCCTACGCAAACTGTCTTCAAAGATTTATAATAAAGTTGTAATCAACATTACATTTTAAACATATTTGTGGAATATAAGGAAACCAACTTATGTATGAAACCTCCCCTAAGTCCACTACATTTATTCATTACTTAATTCCAATGCTTTGGCAAGCAACTGCAATTTGCAAGTATTTCTTTAAAATCCATCAATCAAGAATTCCACTTCAAAATTGAAAAAATAACGTATTCTAAACGTTAATAATAGCTGCTGTCAATTTCGTACTTATTAACATTTTTCTCAGTAAATCCATAATCGCATTTTAGGCTAATGAAAGTGTATTCTCTTCGCTTAATGCAATCATTTTTTGTCAGCATTATATTAAAGTCTTCATGATTAATAAAGAGAGACTTACAAAAATTTCTTAATTAGCACTTCCTCTACATACATAGTATAATATATAGGGAAATAATTTGACAGAATCGAAAATTCGAATTCGTGTTTTTGAATTAGAACACGTTTCAAACATCTCTGAACTGGAGTCGAACATTTTGGAGGAGATGCATGTGTGTGTATGTGTGTGCGTGTGTCAGTGAGTATGTGGAAGCGATATTTCAAGAAGGAATGAAGCATTTAAACGTAATTTAATATGATTATTACAATCCGTGAATACTGGAATTGATTTTAAGCACAATAAAATGCTTGAAAGATCCCCAAATTTTCAAATGGATCTTTGAAAAAAAAATCCTAAAAAATAGGGCATTCATAATATTACATAAATAATCATTTTGAATGTAATTTTTTTATCCTGAAACGATTGATACAAATTTTAAAACGTTAACTTGAACCGTTCCTCAGATATTGCATGTTTTTCAAAAAATGTATCTATAAAATTACATAATAATGAACAGTAATAAGGAACATCGAATATGTAACATTTGACAATAAATTTGGCAGTCTTGGCCACTTTTTGGTTGATTATCCAGATACAACAATCGCGTGAAGAAAAATGCATCGTTTTATTATCTACCTAAATATTTTCAAAGTAAATAATATATAAATTATAATTTCATTAAAAGAACATCCAGTAACATCGCAAGAAAAGGTCGAGATAACGTCTCTATTCGCTTATTTCACGCTATAAAATAAGGAATTACGCTTTATAAAATTAAGTAATGCGTATTTTTACGCACTGATTTTGTACAGACAAAAGAAAAAAAACCTTTTTCAGAATCGCAAATTAAACATTTTAAAATTCATTTCATAATGTTTATAGGGTACATTAATTGTGCTATCAGATATATAATGTATTGTATTTTTAACACAAATAAAGAGTATAGTGCGTTTCTTATTTCATACAAAAAAAAATAAATTTAATAAAAACCTGGAAATTGGAGGTTAATTGTACATTTGCTAAACATTACTCTTCTAAAAAGCAAAATACTCCTTCAAATCAATGAAGGGAGTATTTTTACTCCTTTGGAAAAATTCTAGCTCGATCTCTGATTGTAAGTGATTATATGCTATCAAGAAAGCCGCGAACACGTATGGGGTAACAGTGCATCAGTATATTATTACTTTCCCTGAAATACATAGTAATGTATAAGGAAAGTATTGGAATGGCATCGAAAATCTCAACTCGAAATTAAACGGATCTACACGTTTCGGGACCTGTAAAACGCGAAAGATCTATTTTTAGCATGATGTGTGTGCAATTCATGTATGTACTCTAATTTAACGAATAATGGACCGAATTTCATAAAATTTTTTAGATAAGTCACTTGCGGGTGACCCGGGTGCTGATTAGTTTTTAGTATGATTGGGGATAAAACAAAATCGCCTTTTTTTTTGTGAAATGGCTGGAAAAAACCTCATGTATCTACTCTAGCTAAAGAACTAATTTACTAGATGTCACAAAATTTGGTAGATAAGTCACTTATGGGATACCCAGGTGCTGATTAGATTTTGGTATGGTTCGGTAAAGAACAATCTGCCTTTCTTTTACGAAATGCCCCCCCCCCCCCCATAAAAAAAATCGCCAAAATCTGGAACAAAGGACTACATAAACTCAAATACACTCGTTAAATGATTGTTCTATATGTGGGTTTTTACGAGAAAAAGAATAGGACAAATATACTATATTATATAATATATTATATACTATAGGACTAACCGTTCTTGAGATATTTAAGTTTTACCACATTTTTGTTACGCCGTCTTTGAAAAAATGTCCAGTTACCGAATAAAAACAAAAATTTAATTGAAAGTGAAAATGCATTGTTATTTTGTGCAATTAAACTCAAGTAAATGAATTATCAAAGAAATAAAGAAAATATGCTTTTAAGTCTGTATGAAAAGTCACGTGCTGCGAACCTCAGATATTTTGTTCAATTTCATCTGCGGTAAAATATATGAATTCTCTTCGTAAAACTCAGGTAGAAAATCCTAATTAAATATTAATATAATTTGTTGAGAATTCTATAATCCCTTGAAATACTCTTTAATTACTATAGTAGACAAAGTTAAAATAAATATTATAAATATTTAAATATTAGGCAAAATGCAAGGAGAAGGCAAGAAGAATTCACAATTTAGTTGCTGCGATTTATTTTCATAAGTTCTTTCTTTCTTGAAAATTGTGAACAAGAATTTATTTCTTTGGAATTTCATTTAACCGTTAATTATCATTTTTTCATTTTCATTTTCGCTTAAAATTAATTATTTTTCTACAAATTAAGTATTTGAATATAAAATTTTGTCCTTTACGCATATCCTCCGGTTTTTAACGTTTGATTTAGAACGCCAACTCTTGTATTAGAGTTTGATTTTTATATACTATATTATAAAAGCATTAAATTGATAAAATATTATAATGAGAGTGTTATGCAGCATTTATTTGCTTGAAGAAATTTCGAAATAAATTAATAAAGTTATAAATATTTAATTCATAAATATTTAATATCATTTCTTCGTAAGAACGATGTGCTCCGTTTAACTTGAAATACGTTCAGCTTTAATGCGTAACTATGACAACTAAATTTGGATTGTTTAAATAAATATAAAAAAATAAGCGGAATCATTGAAATCTCTAATAGAATATTCTCTCATTGCTCAGCGTTACAATTATTAAAAATCAAATGTAGGCAGCATATGACTTTCCCTATTTAATCCAAGTACTTTACTTCATTCAATGCGAAATAAGGATGGACAAGGTCATTGGCAAGATGTTTTTACGTGGAAAAGTACACTCACATTTGGCGCTTCTCTGAATGCCAACATAAACAATTGTTGTGTGAAATACACAACTTTTATTTCCCGCAAACATAACGTGGCAATTGGAAATATTGTTCACATCCACCAAGCAATATACTGCTTTATATTAAAATTGATTATTATTAATTCATTCATTTGATATCCTTTTCTTAAATCTGGCGTCATTTTGACGATATATCCGTCAATTTGAGACAACACTAAATAATTCGCCAACTTGGCGAATTTTATCTAAATCAGACACAAAGATCGCCAAATTTATCGTCAAGTATTATATATTTGATTATACTAACTGCTGTTCATTTTATGTTATTTTTATTACACATTTATTTAAAAAATTTGCACTATCTCAAGAACAGTTCACACTAGCATTCTAAAGTTTGGGTCATTCGATTTAGAATAAAATGTTGAGTATAAAATGTTTTTTTTATTACTTTATTTAAACGCCCTATTTTTTTCAAAATTAATTCGAAAATTGGCCGAGGGGGAGGGGGTGTCGCTCTAACGTTCGATTGCGTTTAAAATAAATATGGTTCCAGTATTAACAGATTACAGATTTTGTACCAAATTACGTTCGAAATACCCCATTCGTTCGTGAGATATCGCATCCATAAACTCACAGACAGAGACACACACACACAAGCAGAGACTACGCCTCAAAACTGTTCGATTCGAGTTCAGGGATGCTTGTTCCGTCGAAAATTTGAATTCGAATTTTCGACCCCGTCGCAATACTTTCCCATACATAATACTATGTATGGAGGGAAAGTGAAAATTAATTGCACTGTACTTAATACAAACCTATAAAATTTAAAATATTTCCAAATTACTGTTGTACGTATCTTAGAAAACACCCCTCTTTAAATGGTTTTAATGAGTACAAACGACATACTCCCTAAACCCGCCTAAAAATGTATTTAAAATACTCTTTTACAAAATTGTGGAGCATATTTCTTGGTGTTGTTACAGATATTGGATCTTCCATGCTGCAAAGCCATTCATAAGTACAAACCAGTCATGAAGTGCTGTTATCTGCTTTGAGTTATGCGATTGCTTTTTAATCTCCTTTTAGATGATTTCTATGAGTATCCTGTTTGTCATATTTATATGAAACTATTTTGTGTGTTTGTCATCAATCACCGCATTATATCCCAATGCTTTCAATCTCTTTGCTATATATATATAGACAGTTTCAGGCATCCAATGGTGTTAAATCTAGAAAGATGACGAACGTTATATTGGCCCTCCCTATCTTCTATATATATATATATATAATTCTATATAATAATATGTGCAATAAATTACAGCAGCGTAAGGTCGTATACAATCCTAAGCTGCCGTAATTTATTGTATATATTATTATATTCAGATGCGTCTCCACGTTTGGTAAACAGAGTCACACGTTCCAATGATCGAACTTCCCTTCCCATAAGCGGTAAATTACTCGTATCATACTGTCTGAAGCACAAGATCAATGCCGTGAATCTGTTTTGTATAATTATAAGCAAATATACCCGACGTTGCTCATGATTCAAACTATGTGCATATTCTAGTAGTAATCTAAATGATACTGTTCTCTAAAATATGCTATTAAAGTAATAAATTTCTTTAAAAAAAATCAGAGTCTCTGTTCCTCTTATACAGAATTATTTTCGCTTCAATTATTCTTTTTAACACTTTACAACATAGTTGAAAAGTGTTTATGACTTTGTTCTTTCAGTCCGTCTGTCTGTCTGTCAGCACGATAACTGCCGTAAAACTGACTTTATCAGAATTAAATTTTAGTATGTTTTTCAGACGGTCTGTGGAACCTATGGGAATATAAATGAATAATATCACCCAATTAGTTTTGGATTGAATCCGGATTGAAAACTGAAATACATTGATTCCTATGGGACCTAATTTTTCAAACATTTTTTAAGTGAATTTAAAATTCACAAATTGCTTCGAAAGTTTTAGAAAATACTCGAATTATCCCATAAAATATATTAAAAAATATTAATAAAATATGTTAGGTAGTTTTTTAAATAAAAATTGTTTAATATAGGGAGAAAAACAAATTTAATTAAATTTTGACTCTTGCTATATCCTCCAGAAAGAAAAAAGAGATATATTTTATAATACATATCTTTCCAAAAGTTTAATTGTTTTTTTATCATGCCCATATGTAAATTATTTTCAAAAGTCATAACCAAGTAGGTCATATAGTACGATAGATAGAATCGATACCGTTATAAATAGAAATAACACTTTTCTCGAATTCGAGGATTCTAATCAGGCTGTGAAGATTTAATGAGTTTGTCGCCAATGTTAATTTGACGCAAATGAGCGCTATTTTGTAAAAATGTTAAGATATTACATAAAATAGTTCTTCATTTAAATTGGACTGTCAAATTGTGGGCTGCAATCAGAAATAATTTGACCATCCGCAAACCCAGCAAGCTTGTAACATAACGAGAAATTTACATATTTTAATTTTCTACAATTTCTGAATGAAATTCTAGCACAAATTAAAAATGTTTATGTTTAAGTTTGATTTGTGACAAGGGGAGGTGTGTTGGCATCCATTTAATTAGTATTACTATTTTTCAAATGTTTGTAAAATGTATTTAAATTTTAAATGTTATTAAATTTATTTTCTAATCTACATTTTAAACGTGTTTTAATATTTATTAGCTGCGTACGCTCTTTTTCAGCAACTACAGCAACTGATATACCTCAAATCCGCGTACCATACATGCTCAACTAATAAAGGTTAAGTAGGCTAGAAGGACAGCACAGAGACCTCAATATTCGAGCATTTTTAGAACATATTCAAAAACTTTAAAAGATCTCGATAGAATAAATAATCCCATGCTAGATAGTATCCTGTGGTAAAATCTCAAAATCCCCAAGGCTCGTAAGCGTCAGAGGGTGTTGCACAAAATATACATACTTTCGCCCTAAGTGGCGGCGTCTCATCTAGCACTGTTTTATACCTGCTCTGTCCCTTTCATTGACTTCTATCTAATTCTGTGCCCCTCTCTGACATTTGGGAACTCGCGACTCTGCGACAAACCTCCTCCATTTATAGACATCACATCCCTTTCAATATCTCAAGCTCAAAGCCCTGTGCCTCTAGGGGCGCCCCGCTTCCCCTCTTAACTTTCTTTCCCCACTAGGTGTCTGCTTGGGCCCTAATTATTTTCTTTCTGAAAGACTGTGAAGGGCCCGATATCGACTCCTCCCCCTCCTCCACCAAGCCTACTCTCGATGCAAAGTTTATAAATTTATGAAACTCACTTCCTCTTATCTTTTCCTTTTCGCTCAAAATTTAAAGCGGGGGAGAATTACTTTTATCTCTTGGACACTTCGCTAAACCCCGTCCTTGAGAACTAGATACTTCCTTGACGAACTGTAGATCATATTTTCAGTAAGACAGTTTTTTGCCATAAGCAAAGATGTAAATGCCTGACACCCTCAATTATTAAGAAGCCTATTTCACTTACCATTTCAATTTATTTTTGAAATAGCATTTATCTTTTTAAATGGGTATTTTTGGACATTGCAAAATCATCCCGTGTCCATCTGTGCAAAAAATATAACGAATGCTGAATCAATTTCGAATAATTTTAGAATCCCATAAAACAAACGTCTTTGAGTTTGAGTCTTAAATACCCTGATACAAACTTGTCAATAATTGTATAATTGACATGCATATATTCCTGCTAAACTTAAACTAGTGACGTTGACAGACTGGAGAGTGTTGTGAATCATACACTCCATTGAGTAAACAATTAAATTGGATCTCTATAAAGGGTGTCCCAAATATATTGAAACTCGATTTAATTCTCTACACGTTGGAGATAAGTGGGCAATGTAAATTGCAAAAATGTTGAAAATAAGGCAGAAAATAAGACTACGTTAATGAAATAGTCCGCTCATCAATTTTCAAAAAGTTACACTTTTTGAATTTTATACGACCCCCTTAGACAAATTGGGTCAATCAGAAAATTTTTATTTTTAATAGAATAATTATTTTTAATAGAATAAGAAAATTTTTATTTTTAAAACAGGATTATTAAAGAAACCGTCATATCTGTATCTTTAAAATTGATCGAGTTATATTTAATTGAAAATTGAACATTGTGAATGGGGACCATATATCAAATTAGAAATGTGAATTTGTGACATCGCAAAAAAGATAAAACAGGATGATAATAATAGGATACCCAACAGCGTAGTGAGTACCACTGCCTTATGTGATCTCTGTCTGCATAAGGCTTTATTTAGATGCATTCACACATTTGTGATAAAAATATTTGACACAAATTAAAGTATGTTTGATCTAAACAATTTCCATCGTCAATTTGTTTATGATCTCTATTTTCACTGATGAAACAGCCTTTCACATAGTACGAAAAAGTGGCGTAAGTCAGATTTTTTTTCCTTTATCATAAATGAGTTGATTTTAAAGATACAGATATGCGGATTTTGTAATGATCTTCTTGCATTAAAAATTAAAATTTTCTGATTGACCAAATTTGTCTAAAGGAGTCGTATACAATTTGAAAAGTGTAAATTTTTTTAAATGATTGGGATGAATATTTCATTAACGTAGTCTTATTTCCTACCTTACTTTCAACATGTTTGCAATTTACAGTGCCGACTTATGTCCAACTGGTAAAGAATTAAAGCGCATTTCAATATTTTTGGGACACTGTATGGTTCATATTGGAAAACGAAAACCGACATTGTAGACCATCCAAATTGACCACAAGACAGTAGCCGGCATGCTACGGTTATCAACTCTATCCTTCTTCCAGGATATTGGGTACATCTATAGCTAAGAGAGATAGAACGCATTACCACTAGGGCGTAGTCAAATTACCACTACAGATATAGAACGAATTACCGTTAGAGGGAGAATTCTCAAAATTCGGCCAGTTAGTTTTTGTCCGGAGATCAATACTATAAGTGCACAGAGATTCAGTATTCTAGTCATCGGTATGTGGATTTTTAAATAAAAATTGAAATAATAATTACACTCATGATATGTGAAAATTTCAAGTGACTCATTTCAAAATAAAAAAAAAATATATATGGCATCCATTTGTTCCGCTTCGCAAAGACCTTGATGTTTAAAAATGGTTTAAATTTATATTTAGTGTTACATCCGTCATAAAACCGCTTTATTACGTTCCTTATATACAATAATGCATAAGGAAAGTATTGTGACGAGGTCGAAAATTCGAATTCGAGTTTTCGACAGGAAAGCACGTTTCAATCATCCCTGATCACGAATCAAACATTTTTGAAGTGATCGCTCTGTGTGTGTGTGTGTGTGTGTGTGTGAAAGTGTGTGTGTGTGTGTGTGTGTGTGTGAAAGTATGTGTGTGTGTGTGTGTGTGTGTATGTGTGTGTGAAAGTGTGTGTGTGTGTGAAAGTGTGTGTGTGTGTGAAAGTGTGTGTGTGTGAAAGTATGTGTGTGTATGTGAATATGTGTGTGTGTGTGTATGTGTGTGTGAAAGTGTGTGTGTGTGAATGTGTGTGTGTGTGTGTGCGAAAGTGTGTGTGTGTGTGAAAGTATGTGTGTATGTGAATATGTGTGTGTGTATGTGAATATGTGTGTGTGTGTGTGTGGGTGTGTGTGTATGTGGGTGTGTGTGTGGGTGTGTGTGTCAGTGAGTCTGTGGAGACGATAACTGACGGACGAATGAACAGATTCGAACGAAAATTGGTAAAAAATTACCATCCATAAACACTGGAAGTCTATTGTCTCCATACGCAATCGAATGTTCATAACCCCCCTAAATTTTCGTGTGAAATTTTGAAAAAAATTTCAAAAAATTAAAGTCTCTAATAAAGTTACGCAAATAGACATTTCTTATGTATTTTCATTAGAAAACGATTCACATAAATTTTAGAACGCTAACGTGAACCGTTCTCGAGATATTGTACACTTTTAAAAAAAATTATCAAGAAATTATATAAAATTAAAAAAAAAATTCTTATTGAAAAACATGTCCACTTTTCATGTGTAATGCCATGCGGTAAATTTGGTGACATCGTTCTCGTGGATCTAGCTCATTCCATCAATGAAAAATATACTTGGAGTAATACTTTGTATTTGAACGCCAATAGTCATTTATCTGCTGTAAGAATAACTTATTTCTCCGTTCATAACGCTTATCGATATTTTGGCAAATTTGGTGGAATGTCGCCAACTTCGCGACTTTTTTAAATGTTGCTAAATTAACGATAAACTCACTAAATGGGTATAAATGACGCTAAATCAATGAAAATGACGACCCATTGAAGAAAGTTCAATATGTTGGAAAGAATACGAATATCACCTATAAAAATAATCTTTTTTTTTTAACTGTAAATGTAGTAAATTCATTGAATTATATAAGGAAAGTCATGTGCTGCCCACATCAATTTTTTTTACGTATTATCTGTTTATCTAAATTCTGAGAAAACGCAATTGAAATATTTTTTATTTTAAATGATGAAATATTCATTGATTTTACATTTAGAGGCAGACGATTTATATTACAATGGCGTTATCTGAATAAAGTTCATTTAGTGTAACTTCCATGGAGTTAGAAAAAAGGAGATAAAACTCCTTTGGAAGAAATGCTTAAAAATTCTATAATGTTAGGAGAATTAGGTGTCGCTAGTTCAAGTAAAGTGGCTGCTATTGCTAATTGACATAACAGAAAGGCGTAATATTTAGTATATGCATTTTTGATTAGTTTTAAATTAAGAGTTAACTAATTGTGAGTATAATTAACCAGTATATTTTCATATTTGTAGGATAGAGTACAGAATCTATGGAAATAAAAATAAATTGAAATGTAAAATAATTTTGAAATAGTAGGAAAATTCGTTATTGATTCAGTTCTAACTAGAATTGAGTTAATTATTTATTTTTACAAAACTGGCAGTTTAAAATATATCTTAGGTCTTTCGCCATAGAAATTCATGCAATGCAGTTTATCCCAGCGCCACCTAAATTATTGTCGCAAATCAAACGATATTGGCGTTTTCTTAATGTGAAGTTTTAACTCCTTACTTTTACCTACATGGTTACTGGCATTGTATTTTTTGATTATATTTTTATGAAGTTTTAAGTAATATAATAAATTACTGAGATGTTTTAAAAAAATATCAGCGCAGAATGTATCACAATTAATAATGAATGTATCACAATTAACAGAGATGCTTAAATAAAATTACATTTCCAGTTGGAAAGTGTTTTATAATCAATGCTTTATACATGATTAAACTTTCTTGTTCAATATCAAAAATAGTCACATTTTTAGTTTGTTGTTATTTTTCAATATTGAAAATGATCATATTTTTAGTTTAGTTATTATTTTCCCATATTGAAAATTTTCATATTTTTAGTTAGTTGCTATTTATCAACATTAAAAATGGTTACAATTTATTAAAAATGTTCACACTAGGCCGAACCAATTTGCAACGTTACGATGGTCGAGACCAATTCCTACTGATCCACTCACAAATCGCCCCAAAATTTAATTTGTGTCAGTCTGCCTTGAACTGTGCTACTGATCTATGCTCTTTTACCATATTTTTTTAATCAAACTTGGCCGATCTGACTATGTAAACCTTTGTCACACATTCTGTCAAGGGGCGCGGTAGCCCATTGGTTAGCGTGCTGGAGTTGCACTCGGTAGGCGCGGGTTCGATTCCAGCCACTGCCAAAACTGCCGCCGTGTTCATGCGGAGTACGATCACGTTAAACATGTGTGTCCGTAAACCTTCCGAGAGGTTGGTGGTAGGGGAAGGAGGGTACGGTCCCTGTGGATGCCTCCCCCACTGGGTTCCGGTCTAAATTGGGTGGCACTTCCCGGCCGTCCAAACAGTTACCTTACACCTTTCTGGTAGGTCAGACGGTCTGGGTCTCAACAACAACACATTCTGTCAATGTGTGTTGCCCTAGTAAGACAAAGAGTAACGAGAGATAAAAAATAAAGTTAAACCTTAAGCAACATAATTACAAATATCTCTGTTTTTAACACTTTACAACAAAGTTGAAAAGTGTTTATGACTTTGTTCATTCTGTATGTCTGTCTGCCTGTCAGCACGATAACTGCCGTAAAAATGACTTAATCAAAATGAAATTTCAGTATGTAGTTCAGACGGTCTGTAGGACCTATGGGAATATAAATAAATATAACATTACCCAATTAGTTTTGGATTGAACTGGATTGAAAAAATGAAATACATTGAGCCCTATGGGACCTAATTTTTCAAACATTTTTTAAACGGATTTAAAATTCACAAATTGCTTCGAAAATTTTAGGTAATAGTCAAATTGTTCCATAAAATATATAAAGAAAAATTCAGCGAAATATATTCAGTAGCTTTTTAAATAAAAATTCAAAAATTAATTACACCTCTTATATGAAGCGATCACGTGACCATGATATGAAAAGATCACGTGACCCGCTTCAAAATGATATATGGCATCCATCTTTTCTCAAAATCGAGATTTTTAAAGTTCTTTTTAATTCATATTGAGTGTTGTATCCGTCCTAAAACCACTTTATTTTTGCTTAATTTCTGCACATCTACATACTGAAACAACGCAATTACAATATATTTGAGTTTAAATGCTCATCCAAATTCAATTATTTCTACAACGAAGCCTATTTATCACTTATGTAAAATGTAAACAGCAAAATATGTAGAATGAGTTGCATTAGAATTGCTGTATTTCTTTAACACAAAATTATTTAGCTCATGGAGCCTGCATAGCTGATATGAATGAAATATTCATTGATTTTAGAAAGAGAAGGACGATTTTTTTCGATGAAGTTTTAAGGGTAGAGTTTAATTACTTGTAGCTCCATGGTCTTAATTTTTAAATAAAATAAATTATTATAGTATTGGGATGAATAAAATGAATGGTAAAATGTTATGAAGGAAATGCTGCTTTTATAGAAAGAGACAGGCGTATTATTAATTCTATGACGTCATTTGAATGCATTTCAGTTGTTTTCGATGACGTTTTCAAATATAATAAATTATCGTTGTATTATTATAATTTAAAAATTATTACCGAGGAATGTATTGCATTTTAGAGATGTTTAATCCAGGCAATATATATTTCAATACCGTCATTTGAATGAAGTTCATTTTTTTTGATGAAGGTTTAAGTTTTCAAATATAATAAATTAATGTAGTATTGTGATAAGTTTTAAAATATTACCGAGGAATGTATTGCATTTTAGACACGCTTAAATAAAATTGCATTGAAGTTGGAAAGTATTTCATAATCAATGCTTTAAGCATGATTGATCTTTCTTGTTTTATTTAATTAAATAAAAAGTTCTTTTATTATGCATGCTTTATTTCAAAATGAATTACATCATTTATACCACGTTTAAAATTTTCGAAATATTGCAGTTTTTTTTTATCAAAATCAGCAAAATTAATAATTAGAATATTCAAGAAAGAAATATTTGGCAACTTTATCAGTGTTTTCAAAACTACATCATTGTTACTTTTGCTTAACTTTTTGTAACACGCGCTGCTGTAAAATGTACAGAATTAACATATTTTTCTCAATAAATTTCAGCACACAGAAAGTAAGCCAGCAATTCATTACGGCAACCACCACTTTCTATTCGTTGATGCAAGGCTCTCTCACAATTGTTGATGGTCACTAATATATCTTCCCGCTCAATTCGTTGAAACATTAGCAGTGAGCTACTACGGATTTTGACGTTAATGAATGATTTTAGTGCATTTAATTACTTAAAACAGTTGTTATTCAGTATTTGTTCTGTATTATCATTGAAAAATATTATCATATGAAAAATAATAATAACAGTTTTTCCAAGTTAAAATATAATCGTTTTGGGGAAATTCAAGTCAAAGTCTTGTCCTCAAAATTGCAACATTGAGAGTTAATTTTTGTTAGAAACAAGACATGCGACATACCAGTTTAAGAATCATTAACAAATACGGAAATTCAGGAATTTTAAAATTTCATTTCAAAATAATCCCATGCAGATGCAAACATAAAATCTGATGAACAAGTTCTTTATATATGGAAAATAATAATAAATGTTTTTCCAAGTTAAAATATAACCGTTTTAGGAAAATTCGGAGTCAGATACTTGCCCTTGAAATTGTAACCTTGAGCGTTAACCTTGGGTAGAAACCATAAATACGACATACCAATTTAAAAATCATTAGCACATATAAAATTCAGGACTTTTAAAATTTCAATTCAAAATATTCCCATGCAGATGCAAACATAAAATTTAATGCACAAGTTCTTTGTATATGAAAAATAATAATACCAGTTTTTTCCAAGTTAAAATATAATTGTTTTGGGGAAATTCGAGTCAAACCCTTGTCCTTGATATTGCAACATTGAGAGTTAAGCTTTGTTAAAAACAAAACATACGACATACCAGTTCATTAACAAATATGGAAATTCAAGGCATTTTATTACCCCCGATGACACAGTCAGTGTGTAAATAAATTTAAAGAGGTCAGGGGTAAAAACATAATAAAATTGGACCTTTTGACTGGCAACAGACACACTGTTTTGCCTTACACATACAGAAATAAAAATGTGTTAGTTTGTAGTGAAAGTCATGTGTTGGACATATCTGAATTTTGCAACATGTTTAAAGAAATTTTCATCCTCATAGGCTTCAAAAGGTTTATTTTTACGCAGTTGCCAGAATGCATTTTGTAAAAGGTTATTTAAATAAAAAAGAAAATTGCATAAAATGGAAATTTAAATCTGAGCATAGAAAATATTTATGAGGGTTCTTTATTGTGCAACTTGCTGATAAAATACTCATTTAAAGTTTAATTTTACAAAAGCTTAATTTATGTATTTTTTCAATGAATATTTATAAAACCGGATCGTACCCCTTAACTCAATGGTATAAAATACAAATATTTGCCTAAGAAGTTATATTATGAAAAAAAAACGTTATTAGTATTATTGAAACTATGCATCTTACGAAAGATAATTTATTTTTCATAAAACTAATTTTTTCTCATCAAAGATTCAAAGGAACAAATATTATGATAAGTATTTTATTAAACCATTGAGTCAAATATTTTCCCTTTTCCGTTAATTAAAATTAACAAACTTTTAAATTTTTGAATGGAGTTTTTAATTTCAAATCTGATATATTTTTTTAATTAGCTCTAGTCAAACATTGGGAAGCATATCATCTTTGTGCCATTGTGCTTTTATCGTGAAAATGAATTGAATGACATAAAAAGGAGTTATTTTTTTAAAAAAGAAATATTTGATATGATTTATAAAAATTATTTGTAAAGAAGATTGTGATAAAAAATTATGTAAACATACTATGTATGGAGGCATTTTGCAGAATTGAATTATTTTAAACAATATTTGCGACAAATATTCTATTTGAATTTAATTTTAGGATCAATAATTTTTTTAATTAGATAATTATGATTTCTATATCTATATATATTTCTAGATCTATATATATATATATTTTTAATTTTGAAAGAATATTTTTGAAAAGTCTGTACCGTTGATCCGTTAGTCCAAATGATAATAATTATAGCATACTACCATTCAGTTTAAAGGATTTGAAAAAATAGATCTTTCGATTGATGCCAAGTTTCAAAATGTACTCATGTAAGCGGGTAATCCCCCCCCCCCCAAACACACACACAAAAGACATAATGATGTCAAATTTTCGTTCAAATTTAAAATTATTCTATCTAGTTTTAGATTTTTTAATAACGATGCGGGATATAAAATTCCATGAAATTCTATTAATATTTATGGCCGCTATTTTGTGCACAAGAAGTCGACCACAGATAGATATACAGATAGATATAGATATACAGCACATACAAAGACAGACGGCCATCACTCCAGAAATAGTTAAAAAGTGTTCAGGATGACCTAAAATATAAATTGACATCAAAGTCTCGAATTCAAAATATTTCGTGAAATAAATACATTCTCTATACTGTATTCTATAGTATGAGAAAGGATATAAATATATCTTATCACTCTGATAATAACGAAAACAGTATAACTAAACAATATAGAATAAGAATGTATATGAAAAAGTCGAGTGAAGACTCACGATCTTGCTACTTTTATTTTGGCGACATTAAAGTTGCGCCAAATATGCAAACAAAAATAAAGTTAAAATTGGGATTGATTTAATGCATCACTAAAAGCGATAAAGCTGAATGTAACATTAAGTTTACATGTATAAGTTACTTTGTTTGTAGTGACATTCATATGTTGCACACAACCAGTTTATTAGAATTTATTTTCCACTTAAATCATGTCTTGTCTAGTTTTTTCTTCTTACAACAAAAAAAGTAACTCATTAAACTCGTCTCAGAATAAGCTCCTAACAATTTATTTTGCCCAATTACTTACTGTTGTCGCCTTAAGATTGAGTAATTTCCTGATTGTTTTGTGTCTTTTCTTCTAAAAGACATGTGCAATTAACTCCCATGGTGTATTGTTACAGACGCTCCAACTCCAGTCAAACCGTTTTATTTACTTTGGCTTACGTCAAATGAGTTAACAACTGAGAGTAATTTAATTTAGTTGGGACTTGAGTGTCATTGTCTACCTGCTTGTTACCGATTCTGAAATAATTATAAGTGGCGTGACTTAGACATTTGTTGGAAGAAACGGCCGGCCGTTTCGCGTAATTGCACGTTAAGTTCATTTTTACTTCCTCATGCTAAATTAAAGATTTACTGTTTCATCGAAAAATTTAATATTCAAAATTTTGACCAAAAATGCTTTAAGACCTTCTAAACGTAGTTTCAATACTTTCGGAAATACTTCCGTCTGTTTGTGTGTGCATGGTAGTACGTATTGAACACAGTCATGGGCATCCATATGGAAGGGCAAGAGGGGACATTTGCCCTCCCCTAGACGTCCCAGATTGCAACGGTGAGCATGTAGCTAGGTAAATATCAATTTCATGCTTGTTTTAAACGTGTTTTTTAACGATGAAAGGAATATAAGGCAAACAACCATTACACGGAGATTAGACGTTCCCGAGATAATTCAGTTGTTTCGCATTTTCGCTACGCCACCTTTGAAAATAAGTCCAGTTACCAAATGAAAACGAAAACTGAATTAAAAATGCAAATCCAGTGAAATTTAAAATAATTATGGCTGTTATTTTGTGCAATTAAGCATAATATAATGAATTATTAAAGAAATAAAGAAAATATGAATTTGAGTCTGCAGGGAAAGTCACGTGCTATCGACATCAGTTTCTTTAAACCGAAACATCCGCCTTTCAAGATTGGCCAGAGGTAGATGAAGCTTAGATAATGTTTGATATGAAACCGGTATTATCTTCTGTAAGAGGATTACAAAGAAGGAATCAAATTGCTTATATATTACATCTTGAAACTATCAATCTACTGCCTGAAGTACTCTGGTTGGATAGAAACCTTTCATAACTATAATTTAAATTTCAAGCCTAAACCCCTAACCTCAGATAATCTGCAATCCTGCAATACATGGCTATGTACAATGTAGGATCAGAAAGTTCGAAGATGGTGCTGATATATCCAATCCTGTTTCGAAGAGAGTGGAACTATTTTACCGTGACGTGGAGGCACCTGTGTCGCGAGATGTGAAGAAGAAGCAGATGTTTTTCCAAACAATGCGTGTCAGCGAATTTGAAACCCAGACCATGGCGCCTGCCACGAATGGAATTAAGCCCATGGGCGGGAGAGAAACTACCTCCACCACAGAAGAGAAACGACGAACCCCACCGACCCCACCAGACAGAGAAAACCGCCGACTCCATCATGCAACGAGAGCACAACCCGGAACGCCAAGGGGACAGCAGACCCACGCCCCACCAAGCGATGCCAACCGCCGCCAGTCCTGAAAAAGAACGCCGACGGAGAGGAATCGAAACCCCCAGCCAGCAGACCAGAGACCCGCCCCAAAATAAACCAACCAGGCAAGACGCGCCACCAAGAACGCCGATGCACCAACATTCCCAGAAGTTTATTATTTTTATCAAAAAGTGTCCAGGCTACGGCGGTTACATCAGCCAACAGCAACTTCCGCATAATTTTGCAGGTAATAAAAACAAAATTCCATAACACATTATAAACAACAAAAATAGTAGGCCAGTGAACCGTAGTCGCTGGCGTTCGTCGAAAACGGAAATAGCGTTTGAAGAACAACGCCATTTCTGTTTTCGACGAACGCAAGCGACTACAGATTACTGACACTCGTTGTCTGGAAAAACCCTGCACTGCGGACCTGCTTCTTCCATTTCACATCTTGCGTCGCATGTGCCTCTACGCCACGGTAATTCCCTCTCCTCCAAACAGGGTTGGCGATATCAGCACAGTCACCGAACTTTTTGATCCTACCTTGTAAAAGATCCAGCCTTTTTTTTGTGAAAAGTTGCATGTATCCACTCTAGCTGAAAAACTACTAGACCAAATTTCACAAAAGTTGGTAGATAAGTCATTTGCAGGTTACCTTGGTCCTGATTAGATTTCTGTATGATTTGGAGAAAAATAACCTGCTTTCTTTAAGGTCTGCAAAAATCGTAATTATCTAGAATAAAAGAATTAAATGAAATGAAAAGGGTAAAATTAAATGCTTGTTTTATCTGTACAGTTTGACGATAAAAATAGAAGACCAACCCCATTACTCAGGTACGAATAGTTCCCTAGATATTTTAGTGTTTTTTCGCCGTTTTGCTACTCCACCTTTGAAAATATGTCCATCTAATAAATAAAACGAAAATTGAAATAAAATTGCAAATTCAGTGTTCTTCTGTGCAATAAAATTACATTTAATGAATTATCAAAGGAAAAAGAGAAGTAGAATATAAGTTTGTAGAGAAAGTATACTGCCCACATGGGATTTTTTTACTTTCTCTGTTATACATGGTAATATATAGGGAAAGTATTAGAATCGTATAGAAAATCGCAACCAGAGTTTTCGATGGATCTACACGATTTGAAACATTTAGAACACGCAAAAACTATTTTTAGCGTGACGTATGTGTGTCTGTCTGTCTCTCTGTGCAATGTATGTATCCACTCTAACGCCAAAATTAATTGACCAAATGTCATGAAAATTTACTGGTAAGTCACTTGTGAAGCCCCCTAGTGCTGATTAGATTTTGGCACGATTTAGGAAAATCAACTTGTATTTTGTTGCAAAACCAACTGACCAAATTTCACAATATTTAGTAAATACATTTGTGTGCTACCTTGATGCTGATTAGATTTTTGTACGATTGTGAAAAAAGAACCTGCCTTATTTTACGCAATCGGCAACAAAAGAAGTGGAAATCTAAAAATAAAAGACTATCTGCTCAAATGTATCAATTAAATACTTGCTTTATACGTAAATTTGGAAGGTGAAAATAATAAGACCAACCTCATTATTCTATGCCTAACCGTTTTCGAGACATTTTAGTTTTTGGTATTTTTGCTACTTCGCCTTTGAAAATATATCCTGTTACCAAATAAAAACGAAATAATCAGTCCAGTTACCAAATGAAAACGAATTAATCAGTCCAGTTACCAAATGATAATGAATTATCCATTCCAGTTAGCAAATGACAATTGAATTAAAAGTGCCAATTCATTGCTATGTTGTGCATTTAAACACATTTTAATGAATTATTAAAGAAATAAAGAGAAAATAAATTTGAGTCTGTAGGAAAAGTCGTTTTCTGCCCACATCAGAATTTTTTTTATTTTTGTCCAATGCGATTGCTTCTCCTTTGTCTTTTCAGCCACGTAATTTACCAATTATTTATATTTTCTTCTAAAAGACATGTTCTGATCAATTAATGCTGACTCTCTATTGTTTGACTTTCTCTCATTGTTTAATTTACTTTCGAAAGTCGAATGAATTAGCATCCACTCCTGACAAAATTGTTTAAATTATTTTAGACTTGTTATTTTCTACCAAATTGCTTCTGACTGATAACTAAGTGCAAACGACAGGGCAATAAGTAAATATGAGAATAGAAGTATTGAATTATCAAAATGTATGAGAGCAGCAGGGTTTTTTATCTACGGTCTCAAATTCATTTTGTATTTGATGCAATAGCAGCCATGGTTAGGATATATGTAGCTGAAATCGGAGAATTAGGTAAAATGTAACGATTATATCTCAAACTAATATATAATGATGAAAACAATGTATATTTATTTTGTCAGAAATATGGTGCCATTTGTGAATACATAAAATAATTTCAATATATTAAAAAAATTATTTCAAAAATCTGATGTGGGCATCACATGAATTTTCTTATAAAATGCAATGAATTTACTACTTTTACGGTTAAAAAAATGTTATTCCTATAGTAGATACTTATATTCTTCGCAAGATTTTGAATTTTTTTCAATTAGTTGTCATTTCATTGATGTAGCGTCCTTTTTATCAATTTGGCAAGATTTTCGTTAATTTGTCAACATTTAAAATGTCGCCAAGTTGGCCACATTCCGCTAAATCCGTCGCCAAAATCTCGCCAAGCGTTATAGACGATGAAATAAGTTATTCTTATAGAATATAAATGACTATTGGTGCTCAAATATAAAAGTATTACTCAAAGTATATTTTCTCGTGAATGGAACGAGTAGGATCCACGAGAATGATGTCACCCAATTTATCGCATGATATTACATATGAAAATATGAAAAGTGAACATGTGTCTTAACAGTTAATATTTTCTTTTAATTTATGGGATTGTTTAACAAATTTATTTTAAAAATGTGCAATATCTCGAGAACGGTTCATGCTAGCGTTCTAAAGATTATGTAAATATTTTTCAAGGAAAAATTACATAAGAAATGTCTATTTATGTAAATTTATTGAAGTTTTTTTTTATGATTTGTTCAAAATTTCACTTGAAAATTTAGGGAGGTTCTGAACATTCGATTGTGTTTTAAAACAATAGGCTTCCAGCATTCACGGATTGTGATTTTTGTACCAGATTTCTTTCGAATCGCTCCATTCGTTCGTGAGATATCGTTTCCACAGATTGGAAACGATCGTGAGATATCGTTCACACAAGCATCATCTCAAAGATGTTCAATTTTTGATCAGGGAAGCTTGAAACGTGCTCTTTTGTCGAAAACTCAAATTCGAATTTTCGACCCAGTCACAATACTTTCCTTATTCATTATGTATATAAGGAAAGTAAAAGTTGCAACAACAAAAAAGCTAAACAGTTTTTGTTTGAGAGAGTTTTTGGTTCACTTTGCTTACTGTAGTAGATAAATCACGTTTGTGGTATTCTGTTGTTGATTAGACTTTGGTGCGATTTAGAAAAAATAACCTGTCTGTTTTGTAAAATGAGCTGTAAAAATGCATATATCCAGTATAGCTGAAAAACTAATTGACCAAATTTCATAAACATATGACAACTAAATTATATGTAACTTTGAACCCCCCCTAGGGGGGGGCATTACAAAATAAGCAATGAAAACCACCGTAGACCACGCCCAGATAACTGAAGCGAATTGACACACAGATACAGTATAGCCAATGAGAGCCAAGGGGGGAAATCAAAGTGACTCCTGTGCATTAAGGCAGGTTCAACACACTTGATATATTTTGCTGTTGAATTAGCACGTAAAAATCTCCTAGAAGATTAGATATGTTTGCTGTGCAAGAAAACACTTAAAAATGTGCTCCAGAGATTCGATATATATTTTACTGTGAAGAAAGTTCGTAAAATGACCCTCCAGATAGTTGTTGAATAAGCACATAGAATGTGCTTTAACTCTCGATAGATTTGCTGTGGTATACGCGTGTAACAATGTCTTCTAACACATTCGACATAGTGCTTGTGATATAAGCACGCAAAAAGTGCTCCTAACAATTGATATATTTGCGATGAAAAAAGCACTTAAAAATGCGCTTCTGAGATGTCCAAAGATGACATACTGTACCCCAAAAATCAAAAGGGTAACTTTTTATATCTTAATATGGGGGAATTTGTTACCCAACGAGAAGTCGACAAGAGAAAATAAACTGCATCACTACCAAATCAGTAAAATCAAAGAAACTATAATTTTGTACACGACAGTAACTTGCAATTACAACTATTAATTTAAAGTTAAGATATTCTAAAATTCAATATTAAATATAACAATTAATTAAGTCTTGTTGGAGCAATTAATTAGCTGTTTATTGGATAAGTGAAATTAATTTTATGTTATTAATCAAACTGCTTTCCAGAAGAAACACCCGACAACATAGTAAGTTAACTATAGTGCTTTTGCAACCACATTCTCTAATCACTACTATATAAGAAGCCATATAAATTAATTATGGTGGGTTATCACTTCGAAAATGTACAGAAATTTACGATTACCGGCCAATTTCAATCTTATATTTAAGGCCATTAATGAATTACCATTTTAATTCTCCACATTCTGTGTAAAGTACTTTGGCATTAACTCTAGGTCTAGACTATGTAGCAATTCCTCTGTTTTCCAAGGTTCAAATTTGGGCCCACTCCTTAATTTTTATTAATGAAATTTCTCGATTTTTTGAAACTGTCAAATGCCTTATGTTTGTTGACGATCTGAAACTTTATGTGAAAATCAACTCATTAACTGATTGTGAATTGCTACAGAATGATCAACATAATCTATATAACTGCTCTGTTTTAAACAAACTATTTAAATATTTCTAAGTGCTATGTTATGAGCATTGTTAGGTTCTATAATATTCACAATTACAACTACTTTTAGCTTAACTTTCAGCGGCATATATATAACGCTATTAACAGAGTCTACCAAAGACTTAGCCTTAAGATTATTTTATGTTTTTGCCAGGACTGATACTATTAATTGTCTTTATAATACCCTTGCTAACCCAATTTTATATTTCAATGATTTGGGACCCTATTTACAATTTGCATTCTCAACAAATATTAAAACTAATTAATATTAATTAATTAATATTTAAGTCGTGCAAAATAAACTTTTGCGAACAATTAATTACAGAATTTCTGGATATTACCCATATAACATGCATTCTAGTGAACTCAGACAAAAAATTAGTTTAATGTATCCTAAAAAGAGAAGAAAATGGTCCTGCCTCTTGGTTTACTATACAATTTTAAATAATGCTATTGATTGTCACATTTTACTTTCTTGCCTAGAATTAATTCTATATACATGCTAATAATACTAGAGAAAACATTATTTCATAATACTACTGTTAAACACAATTATATTAAGAACTATTATATCTATAAATTTGTTGATCTCCATAATACCTATTGCGATGATATTGACGTTTTTAATTTGACTCCCGCAGATTTTACAAAAGCATGTTTTAATGTACTTTACATGTATACCACTAAGTATTTTTGTATTTTAAGCTTTGTTCTTTTTATGTTTGTGTAGTTACTGTAACTGGATTTAATCTGTAGTTGCCACGTAAATTAAATAAATACAAAAATAAAATAAATATTTTTTTTTACGAAATGACTCGAAAGAATTATCAAAATCAGAGATAAAAGAACTACGTATGCTCAAATATATCAGTTACATGCTTGTTTTATATGCAATTTTTTACAATGAACAGAAGAACAGAATAAGACCAACCGCAATACTCAAAGAACATTAGCAAGATGTCTAAGGAAATGAAGACACTTTTCACTTCAGATAAAAAACTATTTAATGGAATTCCCTAAAATTTAATAGTTAAGTTCCTCGAGGTTTATTGCGATGCTGATTAAATTTTGGCATGATTCAAAAAAATACAACGCACCTTTTCTTGCGAAATGCCAAATAAAGTTCCTGGAATACTGAAATGACTAAAATTGCTGAAATATATTAATTAAATACTTGTTGGTCATGCAATTTTTTAAAACAAAGCGAATAAGACTGACCCCATGATTCTGAGATGAACCTTTCTTGGAATATTTTAGTTTATTTTAATTTTAAGCAGCTGAAGATTTTAAAGGACATTCATTTGACCATTGAAACGAAGATGTATTAAAAATGAAAATTGAATATAATATCTGAAAAATATACATGTTACTTTCTACAATTAAACTCAATTCAATGCATCATGAAATGATAAATAAGAAAATCAATTTTACTATGTAAGGAAAGTCATGTGCTGCCCACATTAGAAGTTTGTGTTTGGCGAAGAATTTTGTACCATGAAGTGATGTTTGTTGCGAAATCTAAAATCGATAGATTAATAATCGATAATAAATCCTTTCGATTCTTTGCTCAAGAATCGATAATGATATGCATAGGCTTACTAGTTTTAAAAATGACTATAGAAAGGCATGTTATAAAAATCTTCGAACATTTAATTTTCCGCAATATACTTGTTTCTGGCCCATTGTACATACGAGGTAATTACTAATTCACTGTATGTCTAGAAGCATCGTTTAATTAAGAAGCATAGGATAACCTTGCAAACATAAATCAGAAATGCGATGTTTTGTATTTACTTTAGTACATTATGTATCTAAACAACTCACGTAATAAATTTAAGTTATTTATTTTAGGTGGAAGTGTCAATGTTTGCCAATTTGTTGCTAATTGGGAAATAATTAACAACGGCAGGAAATGAAATAAACTCTGTACCAGAAGTATTGCAAGCATTTAACTGTTTTCAAAATTGTAAATATACTGTAACATGAATAAATCCAATACCCCCTCACAACAAAGATCGTCACATGGGTGACAGTGACGTTGTAGTCACGTGACACCTGGGTCACAATGTGACGTCATATTTGTGACTTCTATGCGACGTTACGTATTTGTAACTTCAATGTGACTATATTCTGTGACGTTTCCACAATTTAATTAACACGTAACAATGTGACGATATTACAATGGCAATTACAATGTGACGTCCCAGACAAGTTAATATACGACTTCAGAAACGACCATGAAAAGACCAAAATGACTTCGCTGGGATCTCAAAATGACATTGCCGAGACGTACTGCGACATCTTGTGACGTCCCAAAGTCACAGTGTGACGCAAATCTTACGTCACCGTGAAAAATAATGCTATTAGGGACATGAGTTTTGCAACGCAGTAACAAATACTTACTTTCCGTATAATACATGGTAATCTATAGGGAAATTATGAAAATTGTGTCAAAAATCGCAACTCGAGTTTTTAAGGGATCTACACATTTCGAGCATTATAAAAGAGGAAAAAATATTTTTAGCGAAACGTGTGCATGTGTATGCGTGTGTGTGTGTGTGTGTGTGTGCAAGCGCGTGTGTGTTAGAGCGTGCGTGCGTGCGTGTGTTTGTGCTTGCGTGTGTGTGTTAGTCGTGCGTGGCGTGCGTGTGTGTGTTAGTGTGCGCGCTTGTGTGTATGTTAGTGCGTGCGTGCGTGCGTGTGTTAGTGCGTGAGTGCTTGTTTGTGCGTGCGTGTTAGTGGCGTGCGCGCGTGTGTATGTTAGTGCGTGCGCTTGTGCGTTAGTGCGTGTGTGTTAGTGCGAGCGTGTGTGTGTGTGTGTGTGTTGAGGAATTTAAGGAAAAGCGAAAGAATGAGTAAATTAATTTGTGTCTGGAAGGAAAGTAATATGCCAGCCACATCATGTATTTCTTTTTGTGAGGACAATCGTAAAAGATCTGAGTGTTATGATCTGATCTTGAAGGGAAAAAGTTTTTTTTTTCTAGTTTGTTCAAATGGAAATAGTCCCACTAAATTCAATCATAATTACTGCGTTTCTGGTACTCAAGGCACTACAATTCCCGCTAAATGTCGTGGTGCATCATTAAGATAATGAATTTACGCCCATTTCCTCGCTGCAGGACAGACACTTTAGAAATCCCCGGAAAAAAGCAACTACTTTTATTTCTACAATTAGTCACTATGAAATGCCCTAACAAATTTTATTTACTATATAACCCCCTAAACATGCATAATTACTTAAGGGCAAAAATCTCCTAGGGCCAAGACTTAAACGAAGCTTCCTTAGAAACTCAAAGAGCCAATGATGCGACATCGCACTGAGAATAATTTAATGAGAGTAATGAGGGCGTCTTTGAACCCCTGGCCAAATAATGTGGACAAGAGGAGAAAAAGTCAACGAATAGATTGAGATGAGAATCCAAGTAGTGTTGTTCACGAGAATGATTGTCCAAAAGCTCAGAGGCCTTGATGATTAGAGCAGTAGAGTTAAGAGAGTGAGTTGCTATTTTGAAGAAAGAAAATTTTTAGAAAATACAAACCTGACTCCAAATGTCAGGAAAAAGAGCGGCAAAAATTTCAGTCATGCTGAACAACAAATCCGAAATACAGAGGTATGTGCCACTCTTCGTATATAACAGGACAAATGATAATTTTTGGAATAAGATTCAAACGGCCTGGTCTCACACTGTGCTTTTCTTCTCCTTAAGCGTTTATTGAAATTAATGTAATTTTAATCATGACAGTAATAGGTGTGAATAAATAATATTTATTTTAAAAGTTAAAAATATATAATTTAATGTGTAGTGTTTTATTAATGATTATATTAAGGACATTATATTATGCAAAGGGAGGATTATATTATGCAGAGAGGTAATGGTGGGTTATTGCGGGGTTTCAATTCTTTGTTTTGTTCACCACATTTTGGTTTCCGTGATGCTTTTTGTGCTAGTTCGAAATTTTGATGAAACATTTTATACTACTGATGTACAATAAAAATAATTTTAATAAGTGATAAATAATTTTAATGGAGGCTCGTGTGGGTACCAATTGATTGCATTGATAATATTCAAATATGCACATTCGCTCAAAGAAATTGTAATGAAAAATTGAATATATTTGTTGAAAAAGGTAATAAGGATATTTGCATTTAAAAGTGTATGATGTGTAGTATTATGAGTTGTAGTTACAGTTTAAAATTTTAGTAGGTTTAATTTTGTATTGTAAATGCCACCGAGAAACAGTACTAAATGACAAAAATCGCCGCAAAGAAAGCAAATTAGGTGTCATAGAAACGCAAAAGTGAAAAATAGAACATAATTTCCACTTAATAATTTTATTGCCAATTTCAAATGGCCTAAAAGACGAAAATGTCGAATTTTTTATCGAGCAGTTTGAGAGCATAGCCGAAATTACAAAAGTTAACAATATTTATACAAATCTTTTGCCAAATTTGTTTCCAAAGTCACTATACTCTCACAAAATTTGTCGTCAAGCATGATAAACAGATATACAGAGGCCAGAGCTTTTCTTACACAGTGTGGTGGGGGTAAAATTTACATAAATACATCAGTAACACTTACCCATAATGTCCCCCATTTGAACCTGAAATACTATAGTGGGATCTGAATAGATCAAAGTACATTGCGTATACACTAAAGAACCAGTCGATTTGTGGCCACTAATACATTTATTAAACATGTAAATTATTAAACATTAACACCAACATTACAAATCCAATACACTAAAAAGTACCCAGCTTGGCTTCGGGGTGTACGGATTGTTATGGTAATCGCTATTTCAAATTACCATTAATTAAATTTCAATTTGCCCAGTGAGGGAAATTTCCCAAAGCTTAAAATTACTGTGACACTTAGATTAACCTATAAATGCACATTACATCCCAACTGAAGTTTAAAATTACAATACTTCCACACAGATGAAGTGGCTGCAATACCAAAGATAGATCCTTCCCAGTCATAGTGAAAGGGACTTGGGTAGTCGAGAAATATACAGTTCATTGGATACACGGTTTCTTATGAGATATCGCTACAATCTGGATTCTATCGCGGATTATCACGGAGTTGCGGAACACAGTCTGCTATCCTTCTTCTCCACCTCCTAAATTGCCGGTTGGCCCAGCGATTCCTGGAGGTCCGGGAACTACCTGCAGGTCGATACCGGTTGTGTCGCATTCCGAATCAATGTTGCGGTATCCTGCCTTAGGCATACCGCGCCGATGGCAATTGACGCACTCAGCTAATATGTGTTGTACGCAACATAGGGCCCCAGGATGGATGCCCCGCAAACACTCTGTCCATGTATACTCGCCCGTGAGGTAAGATAGGCACTGAACTGTCGATAACCGTCCTTGAAGTTCGTACAGTTGTCACGGCTCAAATGTAGTTTAAAGGGTCCAAAGGGTAGCCCATACTACGCAGTTTATTTCCAAAGCTATGTGGTACTGCGTAGCAAAACGGGCGAAAGCCTCTCTGTGCCCATGATCACCACTGCTCAATAATATTGAAAAACTCGGTCTGGTTCCACCCTAGCTCGGTTCGGTGAGCACATATACTCAAGTACACTTGAGTATATGTGCTCGCAGCAGGGTTCAAACGGCGTCAGTTCCGTACTATATGCATAGGGCTGCTGCTAGAGAGTGACAACGGTTACCGGTGCTAAAAATGCGCCAAAATGCATTTTGGGTCGCGCTTCAAAAACAAGTGCTCATACACTTGGAGACCTTTTCTAGCGAGATCAGAATGGAGTCAAATTTTATATTTTAAAGTCGAGTCCCTTCAGTTTTGTAAAGAAGGTGGAACAAAATTGGCGTGAAAGTCACCTTGTCCTCTCATTTAATATTTTACTTATGTGTGAGGAATGGGTGGTTCTAATTCCGAGCAAATTATTGGGTTGCGTAGTGGCGCTAATTTTCTATGCGTCCCAATATAAATTGATGACCGGAGGGATTCCCACTGCCGGGAGGTCCCGACCGGGTCCCAATGTGAGCTAACACTTGACAAGATCCCCTCAAAAATATAATTTTTTGTAACGATCTCCTTAAAAATAAAATTTTGGGTAACGATCCCTTCAAAAATGCAATTTTGTGTAACGAACCACTTAAAAATATAATTTTGTGTAACGATCCCCTTAAATAAAATATAATTTTATGTAATGATCCCCTTAAAAAATAGAATTTTGTGTAACGACTGACTCCCTTAAAAAATAGAATTTTGTGTAAAGATCCCCTTAGAATTAGAATTTTGTGTAACGATCTCCTTCAAAAATATAATTTTTTGTGACGATCTCCTTAAAAGTAGAATTTTGTGTAACGATCCCCATAAAATAGAATCTTGTGTAACGATACCCTTAACGAAATTATAATTGTATGTAAACACCCCCTTAAAAAATAAAATTTTGTGTAACGATCTTCTTAAACCTGTTTCGAGTTAAGCTCTTTACAATGGCACCCAAACTACTAAATTTTGTAGACCCAAGACTCTGGAGACTTCAATTGCAGGAAATAAATATCACAATTATTGAAACTTTCTTATTGTTTCAAACCTATTGGGTTAATTATACAGTAATTTAGTTACACCTTAATGCATTCATTTAACTTCCATTTGTTTCTATTTAACACTCACATACATTGACACAATTCGCAAATATATAAAAGCAAACTTAAAGATTAATCTTTCAAAAATAGTTAACTAATGATGTGCATTTTCCAGAACAGAAAAACTGTATTTTTGAAACATACTTAATGTACGTTCTATTTTGTCCTTCTACTATACTAAGACTTTTGTAATGACGTTCGTGACTTGCTTAATCTAAAAAAAAGTGACTCATTACATACTTGTTATAGTAGTTAACTCCTTTAATAACTTGTTTCTGGGTTTGTGTTTATCATGCGTCTTATTTACCATTATTTTAATGTTTTAAAACCCTTTTATAATTAAAAACAATGGTTACATGTACTGAAAGACGTAGATCAAATTGTTTCATCCATTCTGTTACATATTTAAAAAATGACTTAACTTAGGAGTGTAATTGTGGTACGAGAGTGGGAAATTGTTTACCAAATTGAATAATTATTAATTGGTAAATATTTTTTAATATTAAAATTAAATACAGAATAGCGTGCAAATTTTCAATCTACGTTGCGTTGTGGTTTGATTAAATAAACTCTCCCATTTTTTGCTGCTGCATATAGAACACCATAGATACTTACGAATTACTTTAAAGGAATTTTTCATTAGTGGGGAAATCAACAATTATACGTAATTAAATATATCAATGAGTTACACTTAAATTTCGCAACAAAATACAGTCACAATTAAGTATTATTCGGAGATTTAGAAACATGTGATATCAGACTGCAGTTATTTAAGTTTGTTATTTACCCCTAAATTCTTTTACATCTCATTACATCAAATTATTCAGTAGGTACAGAACCCTACGATGTCGCTGCCTGATATCTGACTACATATTTTTGTCGCTTATTGTTTATATCTGCCTTTTAAAGTTTAGAAGATATTTAGAGCAATCAAACTGAATTAAAAATTCTCCCAAATAAAACACTTTAATGTTTTCGAAAGAAATTTCAAAATATTGAAATTATTTTTATATATTAATAAATAGTACCTTACAAAAATTATACATTATTTAATATATTCATTAGGTTCGGAGATATAATCGTCCAAAATGCTTACATTTTCATATTGCTTCAATTGGAGTCAGATATTCCGACCAGACATTTTATACACATTAAAAAAGCATCAGATGTACTATATTACTCTAATGTAACCTGCCAATAAGTTATACAAATATTTATAATATATTTTAGAACAGTCACAAATCATCTGACGCTAACTTGATATGCCAATAAGTTATACTAACATGCATAATATATATCAGAACTATCAAATATCATCTGCTGTTACATATCAAATTTTTAAACTCTTTATTAGCAATCTTACCAAATAGAAATGGATTTAATTAATGATTTTATGTCGTAAAATAAATACTGTCCTGTTTGTATTTCCGACAGGTTTGTCAATTATGATCTCATTGATTTTTGCTGAAAAATGCATGGCCATACTTATAATCATATCTGCTTGGAAAAACGAGCTTGACGTTTATATGAAACTTGAAAGTTCTTAGCAATTCATCATTAATATTAAACATTTCCGTGACATATTCAAACAATCAATATGTATTGCTTTTTTTACTACGTTTTTTTTTTAGTATATTTAGTCAGATCAAGAGGGTTTGATATCAGGTTCCCAAGGAAACTTTTGCATACATCAAGAAAAAATTGTCATATTATTCGATTTTGGACGATTTCGATATAGATAATATCGATATGAACGATATACATATATTGCATTACAACAGAGTTCTTGGGGAATTCTGTGTTAAGAAGGATTCCTTGTTGAGGTAACTATTGTGTTATAACAGGACTATCAACAAGGTTCATGTTAAAGGGGATTTTTAGAATTGTTCTTAAGCACTCCTATAACATGGTAATCAATAGTCCATGAGTGTACACATTTGGTCTATCTATCGTAAAGTTATGCCTAATCGAATAAAAGTGACCACAGCGCCCTTGGGGAGACTTAAAAAGTTAGGATTGTAAACTCGGCAAAAGAGCGAGATAGATGAAAAAACAATTATAAAGTTGCAGAGCATTGTATAACACAGGAGTCGGCAAATTTTCCCATCTGAGAGCCCTTACAGACTTCAAGCAACATATGTAAATACGGTAAGTTGAATTGGTAAATTACGCACAGGAAGATATATTAATAACATGAAATAAAGCATTAATAAAGTGCACAAGCTGTTCTGTACAGTATATTTACAGTGTACATTTGCGATGTGCACTTTATCTCTCGAACGTATGCAAATAAGAGATTCTGACGTTTTAACTTAATATTCACACTTGTACTGTACAGTATCATATGCAGTTTCAAAGAATGAATGACAATTACAAATCATTCATTTCAATCAAAGCGCTGCATGAGCAATGGCAATCCGTATTATTGTTACAAATTTTATAATAGATGTCGTACGTAATGCATCCGAACATAATCTGCAATAACAAAGATTATTCGTAAAAAAATATGCCCCACCGTTCTACTCGAAGAATGCAGACCCTGTTTCGGTTTCAAACTAATGAACTGTATATGTCTTTTAATTTTCTAATTTTTTAATCGAGCCGTGGTAAGCAAAGGACATCTGAAACCGCTGATACTAAATCAGCGGATACGGAGGCACTACTGTTTTTGCACACTTAGAATTCAGATGACTTAAATTCTTTAGTAAAAGAACATGGACCGGAAAATATTTATGTCACTTTTTACTAATGTTGAACTAAATACAGATTATAAACTCAACTAACAGAAATCAAATTCTGGAATAATTCTTATTGTACAGCAAACAGTACCAATGGATTGGGTTTGCTATAATAAAAGTTCAGCAACGTCTGTCATTAATTATGTGGACATATAGTTATACAGTCAAACCCCTCTAAACGGTCACCTTTGAGATATGGTCACCCCGTTTTTACGGTCATTCCCCGGCAGGAAACTCATTCATAATATGCACTTTGAATCCCTGATTAGCGGTCACCCTCAGATACGAACGCCGACACTATTTTAAGGATTCATTCCATTAGAATAAAACCTCTGTACGGACACAATCAAAATTTGAAATTTCTGTACCAAAGATATGTAGATTTCCAGAAAAAATTGCAACTCACCTGTGTAAGAAAAGCACCTGCAACAATAGTCATTCTCTAGGGACATTAAGAGCAAACAATTCAAAAGGGAGATAAGGAGTAACGGACTCCCCCCATCCCTCAGTCACAAAGGAGTGAGATCCACTTCAAGGGGTAAACTCGACAAAGAGCACGGACGTGGAGGGCGCATGGTCGTTAAATTAACATTTAATACATTGCTTTTCGAGAATTCGAAGTCACATCGGCGTTGAGGTCGTAGAGTTCATACGTGTATGTATAGTCACCCTTCTTTCGAAATGGTCAACATTAGTAATCGTCGTGCTCTGTCTCTGAAAGATAAAATTAATGTTATTGAGTATAATGAAAACATAAAGCGGGAGTTCGTACCCTCGCGACTAAATTTAATGTAGGAAGAACCCAAATATGCTGTATTTTGAAAAAGAAAGAATTTTGACGAAACCAATGATTGAAAAACGGAAATCAAGAAAGAAAAAATAAATTTCCTAAAACACCTGGACTTGTTGTAGATACAGTTGTTTACGATTGGTTTGTTTCTGCAAGAAACAAAAATCTCCCTATTTCCAGGCCAATTCCCCAAGAGAACGCGAGAGAAGCCGCAGAAGAGTTAGGATTCACAGACTTCAAAGCCTTGAATGGTTGGCTGGATAGGATTCGCGTTCAGGAAACTGGTCGGCGAATCTGCTGATATCGACAACGGTGTGTGTGAAGATTGGGTTGAAAAAATACCAAGAATTATTGAAGGATATTCAACAAGGGATATCTATAACATCGATGAAACTGAACTGTTCTATCGAGATTTTCCTGATAAAACGCTTTGCTTAAAAAAAGAACGTTGCAATGGCGGAAAAATTTCTAAAGAGCGATGGACAATACTGCTGGGAGCAAACATGCAAGGTGAAAAGTTGACCCCTTTGGTGATTGAAAAAGCATCAAAGCCTCGCTGCTTTAAGAGACTGGATATACGTGGCTTACCCGTCGAATGGCACTCTAATAGGAAGGCATGGATAACTTCTGATATCATGTTGAAATATTTGTTAAACTTAGACAAGAACTTCGTGAAGAAAAAAAGAAAAGTCCTGCTGTTTATGGATAATGCCACATCCAATAGACGTTCGCCTGAAAAACTGGTAATTTTCCTTCCCTCTAGCAAGACGTCAAAGTGTCAACCACTGGATCTCGGTGTAATCAAGTCTTTTAAAGTTCAATAGCGCAAGCTACTTTTAAAGCATTTGATCTGCAAAATGGAAGAAGCTAAATCAGCCACAGAACTATCTAAGTCGATCAACGTTTTGGATGCAGTTGGATGGATAAAATCCTCATGGAATAGTGTAAAAGAAGAAACGATTTCTAACTGTTATCAAAAAGTTGGTTTTAGGGAGTTTGCAACACTTCCGACCTATTCAGATGAAGAATCTAAAAGTTTACAGAGCTTGATGGAAAAGGCCGGATTGTCATCTGAAGAATATGCTCCTATGGATGAAGATGTGATGATAGAAGAAACCAACAGAGAAATATCCGATATCGTCAGGGAATTTGCAACAGAATCGTCTGAAGAGGAAGAAAGTGAGGAAGAAGAAGTCGAGTGTAAAGAGCAAGGAGTCAGCATCAGAAATTACTCCGAAGTTTTTAAAGTGTTAGACGGACTAAAGACATTTTCCTATAAGCATAATGATGGAAAGGCATTAAATTTAGTCTCACAACTTAAAATACACTTCGAAGGAGGAAGACTGGTGGCTAAAACCCACCAAACATCAATTGATCAGTTCTTTCCCCGAAGGTAAATAAATTCAATGTATACTACTGTACGTTTTTTGCATATGAACTTACAGGTTGGGAATTTAATTGTTTCTATGAAACAAATGTGCACATTCGTCACCAAGATCGCAGCTGGGGCAGCTGGGGGGGGGGGTTAAACCCCGATGAAAGAAAAGTTTAACACTGAAAAGGTACAAGGTAAAGATCCAATCAGGTATAGTATCAAAAACAATGTTCAACCTCGCCCCCCCCCCCCCGAAATCAAATTTCGGCTACGGGTTTATCCGTTACCTTAAAATTGTTTTATGTTCTCAAAAATAGGTATGTTTCAATATGAGGAATTTAAATCGATTAAAGTGTAATATTTGATCTAATTTAGAACAAAGATTAATAAAAATACTAAGACATTGGTTCTGCCGTTTCATTGATAAATGATGATTAATAAAATACTGAGACATCGGTTCTGCCACATAATTGATAAACGAAGATTAATAAAAATACCAAGACATCGATTCTACCGTATCACTGATAAATGATGATTAATAAAATATTGAGACATCGGTTCCGCCGCGTCATTGAGTATATGATCTCAATCTTTCGAATGCCTGGTCCAGAAAATTTTCGGACTACAAAATGACATCGATTTGATTTAATATTTTCTTTCTGTACTTTTATATATTTTAAAATTTCCTTGTTCTCTTATTTATTTAAAAATAATAGTAAATTTTAACGGAATTTATATAACTAAAATTGCGTGGTTAGTTTTAGATATTTTAACATCGTAATACAAATTTATTCTGATTATACATTTTAGCAGAAGGAATGAAAAATGTTAATTGTCTGTTACATGCAAAACAACTGTTATACTATACAAAGAGTAAAGAAAAAAATTATATAATCGTATGTATGTAGATAAAAGGAAACATAGTAGACGGGTAGAAACCTTTTGTAAGTTTTCTATAACTTTTTACTGCATTATTGATACATTTACAAAAAAAAATGCGTGCACACTGCCCTTTAAATGTGAATCACGAAATGAAAATTGTCCTATAACCAACACATGCGTGGATTTTATTGCGCAAAACTTCAGAATATGCAAATATCGAAACACGGAGAGAAAGACGATCGACATCGCTCTAGATATGCAAATTACACGTTCGGTAAATACAAAGCGTTTACGTCTAAGACTTTTACTGTAACACGAACATTTTGAGGAAAGTTCAAATAGATATTTATTTTAACATGACCCAGAAAATACATATCGATGATTTGCAACGGTGGAATTCTGGGAGAGACATGATACTGAACAATCAATCACGGTAATGGATTTCTCTTATGTGCGTCATTCCATCCTTTCTCGTTTGTGGAAAAAATTCCTACCGAGAGAAACAGTCACTAGAAGTTTACCTTCAAGACGCTTTAAGGTCATAACGCCTTCCAATGGCCGGTACATGGCGATATGTAATCGCCAAGACACAGCGCTAACAGTATGAGCTGCCGATATTGACTATTACTATGAGATGAAGGCTGCACAGAGGTGTGCGTGAATATATGCCAAACATTTGGAACCGGGTGAACGTCAGGACCATACAAGCAAGTCCACAGGAGTGCAGTGTGCATGTGATCGAATCAAAATATGTCTTGCAATTGGACAGTAGACGTATGCTATGCATGGGAAATGTTTGAGATGCTCTTGGGAGAACTGTTAACCTGCTACCTACTTCCACCACCCTCCGATAATTGTAAACTGTGCTTATATAAGGATGGCAGTCATAGCTCTCTATTCCTCTAAATCCTTGATTGAGAAGATAAATAATCGGTATCAAGGCAGTATTAGAATCTAGGAATCTCATATTAAGCACAATCTAGTCCCTAAATGCATAATTCAGAATGTTTCACGTTATGCATCACTCTGTTATAGGAATGTAAGGGTAAATGAAACTTCTGCAAGTATTTTTTTTTGTCTCATTAAAGTTTCTATTATTAGAATACTTGTCAGAGTATTTTCTTGTGAAAATTGGAGTCAATTGAGTCAAATTCGGACTTAACAGAACTTAACAAATAATGCATGCTATCACAAATTGAAAATTCAATTTTTATTCAATTATAGGAAATACACTTTATTCAGAAATTATCTACAAGATTTAATTGTGAATAGCAGGGACATGTATAAATAGTGTATACGGATACGCCCACATTTATCCCATCCCATTTTTAGTTGACCCCGCCCAAGTTTACTTGGGGTCTTAAAATAGTGTTTGCTTCTAATAAATATGATGGAGAGAATTCTGAAGCAGATAGTCTCATTCCAAATTAATGTTTTCGCAGGGAAAATGACCAAGGGAAAAATGTGAACCAACGAACTGAGCAAGAAAAAATACGGAAATTTAAATAACTTTTCGTGTGGATTTCATAATGGCACTAATTTTGCCATTTCATTTAATTTATAGCTCGATAGATCTAAGGTATAATTTCTTCGACGGCAATCCCGTTTACAGCCTTTAGTTAAGCCTAAAATAGATAAAATTATTCTCTCTTCCCACGGGGTAGGACATCTTGATAAATTAAATGCAAAATATTTTTGCATGGCGTTGATATATACCGATAATATTTCTAAAAGAATATTCTATATAAAAAAGTAAAAAATAATTTTGGTGTTAGTGCAAGTGCTTAGTATCTAAATCCAGAAAACTGCGTTAAAATAAGGTCGCAGCTAATTGAGATAAGCAGGTCTAATAAACGCTGATTCCAGATAGCACTGGCTAACCATGAAGAGTCGAATTAATCTTGGTGCTTCCTGGTATGAAAATTTAACGTGAAGAGTTACTTAAAATTTCACCAATCAATGTTAATTTAGAGCAATTGACCAATATTCAGCTATTTTGTAAAGACCTTTAAATAGCGTATAACAACTGCATATATTATGTCTTTACTTCAGCAGGGATGTCCATTTCCATCATAGGCCGCATCTGGTCAGTGAAATAAATTTGTAACTCGTGAGCCCAAGACATTTATAAATAAAACATTTTAAACAAATTTAATGACTTGAAAATTATGAATTAAATTGTAACATAAATTAATCACGTTTAAGCCTGACTTTTAACAGGAGCGTGTTGGCATGTTTTTAATTGTAAATCCCATTTCTAAAATGTTCGTAAAGTTTAATCAAACTGTCACATTTTGTTTATTTTTTCTTCTAATATACACGCATTGCCATAAAAATTTGGTCACCAAGAAAGAGTTGTCAGAATCGAACGAAATTTTATATACACGAGTGCAACGTTGCTATAAGTATGTGATATAAAAATCAAAGCAAAAGGAGAACTTATGACAGTAAAAACTGAAATGAATGGAGGCTCTAGTACCCTGTTGGGCCACACCGTCCGACCTACCAGAAAGGTGTAAGGTAACTGTTTGGACGGCCGGGAAGAGCCACTCAATTTAGACTGGAACACATTGGGGGAGGCATCCATAGGGACCGTACCCTTCTTCTCCTACCGCCAACCTCTCGCAAGGACTTATGGACCCACATGTTTAACGTGACCGTACTCCGCCTGAACACAGCGTCAGTTGTGGCAGCGATGGGAATCAAACTCGGGCCTACCGAGTGCAATTCTTGCGCGCTAATCACTGGGCTACCGCGCCCTATGGCTACCACTAGCGTGAATAAACGATGCGATACGGGCAGACATTGATGCATACAGATTCCGTATGGTATCCTGCGTCATCTCATTCCACAGTTGTTGTAAGCGCGCCTCTAGTTCACCCAAACTCATAGGCTGTCTAAATTGCCGCCCAAGTGATCCCAGACATGATCGATCGGTGACAAATCTGGGGATCGGGTAAGCCAGGGAAGGGTGGTAATGTGTTGGGGGAATTCCTATGACACATTTGCTGTGTGTGACCGAGCATTATCCTATTGAAAATGCCTCCTGGCAGCCGTGCTATAAGTGGCAGCACAAGTGGCTGATGGATGTTACGAACATAACGCTGGAATGTCATATTTCCGTGGATCAATATTAGAGGGAACCGGATGTCGTGTGCGATGACACCCCATACCATCACACCACCTGTGGGAACGGTGTGCCGCTGTAAAGCGAAGGCAGGATTGGGGCGTTCACGACGGGTCTCCACACACGTACACGGTTGTCATCACGGCCCAAATTGAATCTCCATTCATCGGTGAAGACGACCTGGTTCTATTCGGTTGCTGTGTAATGCCGTCGAGCGCGATACCACTCCCAAAGGGCTCGACGGTAGGTGGGTGTCATTGGCAGCACACGTAATGGGCGCCGCGATACCCAATGTTCTTCAGCCAGGCGTCTCGTTATGGTACGGACAGACATAGGGGCCCGTAGTAAAGGTGCTGCCTGTGTCCTGATGGCGGTCAATGATGCAGATGGCGCTGTGTGTGCGTGTCGGTTGATGTGAAGGTCTTCTCTGCTATTTGTCTGTCTAGGGCGTCCTGAGCCTGGCCGCCGTGTATGCGACCTCTCTCTCATCCACCTGTCGTAACACCTCCTGACAGTAAAGTCAGAACAGTCTAGGTGGCGGGCTACTGGCCGTGCTGACTACCCGGCTACCATCATCCCGATGATTCTTCCCTTCTCGAACTCTGAAAGCTGATTATATTGTCTTCGATGGCGGCGCAACGACACCCCTATTTAAAAAGCGTCCCTCTGGAACAGATTAAGTACAGGCAAAAAGCTTCTGTGTACATTTTTTCTGCGCCAGGGAGAAAGAAGTTCAACGCTCTCTGACGGCATTACGCACTATGCAATCATGCTGTATTTCTAATCATTTGCATATCTGCCTGACACGTACCTTCATGCCAAGTTTCGTTACAATCCCACAATTACTTCGTGGTGCGTAAATTTTTATGGCAATGATTGTATATTTAAAGCATGTTTTAATATTTATCAAGAGGATCGCCCACAGCTAGTGGTGAACTTTATAGCTGTCACTTTTCAAGGATGACTTTTTAGCACCCACAGCGAAATACAAGCCCACGACGCAGGTGAATGAAATGTCAGAAATATGAATGCCCAACTTATTCACAAAAAAGAAGATCGTATTCTCAATAAGGCAATTTTATACCACAGACAAAATATTTCCTCCACTCCTAGAGGGTGGTGTAGGGATCTTAGCTCTTTAAAGCTCTGGTCCTCCTTTTTTGGGATGTACACATATCTTTTGATTGTTCCAAAAGAAGCAGGCTCATTATAGATTGCTGGAAAGACTGGTCATTAAGACCATAGTCCCAAATCCGTAGATACTTGATTCGAGTCTCTTCAGGACCACCTTCTAGCTCCCGCTCGGTGAATGGTGCCGCTGACTTCACTCCCCTGGCCGCGGTCTGGATGATGGCGGATAACACCCTTTGGTTCTCCATCTCTCAGGTGGCGTAAACCACTCTAGGTCGCCCGGAGGTTCTGACTGAACCACATGCAAATGCTGGAGGACCACTATTTTTAAACGGACTATTTCCGTTACCCCAACTACATTCCGTATAATGTTTTAAAATAGCTTTTGTTCTTTTCTAACATCACTTTTGGACAAAAGATCTCAGCTATCCAACCTTAGGCAATCAACTCCACTGTATTTAGGGCATGTTTACATTCTCAACAAAGCTGACGGCTCTACCGTGCAGAAAACACCGGTTCCCGTTAGATCACCGAAGTTAAGCAGCAACAGGCGTGGTTAGAACTTGGGTGGGTGATCAAATGGGAACACCCGTGTGCTGTTGGCGAAATAAGTCGATGCGGTGATTGAGCGGTCTAGGCAAGCGTTTTCTAGTGATCGCTCGGTTGCCGGGTTGTGGATTCGAGTCCCACTTCAGACATGGATGTTTGTGTTGTTGGGCGCAATGTGTTCCCACCCCCACTGGTGCGCTGGGGCAACGTCATATGACGGCTAAGAGGTTCGCGGTTCTGGCCGATGTGTAGGCGAAGATGAAAGTGTCAGTGTCTGGCCATTAGAGAAAAAAAAACATTCTCAGCAATAAATACATAATGCGCTATGTGTAGAAAAAGTGATGTAATAGAGTCGACTTCAAAATAGAAATGCTGTTAAATTTACATATTTAGTGGATGTTAGAACATAATTTAATTATTTTCAGAGGTATGTCTGTTTTTATATATGCGTGTGTGGCTTGTCTATCCGTGCAATTGAAATGTCATGTATATGTGTCAAATCGAACGTATCAAGAATTGTCAGGAAATTTATAGTTGGTGAATTACTCTTTAAACAAATCTAATTACTTGCAATTTCCGAATTAAATTGTAACCCAGTACGGTACTCATTAGGTTTTCGTAAAATGTAAAAAAAAACTAGTTCTTTATCACTGCAAGAACAAATAAAAAATATTGAAACAAGAGATAAAATATGCACATCTATATTTAGCAAATGATTGTTTTCCATAAAATTTTTCATTAAAAATCCCTCGCCGTCACTTCCGATATGTTAAGATAAACAGTTTGGGAAAAGTTTCTATTTATTGAGATTTTAGAGGTTCCACATCAAAAAATATAACAAAATATCAAGTAAAATTTAAATAATTGAAAAATATTGATGCAATTTTAACTAACCAGTAATTTTATTGTAATATGCATCTTTGATTATTTATTTTATTTTTTATGATTATTATTTGTTCTTTAAAAAAATAAAAATATATAAATTTATGTATGTAATTTTGTATGTAGTTAATATATGTAAATTTTGCCTTGCGTGTATGGCCTGAATTTAGGTACTTGTTCGCACTTTATTTTACTTGGCCACTGATGAAGGGCATGATAATGTCCAAAAGCGCTTTGGCTATGTGATTATGTAGGTCATAATAAGGATATTTTATTAAATGACATTTTAACCTCTTATTTGGTTGTCTTTTAAAGTTTATTGGTTGACGTGTTTACCATGCTGTTTATTGAGAATGAGTTATTTAGAATACTGGAGAAACGATATGTTTAAAATTTTCATTTGCTAAGGTGCACTTTAAATGATTTTAAATCTATGTACACTACTGATAACTTTCCCCGTAGTTATTAGATAACGAGATGTATACTTTTACTAGCAAAATTTGCAGTGTATATGAGAGCAAAAAGGGAAAGGTATATATGTCATTTTCTGTGGGAGTTTTACATGTCCCAGGTGTTTTAATAAAAGTTTGAATGACCTGGGACTGATTTTGAGCACTGGTCAGTTTTACTATATTGTAATTCATATTTGTTACCCATTAGCTAAAGAAACAATTTATATTTCTAATATTTACAAATTTAGTTTTTTTATTAAATGTCATTCCCCTGTGTGTCCCAAGAGCCAAATGGTGAAATCACAATTTCATTTACAAGCCTTGTTTTCTAGTTTTCTTTAATTTGATGTTTTATATTAAATTAGACAATTTAAAATACTTACAGTAATAAGAAAACACTATGCATTAGAGCAATATTTTAAATTATTATTTTACAACTGTTGCCTGGCTCTTTTGTCATTCCCTTGTCTTTGAATTTTAACACTCATTCTGTGCATAGATGACAACACAATATAATTAATGTATTATTATTTTTTACTAAAGTCCATATTCACCATTTCAATAGTTCAACTATGTTCTAGCTATCGTTCTGTGCAGGGAAATATTATAAAATTGAAAATATTTGGGTAAGTACTTTAACGCTTTGTCATTCACCTGTCTTTAATTATTATCAGAATAAAAAATGTAAATATTTTTTTAACATATATATATATATATATATATACGTGTGCCTAGTTAGTGTAACAAACTAGATATCAAGTTATGATTAAATCAAATAAATCTCATATACTAAAGAAAGTAAAATCACATGAATTTTCATTCCCCTGTCGTCATTTACCTGCCTTCTTGTTAGACAAGGGAATGACATTAAAATGGGTGAATTACATTTAAACTACATTTTCTTTTTAGAAGAAATAAGAAGTTAGTTCTAAATATAAGATTGCAAGCAATACAAATAACGGAAAACAAATTTTAAGCAAAACAAATATATAAAGCAAAACAAATTTTTTATTCTTATTATGATATATATACATACTAACAAAACTGTTGTCTATATTAAGTGCAATTCCCCTGTCATGCTGTCATTTACTTGTGTTGAAAATAAAAATTTGCATTTTCTACTTAATTTCTCCAAAATGATCGCTGCTGCTATTTGTTTTTTTAATTTAAACCACCCATGTTAAAATATAATGCAGAAAATAGGTTGATAAATAGAAAAAAAATATATTGTAACAAAAAAGATGAAAAAGCCCGTTAAGAGAAAAGGACCCATATAACGAATTTTCTTTATAAAGTCTTGTATATATTTTATCGAAAATGAATAATTTATTTTCTGGTAAATTAAAAATATCCATGAAAGAAGATAAATTTAGAAAATCCTACTAAATTTATGGGCAAAATCATTGCAAATATCTAAAAAAGTAGTTTTTAATATAGAAATAACGAAAAATTCCATATTTATAAGCATACGAATATTTTGCATTGGAAACGAACAATCAAAATTGTGACGTCACCTGCCCATGCGCTACATAATTTGATATGGCATACAAAGTTCAATTAAATACCAACCTCACACATTTACCATCGTTTTCTAAGCATTTTCTATAAGAATTTAAATTCTTAGTTGAAATATATTTCCATTAATTTTTACAAAAAACAACGTCGATCCATTAATCTTTGAGGCAGAAAAAGTTCGACAAAAATTGTCATTCATCTATCAGATGAGAAAGCGAAACTTTTTTGGAATGATTTATTAATCCATATGGGTGATTGAAGATCCTATTTACCTACCGAAACTTTAACTGCCTGGCATATCTATGGAAAACATCAACGGGAATGGATGTGTATGAAAAATAACTTCAAGAATTATAGCATAGAGCTAGGGAGAAGGACATAAAGCTCTTATATTTGAAACGTTTGAAAATGCTATAATGCTTTAAGAACTATATCTAGCTGCCCCTAATGCGTCCTTTGTTTCAATTTGACGCAATACAGAGAGGCATAGCATTGAGTATATGTATTTTCAATTATTTTTAAATTAAGATTCCATAATTATCAGTATAATTAATCAATATTTTTTCTCAATTGTAGGGAAAGGTCCAGAATACAGTGAGGTAAGAATAAATTGAAAGGTAAAATAATTTTGAATACGCAAAAATACTATTACTTATTGTTTCAGTTCTGATTTGCATTGCGTTACTATTACTTTCCGTATATACATAATGTATAAGGAAGGTATTTTGACAGGATCGAAAATTCGTATTCAAGTTTTCGACGGGAGAGCACGTTTCAAGCATCCCTGATCACGAATCGAACATTTTTGAAGTGATGTCTGTGTGTGTGGGTGTGTCAGTGTGTCTATGGAGACGATATCTCACGAACGAATGGAGCGATTCGACTGAAATTTGGTAAAAAAATCATAATCCGTGAATACTGGAAGTTTATTGTTTTAAAACATAATCGAATGTTCAGAACCCCCTAAAATTTCGAGTGAAATTTTGAAAAATCATCAAAAAATCAAAAACCTATAATAAAATTACGCAATAGACATTTCTTATGTATTTTTTCCTTAGAAAACGATTGACATAAACTTTGGAACGCTAGCATGAACCGTTCTCGAGATATTGCACATTTTTCAAATAAATTGATAAACAAATCCCATAAATAAAAAAAAATATTAACTGTTAAGAAACATGTTCAATTTTCATATGTAATATCATGCGGTAAATTTGGTGACATCATTCTCGTGGATCCTACTCGTTCCATTCACGAGAAAAGATACTTCGAGTAATACTTTTGTATTTGAACGCCATTAGTCATTTATCCTCTGCAAGACTATTTTATTTCTCCGTCCTTAATGCTAGGCGAGATTTTGGCGACGAATTTAGCGGAATGTAGCCAACTTGGCGGCATTTTTCAATGTTGCGAAATTAACTAATATCTCGCCAAATAGATAAAAATGACTCTAAATCAATGAAAATGACGACTCATTGAAGAAAATTCAATATCTTGGAAAGAATATGAGTATCTACTATAAGAATAACATTTTTTTTAACTGTAAAAGTAGTAAATTCATTGCATTATATTATAAGGAAAGTCATGTGCTGCCCACATCAAATTTTTTTATTTGGTGATCTAGGAGAGTGGAACAGTTGAAGAAATTAAAATAAGAATTACAAAAGCTCAGAATTATTTCCGAAAACTAAATAAAGTATGCAGAACTACTTACCTTAAGTTAAAAACCAAAACCAACATATTTTTAATTTCTTAGTTAAGAGCGTTTTATTGTATGGAGCCGAAGCATGGAAATTAACAACGACCCAATGCAACAATGCCTGGCCGACTAAATCTCTGAAGAAAATTTTGGGAGTATTTTGGCCTTATGTTATTACAAAAACCGAACTTTACAAGAGTACTGGACAGAAAGAAATAGAGATGGAAATGAAAAACGTAGACGGAAATGGACTGGAAATGTGCTTAAGAATGCCACAGCATAACATCCCTGCTGTGGCATTTGCTTTGGTGCCCGGGGGGTAAAAGATCTCGGGGTCTATTTAAGCTAATTTGGAGGAAACTAATAGAACAAGAGTTAAATCTGATGGGATGGGATGGGTGAGCTGGTCAAAAGCAGGGACTGCGGTACAGAATTTGACTAGCGTATAGACGCAAGCTGAAGACCTTGTGTGCCACTAACACGATAAGTGATGATGATGATGATAATGATGATAATTGTGAGACTAGAAATTGTTCTCACATTTGATGAGACACTTTTATGTGTGAAATTTATGGTAGTCAGAACGGCAGACAAAACTTGTAGTCTGGCTGTCACCAAGGTTTTTTACGACATGAACTTAAAGGTCAGAAGACTATAAATTTAGGGGTGTCATACCAGAGGGGCTGAGCTGGGCCGTACTAAAGGTGCAATGGTGCCATTGGGTAAGGGGTAACCAATAAGCGCCAAAAAGAAGTAAAGGCGGAGTTACCCGCTCCCCCCTCCAACCGAGGGAAACACAGCCTGTGACCCGAGAACGAGATCAGACATTGGAGAAGACAGTTGGATTTTGACTTAGGAGACAAGAGCAGACCAGAAATAAGACAATTATGACTTTCTGACTTAAAAATGAGATATACTAAAATGACTGAAGAAAGATGCTGGTGAACAGTTGTTCAGAGTTGACTGGTGCAGATATGTTATGATGACTTGTGGATAGAACCGCCTAATAGCATGAAATAAGTGGAGTGTTTGAGTTAGCAGTATTCAATGAAGTTACGAGTGGGCATTACACTTCGAGTTGATGCGTGTAACTACAGACGAGATTGACCAAGTGCTGCTAACAAGGCCCAGATTGAAGGTATGTATTCATCAATCATCTACATGTTAATAAATATGTTAGGTATATGGTTCAGGATCTCACATGCTATCCTCTCACATTCTATCTTAATAAGTAATTAATAGGAAGAGTAGTTAATGTATTGGAATTAAATAGGTATTTTGTGTCTTTAATAAATGTTATTGTTAAGTTTAAATTGGATTAATCTTTTTATTAAAATAATAATTCCTTTTCAAGACTCACACGAAAGGTAAAAATAATTGGAGGGTTATATAGCGGCACAACAAAGCAATGTACGATTCAAAAATTAATTCCACTATATGAGAATAACGGCCATGTCAACTTAATGAATTTAATATTAAAATAATAATTACTTAAAGAATATAATATGTAAAAGTGTAACTTTAAGTATCCTTTTTTAAATTGTTGCCATAATAATGACTAATTTATTTCTACAGAATTGACAGTGTAAATAAATATTTTTGGTATTAAATAATATAGAGTTTTAACTCCTTGCCTATCCCTCTAAGATTTATAGACTCCTTAAACACTTAAATCCTGCACCTAGATTTTACTAACTACACTGCAGACCATAGGAAGAAATCTCAAAAATTTAAATGATTAATTTTCGATATAATAATTATATTATATAGAGAAGATAATATAATAATTTTTACTTATTTATTATTACATCATATTTTATTTTCTATATAATGATTTATTTTTTTCATCTGTATATTTCCTACTAGAAAGTATACCCAGAATTGCCTGAGATTTAACATGCAAACTGAAAGAATGGAAACTGATATATTCTACAGCGAAACTCATAGCGAATTCCTGAATACCAACTAAAGGTTTAACAATATACTCTCTTACAACAAACATGAAAGAAAAAAATATTGCATAGGTGCACATATGGCTACACTACGACCGTTTATTTTAAATTTTGGGCAATGGTGGACATATTTTTTGCATTTTAATTGCGCTTTAAAACTTTAAATTTTTTTCGCAAACTGAAGGTAGGAAATATTTGTACTTTTGCTATATTTTAATTGGGATTTAAAGCTTATAAATTTTAGTGTACTAATGCTTATAATAATAAAAAATCAAACCAGAATGTCTACAAATGAAGAATTTCTGAAATTCAGAACGAAATAAAGTAACAGAAATTTTCTTTGCAATACGAATGCGAAGGAGAAAAAAAATGATTCATCTCCAACAAAAAGTTATTTTACAACGTAGGTAGTAGCGTCAGCCATTGTCTTTTAGACTCTGGATGGTAAGACATGAAAATCATATATCACTTAAAAAATCACGAATCCATTTAATGGAATAGTATAAAACACATTAAAATTTTGTTCTAAAGATAATTTCACGAGCTTTCCGATGGTATTAAGATGGAAAGTGTATGATTACATTTTCGGTTTCTAACAATTTTATAATGCATTGTTAAAAATTTCAGACATACAATGTCTTGAGGCATTCTTCTAAGATAAAACGAAACGAAATTTGTTCTGGAAAAAAAATATTTAAAAACACACAGATTGAATATATATGAAACATATATATATCTTAATCTGTGTGTAATAAAATATATATTTAATTACACACAGATTAAAATATATATGAAGTGACGGTTGCACTTGGTTTTACACCACATTTTAAATTTTTGAGTTGCACAAATGCTCTAACCTAAAATTTAATTAATGAACGAAGATTTGCATTTAAGGTGTCGGCACTACATTACACCGCCAGCTACCGTACCATAGAAGATATGGTACAAATCAGTCGTAAACGGGAAGTTTCTTTGACTAAAAATGACTAAAAACTACATGAATTTTTAAAATCCTGACCAAGCGTATCGTCTTGTGTTCTGAAGTACATGTGTACCAAATTTCATATCCGTATTTCGTTCAGAATTTCCGATACAGACGTAACAAACATACAGACATCTTCATTTATCGTTATAAATATAAGATATATATTATTTTCTATATAATATATGCCTAACGTGTATTTCTCTTTCCATGTTTTTCTCTCTCTTTTCTCCTGGGGACCAAAAAAATGTAAACTTTGCACACGTGTAGTATTGACCATTACATAGAAGCTAACATAGCCGATATTACATTCACTTCAAGAGGCGTAGAAAATGGCTGGAATTTTCGTAACATCTTTCAAGACCCTACAGAAAGGCAATCTGTGGATCTCAAATGCTGAAACTTTACACACATAGTAAAGATCTTGGGACCAAACCTACGAACTTGATTTTCGATTCATGTCCCCGGAAGTTAAGAAAATAGTGAGTTTTTTCCAAAATTATCTTTCCAGAACCTCCAGAAAGGCTCCTTGATGAGCTAGAGATCTGAATATTTGCACACTTTTAAAATCTATCACGGGACAGAACTTACAGAGCAGGATCCCTCCATCACAGAGAGAAGAAAATGGGAAAATTTCAAAATGTATTTTCTGCTCTTTCACATGTCATTTGCTGACCAAAAATGGCTTAATCTTTGCACATCATGAGACAGAACTTGACGAAGTCTTATTTTTAATTAAAACGTATATTTTGAACTCGAAGTGTTATACATTGTTAAGCAAAATAAACATTAAACTATATGCTAAACATTCAAATATATACTTGATTTTATAAGAGTGTTAGTTTATTTTTTAAGAGTGTTAATTTTGTTTTTAAAAACAGTTAATTTAATTTTTAAGAGTATTAGTTATGAGTGTTAGTTAAAAGTGTTAGCTTATCTTTGACAAGCCTAAATACTGTAGTAGTTTCATAAGTTTTAGATAGTTTTGGAGAAATTGCAATTTTGAAAAATGTCAATACAGTACAATGTGCGCATGCTTTTACTCAAACAATATGAACAAGGTTCTAGAACAAGAGTGATGTTATTTCAGTGCTTGTAACATTATAATATGTGAGCAAAAAAGGTTCTATATTGATGTCATGCATTCACTACTCACACTTGCTTGCGTATATGCAACGTATTGTTACAGGATAGATGTCGTCTTATTGTAATTATATGTGTTCTAAATTTGATTTCAAGCGGTTGAATAGTTTCGAAATTAAAAAAAAAAGATTACAGTGAAAAAATGAGCAACCAAAAAACGGACTAAATTATATAAGGTGATAATTTGCAATCAGAACGTCCTATTAAATTTCTAGATCAGAGGTGAACATTTTTCATCACACTTCGTTAAGGGCTATTTAAAAACACTTGTCTAATCCTGTTTAGATATATTTTAGAAAGTCCCCCCCCCCCTCTTCTCCAACGATGACAGAGTGTTCCCCGTCTAATTTGTGAAATATTTATCAAAATTTCTAATTCAGCAAAAAGTAGCTTTGAAATAAATACCATAATTGCATTTTGCGAGAAATGTAATATGTACTTTAGTTTCTTTTTTTTTTTTGCGGCGGTGTTCATATCCATAATTAAGTGAGTTGAGCATAGTTTCAAAAACCGAAAACTAAATTATGACCTTACTTGGAAGAAAGCTAATAACAGGTACATTGACAGTAGCTATTACTAACGTCTATAATATGTTTTCGGATTTTAATTTCGGTATTGTTGATTGATGAGAGCTAAAAGGTTATAGGATAAATTTACTTTTATCCATGACAGTTTAGTTTTCATTCTGTGATTAAATGTATGTTGTGATTAATTCCGTGTTGTGATTAAATGTATGTTTCATATTGTGATTAGTTAACTGTAATGGATTTTTGAATATATTAAGTAAAACATAACTGCCTAATTTAATTAATCCTGGCATGGAATAAGACCTAAGGAAAGGTTACGAAATCCAATAAATGAATCACGAGCACAGTACACTATCAACTGAGCTTCCAATACACGATAAGAAACATCATAGAGGCAGGTTGTCTTCCTATCTTCCATCGCATAGTGACTTGAAACAGAAGAAAAATAAATGCACTTCATCGGTGAAATTTAAAATCTTAATTTTTACGGATTTGTTAGAATATTTAAGCACACAAAAAATATTAATTATATTTTTTATCATAATTCACATGATTTTGAAAAAATTTTAAATTGTTCTAACCTTCCATTTTTGGGTGCAACGAAATGGAAATTAGATAATTTAAAAAATGCATATTTCGAAGTTTTTAACAATTAATAAATACATTTGAAAAAGTTGTCTTATGGATTAGGTTTAAAAATCGTTGGTAAAAAAGTTTTTTGATCTTTTTGATAGTGTCAAGTTGGATATTCTTGATATTATCGTGAATTCTGATAATATTTTCGATCCTTTAGGAACAAATTTGTATGAAAATCGCTCAAAATTGTGCTTCATAAATCTGAAAAAAATTATTCAAATTTTAAATTATCTCGCTGAGGTGTATTATCTCGGGTCCTGGAGCACCTCTGTACCAAATTTTATTGCAGTTGGAAGCTTGGATTTTCCACAAAAGTCCACAGTTTATAGCTCAGCTAACAATGAAATTGTGCTTTATAAGGCAATATTGTACGTCCGACCACTGTATGGTGGCTTATTTTCAACGTTTTCATATAATAGAAGCTAGGAACTTCAAGCTAGAAATCAATTAATTGCAAACTTATTTTTAAATCGTTTTATTTAAAGAATAACCAATAAACGATTTCAGTATTTGAAACGCAACTCAGTTACCAAAAATATCACAATGGAAAAAAAAATCTGATGTGAGCAGCACATGACTTTCCCAGCAGATTCATATTCACGTTTAATTGATATTCACGCATTTAATTGATACAATTTGAACATACGTAGTCTTATTTTAAATTTTTACGATTTTTACGGGTCATTTCGTAAAAAAAGGCAGGTTGTTCTTTTCCGAATCGTACCAAAATCTAATCAGCAGAGTATCTCACGAATAACTTATCTACCAAATTTTGTGAAATTTGATCAATTAGTATTTCAGCTAGAGTGAATACATGATATTTTTGAGGGCCATTTGGCAAAAAAATGGCGAGTTATTTTTTTCCGAATCGTACGAAAACCTAATCAACACCAGGGTCACACACAAGTGACTTACCTACCAAATTTTATGAAATTCGATCCATTAGTTTTTGAGTTAGAGTGGATACATACATTGCACAGGCAGAAACACAGACAGGCACACATACAGACACACATACAGCCGTCAAGCTAAAAATATTTTTTCGTGTTCTAAAGGTCCCAAAACGTGTAGATCCGTCGAAGACTCAAGTTGCGATTTTCGGCATGATTCCAATACTTTCCCTGTTCATTACCATATATTGCAGGGAAAGTAAAAATATAAATAAATTCATCCATAAGATATAATATAAAGTCGTCTGCTGTAATTATAAATTCAGATATTTCAAGAACGCGTACCAATATTTTTTTTCGACCTCGGTATGAAAACGAGTTTTTCTGTGCTTTGCCGTTGTTGAGTTACTGCAGAAAGAATGATAGAAAAAGCTATTCGTTGCAGAAAAAAAAATCGCAATTTATAACTTTTTCGAACAAAACTTACAAAGCATTAGATTTTTACGTTCCCATACGTAGTATTGATTAAATATTGTTTTCACGAAAATTATCGATTTCGAGATTTTGATGCAAATATACGTTTAAAGACCTCCTGAACACGTTTTAACTATTTTTGGAGTGATGTCAGTCTGTCTATCTATCTATATGTCTGTTTGCCAGTGTATGCGTATGTGTATGTCTGTGTGTCTGATGCCAGTGCTCGATTTCTTGTTTTCACTATAGCAGCCTCAAATATTAACACATTTTCACAAAACTTTAAGCTTTGTTATCAAAAAATCTAGAGCTAGATAGAATTTTTCGAGCGAAAACATATAATTCAAATTATACTATAATTCGATATTATGATTCAAATGAAAACTTTGAAACTTATTCGAAATTTTATATTTTCTTAACATGCCAGCACAGGACAGAATTTGATATAATCATGCATAAAAGGGTTTATTTATGGATCAATGTTTACGAGACTTAAGAGCTTCAATTATTGGTGGGAAAAATAGCCGCGATATAATTTATCGTCCGTGATGTCATTATCCCTCTTTGTGGTGTAAGTTACCCCCCCCAGGGGCAGGGCTCGGAAGTCCAGTGGTTAGCCCGCGGAAATTGCACTCGGTATGCCCGGGTTCGATTCCCGCCACTGCCAAAACTGCCGCCGTGTTCACGCGGAGTGCGGCCACGTTAAACATGTGGGTCCGTACATCCTTCCGGGTGGTTGGTGGTAGGGGAAGGAGAGTACGGTCCCTGTGGATGCCTCCCCCACTGGGTTTCCGTCTAAATTGGGTGGCACTTCCCGGCCGTCCAAACAGTTAACTTACACCTTTCTGGTATGTCGGACCGTCTGGGTCTCAACAACAACCCCTCCAGGGGCCTGCTTATGTCTCAGGACGAGTAGGACGGTCTGAGTTTTCGATCTCCCCAGGGGCGTGCATTCTCAGGTATGGTATCGGTCGAAATATTTTTTTCAAACCCTTTAAAGTGAGGGGTAACACGATATAATTGTAATTCTTTGACCTATGATAGAATTTTTCAAAAAATACGATTTTTTTATAAAAATACGACTTTTGAGAAAAAAAAATTCATTCTGCTGTGAGAAAATCAAATTGAGTTATACTCCAATTAATCCATATTACTTGCCAAGTCTCACCTGTATTCAAATTTTCGAGTTTCCGCCTTTGGAAATTCTTACTGTGTAATTCATTCTTTACAGTCAAACATCCAGTCACCCTCAGCTGTATGAAATAGATAATACTGCCTGATGTATAACTCTGCTAACATTTACCCGAACGGATCAGAATCCATCAAGCTGGAATCGAAAGATGGATGAAAAATATTTTTCATCTATCCGCTCAAGAAGTAAATCACATTGAAATGATTTATTAACGCACATGGGTGATTTACGATATGACTTACCCGCGGCAATTGTGAATGTTTGGTATTTCTATATAGATTGATAATATCAGATATACGAAGAACAATGTTATCCGTCATGAATAGCATGGTGAGTCAAAAGAAACATTTTCTTATCTGTGTTTATTTTTGTAGTTTTAATATTGATGGTGTGGTTTTATTTTGCAAAACTTATTTCATTTCGCATCAGCATACACGATAAAACGGCATATTCTTGCATATTTGTATATTGTATCTTGAAAATGGGTCTAAGAATTTTTATGAAATAAGGTGAATCTACAGTTATCGGGTAAGATAAAGAGATTTAGCTAGGTCTTGGCTTATATACAACCCGTAACAATTCATGCCCCTTTAGCAGTAAATGAATAGTTGCTATTTATGTGTTTAGTCATTATTGTAATGTAGTTAAAAATTATCTGAAGTGTGCAGCACATGCCTTACCTCTGCAGACTCATCATCCCGTTCTCTTTATTTCTTCAACAATTCATTAAATTGAACTGTATTTCACAAAATAACACCCATAATTGTTTTAAATTACATTACATTTGCACTTTTAACTCAATTTTTATTTTTATTTGGTGACTGGGCTTATATTTAAAAGTGGCGTAGCGAAAATGAGAAAAAAAAATATCTCGAGAACGGATAGACGTAGAGTAATAGGATGGATGTCATTATTTTCCTCGATAAAAATTACCTATAAAACAAGCATTCAATTGATACATTTGAGCATACGTAATCTTTTATTTTAGATTTTGGCGAATTTTACGAGACATGTCGCAAAAAAAGAACTGATTATCTTTTTCCGAATCATATCAAAATCTAACTATCATTATAATATCACACGAGCGACTTATCTACCAAATTTTGTGTAAATTGGGCAATTCGTTTGTTAACTAGAGTACATACCAGCGGGCCCAGCTAACCCAAAGGTTTATAGCTTTCAGTGGGACACCGTGGCGCAACCACTTCATCTCCATTCCAGCAAAGCCGCAACCTCGGTCGCGAAACAGGCAGAATCATTCACCGGGCAGGGGCCGAAGGCCCCCGCCGAGCCCGACTCCGGTCACCGGCCAGACCTGGGCTCAGGGCATGAATAGCCACAGTCCCGTGATCCAGCCACCTGGAAGAGTCCGGGGACTGCCTCGTCACTTCCGCAATTGCATCCGTGAGTCCTTAGCAGCGAGGTTGATTACCCCCGGATTAATTTACCCCCCAGTTTGGAGGATGAAGGCTACAAAGCCAACATCTGAAACCACCATCTTAGGTGGCCCGCCCCGGGGGGAGAGTTTGTTAACTAGAGTATGTATCGACTCTAGTTTGTTAACTAGAGTCGATACATACAATGTTTAAGTTCCATTTCGGCATATATTGCAGGGAAAGTATATACTTTACCATATATTGCAGGGAAAGTGAAAAAGATTTCAATTAACAGTAAATATCAGATACATACTAAAGAACAGTTGTGATGGTCTTTAGTCAATCTGCTCTTGTTAGCGAATGTGATACACCACTTAAAAGGCTATTTTGACAGCCGAAAAGAAAAATCATATCGAGACAATTCATAATGCTGAACTGCGTAATGTTTATATTTTGAAGTAAAGCGAAGTATTCTTATAAATATTTGTAAAATTTGGTCTTTAAATTAGGTATAAAATTGCCTCGTGGAAGCCCTAGAAGACGTCAGAATTTAAACTTTACGGAGAACAGGATACCACTGGAACAACACCGATCGGATTCAGTCTGGAAGATCTTTTACGGATAAAGATAAGCCTACATATAAGGATTCAGTCCTGAAGACCCTTTTCTGAGGAAGAAGATAAGCCTCTAAGGATTCAGTCCTGAAGACCCTTTTCTGATGAAGATAAACCTATAAGGATTCAGTCCTAAAGACCCTTTCTGATGAAGAAGGTAAACCTATGAGAATTCAGTCCTGAAGACTATTTTCTGATGAACAAGATAAGCCTCTCAGGATTCAGTCATGAAGACCCTTTTCTGATGAAGATAAGCCTATAAGGACTCAGTCCTGAAAAACCCTTTCTGATGAAAAAGGTAAGCCTATAAGAATTCAGTCCTGAAGACCCTTTTCTGATGAAGAAGATAAGCCTCTAAGGATTCAACCCTGAAGACCATTTTCTGATGAAGATAAGCCTATAAGGATTCAGTCCTGAAGACCCTTTTCTGATGAAGAAGATTAGCCTCTAAGGACTCAGTCCTGAAGACCCTTTTCTGATGAAGATAAGCCTATATGGATTCAGTCCTCAAGACCCTTTTCTGATGAAGGAGATAAGCCTAGGAAGATACGTCTACAAGACCAACCAGAGCAGCTAAGGTGATAGGCCTGAAAAGATCTGACTTTTATATGATATGCAATGTTCAACGACTGGAAGACATGCGACAACGTGCAACTTAATGACTAGCCTACAAAACCAGTGAACGACCAACGTTTGAAAGATCAATGACATCAAATGACAACCGAAACCGCAGAATTATGCTGCTTATGGAACTTGAATATAAACAAGAAAGTTCAGTCATGCTTAAAGCATTGACTATGAAACACTTTCCAACTTCAATGCAATTTCATTTAAACATCTTTAAAATGCAATACATTCCTCGGTAATAGTTTAAAACTTATTACAATACTGCATTAATTTATTATATTTGAAAACTTATCGAAAAAAATGAACTTCATTCAAATGACGGCATTGAAATATAAATTGCCTGGTTTAAACATCTCTAAAACGCGATACATTCCTCGGTAATATTTTTTAAGTTATCAAAATATTACGATAATTTATTATATTTGAAACCTTATTCGAAAAAAACTAAAATTCATTCAAATGACGTCATAGAAAAAATAACACGCTTGGCTCTCTATAAAAGCAGCATTTCATTCATAAATATTTTCCCATTCATTTCATTCATAACAATACTATAGTAATTTATTTTATTTAAATATTAAGACCCTGAAGCTACAAGTAATTAAACTCTATGCTTAAAACTTCATCGAAAAAAATCGTCCTTCTTTCTGTAAAATCAATGAATATTTTATTCATATCAGCTATGCGGTCTCCATGAGCTAAATAATTTTGCGTTAAAGAAATACAGCGAAGTTCTTATACAGCTCATTTTACATATTTTGCTGTTTACATATTACATAAGTGAAAAATAGGCTTCGTTGTAGAAATAATCAAATTTGGATGCTCATTTAAACTCAAATATATTACAATTGCGTTGTTTCAGTACGTAGTTGCACAGAATTTAAGCAAAAATAAAGTGGTTTTGGGACGGATACAACACTCAATATGAATTAAAAAGAAATTTAAAAATCACGATTTTGAGACGAGATGGATGCCATATTTCATTTTGAAGTGGGTCACGTGATCTTTTCATATCATTGTCACGTGATCGCTTCATATAAGAGGTATAATTATTATTTTAAATTTTATTTAAAAAACTACTGAATATATTTTGCTGAATTTTTTTATATATTTAATAGAACAAGTTGAATATTACCTAAAATTTTCGAAGCAATTTGTGAATTTTAAATCCGCTTAAAAAATGTTTGATAAATTAGGTCCCATAGGGCTCAATGCATTTAATTTTTTCAACCCGGGTTCAATCCAAAACTAATTGGGTTATATTATTTATTTATATTCTCATAGGTCCTACAGATCGTCTGAACAACATACTAAAATTTTATTTTGATTAAATCATTTTTACGGCAGTTATCGTGCTAACGGGAAGACAGACAGACAGAATGAACAAAGTCATAAACACTTTGTTGTAAAATGTTAATAATAAAAGATATATAAATAATATATATATAAATAATAAATTGTGATTCAATTTCTTTAATATAATACAAACAAACAAACAGACATTATTTTTATATTTAAATGATCAATGAGTTACATATATATATATAGTTCACTTCTTTCAATCAGTGCATAATATATTTTATTAACTACATATTAACCTCCTCATATGGGGGGGGTTTAAAGTTTTTAACGAATTCCCTCCTGTCAATCTCTCTGCACTTCTTGAATCCTAAAATCCATTGATACACGAAAGCCATGCACTTGTACCAATCAATATTATTAATTACCATACAAAACGTACCTAACCCACGAACATCGGAAATCGGCATATTTTGAATCTAACATATTGAATTTATAATTTCCAGAAAGTCACGGGATTCATTATAAATTAAATTTAATTTTTAGATATTTGGATTCTTGCCAATTTGGCGACATTTCACCCAAAGTTACCAAGCTGACAATTTCTCACCAAGTTTATCGCCAAGCATGACAGACAGACGGCGATAAAAGCGTTTATCATAAAGATCTTTGAAGTACAGCTTTCAATATATAATAATTTTAATAATACAAAAGGAAGCATAAGGTTGGGAAGTCTGTATTGATGGACACCAAAATGATAAAATCAATTTAAAGAGTTATGATCACAATAAATCCAATGCCAGAAAAGTTTTATATCAGAAATTTAATGCCAAAGTATATAAGCTTTCATGTATTGTTAAGTTGTTTTTTCTCATTCGATTTCATACTAAAAATGACATGAGGCACAAGAAATGCTATTTTCCAGAATTTATTCCAATTATTTCCCTTTCAAGTTATTTACGATGAAAAATTTCTTATTCAAGCTATTTGTTACTGGAATAAGAATTTCAGTTTATTTCAACGACAAAGGTTGTCAACGATAAAGGCCTGGAATAATTTACCAGTGGTTCCCAAAGTAGGGTCCTTGGACCCCTTGGGTTCAGTGACAATCTTTAAAGAGATCTGCGAATAGAAAAATAAAATCGGCGCTGGTTCTAGTCCGATGGAGACGACAAGGTTTTGCGTGAATAATATTTTGTAGAATAAAACTTAACTTTTGTAACATGGAAAAAAAGTAATTTAATGCAATATCTGATTATATGCACTTAAGGGGCTTTCAAGACGCCCAGGCGGTGAAGTGGATAGCGTCTTCGGCTGCTGTCTTGTGGGCTCGGGTTCGAATCCTGAATAAGGCATAGATGTTTCTCGAGGATGAAGTCAGTCTTCCGCCTTCTGGGTCCTCGTCTAAATGTGAAGCTGCACCCCCTCCGACCTTCGTCAGTGATGCATTCTTGCAATAAAAACTTTGTTCTCTCGTCTTGTGTGTCTTTCTTCGTTCTTTCCTGCTTCCTGCGTCACTGGTCCTGAATCGGCTTCGCCGAAACAGGAGGTCATCAGTAACGACAACAGGGACTTTTAAAGAGCTGCAAATTCTTACTTATTCTTTATAGATACTATTTTAGTGAAGTTATAAGCATTACAAAATTGAAAAACGTAAAATTTTCATTCTTATTCAACTTAACGAGACGTTTATTCGAAAACCATAAAAGCTTTTTTTAAAACATAAATATAGATTTAGAAACTTAATTTCTTCAGAGATATTTTTGTCGCTTACTATTTATATATCGATTTTTAACACTTTACAGCAAAGTTGAAAAATGTTTATGACTTTGTTCATTCTGTCTGTCTGTCTGTCTGTCTGTCCGTTAGCACGGTAACTGCCGTAAAAATGACTTAATCGAAATGAAATTTTAGTATGTTGTTCAGACGGTCTGTAGGACCTATGGGAATATAAATGAATAATATTACTCAATTAGTTTTGGATTGAACCCCGGTTGAAAAAATGAAATATATTGAGCCCTATGGGACTTAATGTTTCAAACATTTTTTAAGTGGATTTCAAATTCACAAATTGCTTCGAAAATTTTAGGTACTATTCAAATTGTTCCATAAAATATATAAAATATTCAGCTAAATATATTCAGAGAGAGAGAGAGAGAGAGTACTTTTTTAAATTAACATTAAAATAATAATAACACCTCTTATATGAAGTGATCACGTGACCATGATATGAAAATATCACGTGACCCACTTCAAAATGATATATGGCATCCCACTTGTCTCGAAATCGTGATTTTTAAAGTTCCTTTTAATTCATATTGAGTGTTGCATCCGTCCTAAAACTACTTTATTTTTGCTTAAATTCGGTGCATTTACATACTGAAACAACGCAATTACAATATATTTGAGTTTAAATACTCATCCAAATTTGATTATTTCTGCAACGATGCCTATTTTTCACCTATGTAAAATGTAAACAGCAAAATATGTAGAATGAGTTGTATTAGAATTGCTGTATTTCTTTAACGCAAAATCATTTAGTTCATGGAGTCTGTGTAGCTGATATGAATGAAATATTCATTGATTTTATAAAGAGAAAGACGATTTTTTTCGAAGAAGTTTTACGCATGAGTTTAATTTCTTGTTGCTCCATGGTCTTAGTTTTTAAATAAAATAAATTATTATAGTATTGTGATGAATGACATGAATGGGAAATTATTTATGAATGAAATGCTGCTTTTATAGAGACAGCCAGGCGTGTTATTTTTTCTATGGCGTGATTTGAATGAATTTTAGTTGTTTTCGATGAAGTTTTCAAATATAATAAATTAGCGTAGTATTATGATAATTCTAAAATTATTACCGAGGAATGTATCACATTTTAGAGATGTTTAAACCAGGCAATTTATATTTCAATGCCGTCATTTGAATGAAGTTCATTTTTTTTATGAAGGTTTAAGTTTTCAAATATAATAAATTAATGTAGTATTGTGATAAGTTTTAAAATATTACCAAGGAATGTATTGCATTTTAGACATGTTTAAATATAATTGCATTGAAGTTGGAAAGTGTTTCATAATCAATGCTTTAAGCATGATTGATCTTTCTTGTTTGTAGTTTTGAATATGATTCGATTGCGCGTATGAAAAATAAATAATAACCTCGGTTGGACAGTTGTTTTATAAAGTTTGCTTTCGTAAAAGTAGAGCTAGATCCAAAATCCAAATAAATATACTTGTTAAACTTTTAAAGAGCTACACATTATTATTGATTATTTATTATTTAAAGCTTGCTCTTTTATTTTTTAAGATATAAGAATTACAAATTCGAAAAATGAAAAATTTTTAAACTTCTTCAATTTGACAAGACGATTACTCGAAAACTATAAGAACATTTTTAGTAATGAATAGACATTTTAATACTAACCTTTTAGTACACGTTTTTGACATTTACTATTTATATCAATCTTTTATGATTTACTATATATTTCCTGTGAAATTTAAAAACATGAAAAGAAAAATACTCGCTGGCAGGGCTACATTTTTAAGTTTTTTGTTCAAAAGTTAATATTTTTGTTAAGTTAATGTTCAAAATATAGAAATATTGAAATTATTGTTATACATGCATCATCTGGACCTGATTTCCGCCTAAATAAGAATATTGCTTACAATTTTATCTATTAGGTTCTATTGGGTGATAAGTGTACAAATTGTTTAGATTTTTCCGCAGGAAAACTTCAACTGCACGTGTTATTCAAATCAACGGGAAAAATGCTTTACAAGAGATTAATATTTTTCATTTGCATTTGGAACAACTGTATTTACGGTTGCGGGTATATTTACCAGTGACAAATGATCTTGACGTGTGAATACTGAAGCAATATATTAATGAACTTTCAAGTAACACATGCCTTTCACCACCAGAAAAATATCTTAAAAATTAGTTTTTAAATATTTATTTCTCAAGAATGGCTGACTATTAATAAAGCTTAGATAATGACTGATATGTAGGATTTTATGATTTTGAATATTTTATTGGAATACCGGAATGTTGTTTAAGTGTATACAAACATAAATTCATAAAAGCAGTAAACTAATTTAAGTTCTTTTTTCAAGGAATTATTTCGTGATGTCTACACGTTGATTTTTTTCTCAGGATTTTTGTTAATTTAAAGGCATTTTTTCAGGGCGTCTTGTTGTTTTAAGTCATTTTTTGTTATTTTTGAGACTTTACTTCACATTATTTCGTTAATATAACTGGTTTTAGACAAAATGCAAAAAATTAGGTTTCACTTCTTGTTTATTATTTGTTTTATTTTATAGGTCATGTGTTGGTTAGTTAAATAATTTTAAATAAAATGTCAAATGCCGCAGCAATAATTAGCAAATTAAACTATATTTTTTAGATAATTTTCGTTTTATTCATGCACTTATTTTTCAGTTTTGAATTAATTTTGCATAAAAATATTAGGACATAAAAATATCAATCAGAATATTTTAGGTCATATTTTTGTTTTATAGAGTATTTTTCAGTTTCTTGGGTCACAAATGCATTTTTAATGTACTTTCTAGCAAGTTTTAGGTCATATAGATCCTAGCCTTACTGATATGGATTCTATATCAAATTTCGGAGTGAGTAAAGATATTTACTAAAGATTTCTACCCCAGGTTCTGAAGTTGCCATTTCAAAATTCAAAAATTCTATTGCAAGGGATGTACTATAGATGTAAGATGGAGCTTAGATAATGACTAAAATGGATTCAGAATTAAATTCTGGAGGTGAAATTAGGGTTCAATAAGGATTTCCACTACTGGTTCAATTTTCACTTTTTTTCAAATTTTTTCTTGAAACATTGAATTTTAAAGATTAGCTATAGACAGAACTTAGATGATGGCTGATATGAATTTAACATTAAATTTAACAGGAAATGGGGTTTTTCGGAAGATTTCAAAATCTGTTTTTAACACTTTCCAACATAGTTACAAAGTGTTTATGAATCTGTTCATTCTGTCTGTCTGTCTGTCCGTTCGCACTATAACTGCGAAAAAATGACTTTACCAAAATTAAATTTTAGTATGTTGTTGAGACGGTCTGTGGGACATATGGGAATGTAAATGAATAAATCACCTAATTAGTTTTGGATTTTACCCGAGTTGAAAAAATGAAATACATTAACCCCATAAAATTTTTCAAACTTTTTTTAAGCTGAGTCAAATTTTACAAAATGCTTTAAAAATTTTAGGAAATATTCAAATTATCACGTAAAGTGTGTAAAAAATATTTCATCAAAATATGTTAAGTAGTTTTATGAATAAAAATTAAAACAATAATTGCAGCCTTATAATGTGAATAGATCATGTGACTCATTGCAAAATAAAATAAAGCATTTATTTTTTTCGCTTAGTGAAAATCGTGATTTTTAAGGAACTATTATATCTATATTTAGTGTTCCATCCATCCTAATATCGCTTTATTTTTGCATATCATCTATGTATCTAAATTCTGTGCTTAAGCAATGGCAATAATTTTTATTTTAAGTGTTCACTAAACTTACAAAGCCTAATTTTAACTTATGCAGAATGTAAGCAAATCAACGATTGTAAGATGAATTGTATAAAAATAGCTGAATTTTTTAACGCAAAATTATTTAACCCTGGAGTCGAGAATATAAGTGATATGAATGAAATATTCATGAATTTTACATTGAGAAGCATACGATTTTATAGCCTTGTTCTTTTTGATGAAGTTTTCAATTTCCAAGTAAAATAAATTATTTTAGTACTGTGATAATGTAAAAATATCAGCGCTGAATGTATCTCTGTTTAGAGATGTTTAAATCAAATTGCATTTCAGTCGATTTAAAAGCTTTCCTTGAAATATCAATTTTTCAGGATTGGCTATAATTAGACCCTGAGTGATGACTGTTTCAGCATTGAAATCAGAGGGTATACGAGAGGGGCCACAAAGGATTTTCATTTCCCTTTGTGAATATGTTACTTCCGGTTTTTCTACGAAATAAGTATGTAAAAAAAAAGTAATGGTTGACAGTTCCGTCAAAAATAAAGTGTTCTGCCACCATTTGTCACACTTTGAATGCAAATTTGTCCTTCATAAATTTATTGTTTATATTCCTTATTATATAATAGATAAAGCATTAAACACTTAAAAAATTAACTGTCGTGTGGATCAACTCGACTTCCTCATAGAATTCAATTTTCTTTTTTACATTTTACAAGAAAAATTTGAATAGCGGGTCAAAATTATTACAACTATAGCGTGTTACCCTTCACTTTAGAGATCTTTAAAAGATATTTTGATTGATACGATACTTGATATTGTACTCCCGGATGGTAACTTGCCACCCAAGGGAGGATGTGGGGGGGGGAGCAATGACGTTACGAACGAAAAAGTATATCGTGACTATTTTTAACAAAAATCATTTAAATCATTATGTCTCGTGATCATAAAACCATAATAAACCCTTTTATGCATGATTATGTTAGAGTTTATCCTATGCTGCCTTGTTATAAAAATATGAAATTTCGAAGTTTTCGCTCGAATTTAAAAAAAAAAAATTCTTTCTAATTGGGTTTTTTATGACCGTATACAAAGTGTCGTTAAAATCCATTAATATTTGTCGCTGCTATCGTTTATACAAGGAATCGACCACAGATATCAGACAGACAGACATCACTCCAAAAAAAGTCAAATCCTGATCAAGAGGTCTTAAAACATACATTGGCATCAAAATTTCGAAATCGAAAATTTTCATGAAAACATTATGCTATTTCAATACGTATGAGAAAAGGAAAATCATAATGTAACGCTTAGTTTAAATTTACTAAGTCTATATTTGTTACATTAGCAGCAGTTGATTTTCCTTAATGTGAGCAGCAGTTGACATGTTAATTTTTCTTCTCGCATTCTGTACTGCCTAAATATAACTTTTATCGCACAAAATATGTGTTATTATGTAAATTTTTTTTTTATTATTAGCAATTTTAAAGCACTTATGGAGATTCATTTGGAGATTTAACGTACTTGGAAGCGTCACAAGCTCTCAGAATACCCCAAAACATATATCTCAAGAATTGTTCAGTTTACAATAATGTGATAATATTTATTCGATTTGCTATGACTATTATGTACTAGAAAACGTCCTTTGATATGTTTTATAAACGTTCTTATAATGAATGAACGAATGGCTTAAGGAAATTATTATTTGTTTCGGAACAGTGTTGAAGACCCAGACCGTCCGACTCGTCCTGAGGACTTGAGTATCTATTTGGACGGCAGGAGAACAGTGTGTAATATCTAAAGGAACAGTGTGTGGAAACCCCAGGCCGTCCGACTCATCTAGAGGACTTGAGTAACTATTTGGACGACCGGGATAAAGGAACAGTGTGTAATATCTAAAGGAGCTGATGTTTAATTTTAAAATTTGGATTAGCAATCAATATTTTTTATATCGTAATTTTGAGATCAGGGACGTTTTCAAAACACGAAAAGTATATATGTTTTAAGAATTCGCGAAAATCTGCCTATTGCTAGTACATATTCTCTGTTTGCTTAAAAGATAATTTTTAGGTTTTTACGATGGTGTTAATATAGACACTCAATTCTAATATTTTTAATTGCTAAGAAATCGATATGTGCAAAAATTGCTCAAAATCGTGTTAAAACATAAAATAACTACGAAAACAATCAGAATAAAAAAAAAATCTCGCTGAGGCGCATCGTCTTGTGTCCTGAAATACATGGGTACCAAATTTCGCGGCTTAGCAACGCTTAAATTGTTTGTTACAGAAGGCACAAATAGCAGGAAAGATTTCACTTATTATTTTAGATTTATTATTAATTAATATACTTAAGAATATTAATATTTTGTGGCAACATTTTTTATATTATTTTAATTATATGAAAATCTAATCATTACACGGAGACGTATAAATAAAAACAACCAAATTTCATGAAATGTTGTCTGATTTTTTTGAGCAGCACGAACAGATACATTAACTGCATAGACTCCCCCCCCACACACACAAAGAAAGGTCGTTTTAAAAATAGTTTATTCGTATTCTAGAGTATCCAAAACGTGCAAATTTGTAGAAAAAAACCTGTAGCTCCAATTTTTCCATTGTAATATATTATCTATGTATTGTGTGTATTACAGAAAGCAAAAGTAGCAGACAGGTTAAAACGTACGAATCAAAACTTATTCAATCCCAAAAAATGTTATATTACCATTTTTCGCAGAGCTTTTCGCCTTCTGCCTTCATGATTTAATAGTGTTTCTCATCGTAAAAGAGATTGATAACTATTCTCCTGATTTCGTTTCATTTACAGTACCTCTGAGTTATTTTCGATTAAAAATTCATTATTCAAGCCATTCATTCTGCGCAGGAATCAGAAGTTTTCAACTCCAGCGACTTTAAATGATAAGAAGTGTGAAAGTAAAAGAGTTGGAATAAGCTATAGTATAACGATCGCAAAAAAAAATTCGGAGTAACATTTTTAAAACTTTAACCAATAACTTTCGGCTGAATAATTTTCGTACAGTAAAAGAAATATAAATGTTTATTTTTTTTAAATGTAGACAATGGCTGATATATATATATATATATATATATATATATATATATATATATATATATATATATATTGGTTACTTTGCTTTGTATTGGTACCGTGAGCGTTTGCCTAGGCTGGAAAAGCAGCTTTAAACGGGAGGGGGAGTCGCAATCCTTCTTTTCTTGGATTACATTCTGCTTCGGAGTATAGAGCGGCTTGGCGCCTTTTCCTAAGTAGTGCCTTTGATTTTTGTGGATATGCATAGGAATTCTATTTGAATTAGTTTACTGGCTTTTATATGATATATATATATATATATATATACATATATACAGCACATGTACCACATATCTTCATTTTTGGGTTTGACATTATTTCTATTGCTATTCAAGAATTTTTAAACTAATATTATGTTAAAGGTTTAAAATTTGATGTATAAACTCAAATAATAGACTTATTAAAAACATATTTTATAAGGATAAAACGCAGCTGTATAATTTTCAATTCAGATTATAATCTATTTCAGCATATTATATTTTTATTTCAGAATTTTACGAGCCATTTTATACAAGGCCTATTACACACACACATATATATATATATGTATATTTCAATATATAACTCAATCGATATTGCATAACCTTTTCACAAATATGAATACACAAAGCGATATTTTAGCAACTGGCAAAAAAGAAAATAAAAATGCTTGTGCTCCGTAAGTGGATATGAATAGTACATACCACAGATCGACAACCAGTTACCCAATTCAGTGTGAAGACAATGTGATAGATACAATACGCTATAGGGTATTTAGATTTCAAACCTGCCAAAAAAAAAACTGTGAAACTTGCCCCAATGTGTTACCAAATCAAGTCAACTACGATAAGAAATCACTTACTTCCTGTAAAGTTTTTAGATGTGTGGCAGCAGCCGACTCTGCTCCTGCCAAAAACATCGATCGAAAATGATAGGAACATGAACCCGAATTATAAGTTCGGAGAGGAAACAAGCTTTTGCTCTAACCTTATAACGTCGGTCTTGTAAACACCGGGTCCCTGGTTCGGGACTGGCAACATCAAAACCCTACAATGATGACCCTGGACGTACGAGCACGCAACCTTCACTCTCACCATCTCAACACGAGATGGCAGCACCACACGGAGCCAGAGGCGCTACCACACCCTTCCTGGTTGACCACGACTGACGTCACGCCCGAGGTACGACACAACTCCCGGCCTTTCCGCCCCTTGACTGAGTTTCGGATGGAGACACGGGGGTTTTCTGGGCGAACCCCTCCTCGCCGAAATTCGACCGGAACTTCTCATCAGGTGCTGGAGTGTGTGGTATCAGCCCACTCTGCTCCTGCCAAAAACATCAATCGAAGATGATAGGTACATGAACCCGAATTATAAGTTCGGAGAGGAAGCTAACTTTTGCTAGCTAACCTTATAATGTCGGCCTTGTAAACAACTGGTCCCTGGTTCGGAACTGGCAACATCAAGACCCTACAGATGCATTTACAAGCTTCAATGTTCTGTCTGCCAGATGACATATGTGGCACATATTAAATGTACATCGCGATAACATAAAACATTATGATAAAAATCGCAATTTCAGTATGGACATTTTTACAAACATGATTTTGATTCAGTTATTATTTCAATTTTGGATATAATTCCCAATTCATCTGACAGAATTTACTATGAAAACAAACACATTTTAAAGCATAATACTGCATTTCCTGTTGGACAAAATCAAATTGTTAATAATAGTTAAAAATGATTAATTCAATGCTTAATTTAAAAATCCAACAGTATATATTTTGTTGCTTCCTCATTCTCACAAAACCACACGCACTCAGAGGGAAATATACAAAACCAAGCAATCTATTAACTTAGACTTCAAGTCTCAACTAAATAATCTCTCTACACTTTTTGAATCTAATTATGATTGGATAAAAATCAGAAACTGGATATTTTCCATCAAAAAACAACATTTAAATAAACTTTATTTTTCACTCATAGATCTTAATAGATTAACACTTCGGACACATTGTTTTTTACTTTTATTAACAAGAGCAAGACTTCTAGGTGTTCAACTCACACTTTCACACCAAAAACAAAAAACCAACGAATCTTATTGTGTTATCAATTACTCAAATCCTATTTCTAATTCTTTAAACTTTACACAAATTTTTGAAAAATTCAAATCCTTTTCTTCCTATTAAAAATGTTAATATAATAAAAGCATATAAATATCCAGTACCAGCAGGACGTAAAATATACAACTACAATCTTTTATCAAAACAGTTGAACAATTCTGTATCTTGTTCGTGTACTGAATCATGTTATCAAAGTTTTATTGACCAACATGATGGACAAACACCGGAAATCACCGAAAATCTCAATCTATTTAAGGAATCATATCTCAAACAGTTTCTCAGCTATGGATTTAAATACAGACTACCACTACTATAAACAGAAAATAATACAAGCTTTTGATAGTGATCTAGATAAATATATATATAAACTATCAAGAAAATACCACTGCCCCTTTGAAGCCTTTAAGAGCTGGTAAGTACAAGTCATCTGGCATGTAAAACAATAGATTCAGCAATTTCCTATACCATAATATACTCATAATTACCAAGACATCTTTAAAGCGATTAAGTTACTAAAAGATAAATGTGTAATCACTTATGTTGATAAGACATCAAATAATTATGCGTTTATTAAAAAAAAAATATTTGAACGTACTCAAACTGCAGCTCAGTAACTCAACATCATTAATTCCTATGTCTCCTATTCACACTAATATACACATTAATATCACTATTACAAGTAAACAAATTATTGCTTGCTAAAATCTTCTTAAACAAAAATACAATCTTAATTTTTCTTACCTGATACTCATACCTAAATTTCATAAATCACCAATTTCTGTTAGAACTGTTACTATAAGATTTACTTCATACACCATTGCTGCTGACAAACAACTTCTAATTATACTAAATGAAATTTATAATCATTTTACTACAGAACAAACACATATAATCAAAAATACTTTAGAACTGATTAATCACCTAAAACAACTCCCTTACATACATGATAGTAAAACTTTTGATTTCAAAGACCTCTTTAATAACAGTGATATTAATGATTTATATAAAGTCATACTAAATTTATATGAACAAATTTCTCAATCAAAAAACATCTCTTTTCCAAAATTCAAAACATTATTAAAATTTATTCTGTTCAAACAGTATCTATCTCAAGGAAATTGCATACACAAATTAAATAAGGAAATACCACACGGAGGAAACTCATCCACAATACTGCGGCCAACCTTTTTATCTACATTTTTACAAAATTCATTTTTTACTTTCAACAGTCATATCATGTACAGATTTATTGATGATCTAATTATTATTAGAATTACTAATGAAGCACCAGTATTAAACTTCGGACAATTAGTTGTAGATAAGTGGTATCCACCTAATCTGCAACTAATTGAACATGTATATACATCAAAATGGATCAATTGTCTAGACGTTAGTTTAAAAATCCAAAATGCAGACACATTAAAAATTAAAATATATGGCAAAATAGGAACATATAATTTCAAAGTAAATAAACTGCAACATTATTCATCCAATCTATCTAAATCAGTATAAAAATATTATTAAAAACCAGTTATTAAGAATAAAAATGTTACGTACACCATGTTACAAAGAACATCATTTTAAATTCATAAACACCACTATCCAAAATACCTACCTGCCAAACCTTATTTTTTCATTTATTAAAACACATTTTAATTTTAAATTTAAAACTTTGCTCGAATTACAGCAACATATTGACAGGTCCATCTCAATACATCTCTCATACTCACTTTCACATCTCTCTACTCTCTACCTCTCTACTCCCCATCTCTCTCATCCATCTCTACTACCTTTGACAGGTTGCAATCTTAGTATATAGAAGTAACTGTAACCTGTTTTGAGTTAAAATGCTTAGTCAGTATCACGTAATCTGCACTATAAGCAGCACAAGGGGTAATTTCATTTATAATATTTTATTATTATACCTTTTCATTACATTGTACTCTCCTATAAATATATAGCCACACACTGGTATGTTTGATATTATATTTGATTTCTTATATATATATTTGATCCAATTTATATTTTCTTCTACTTCGGGTTATGTGCATTATTTTTGTAATACAATTTACAGTAATGCACACAGAAACGTAGAATCCGCATTAACGAAACAGGTATGGCCCTTGATAAAGTAGATGGTTTCGAAAATACTTTTCACTTTTTTCATTTTATTCAATTTAAAAAAAAAAAAAAAAAATGGGGGCCAGAAAAGGACTAGCTCCACGAGCAAAACAATGTTTCTGTTTTGCAACTTTTCATCTTACACACATTCCTTGCATTCGCCTCATGTATGTTTATACAGGGAACAAGGGGATTAGTACCTTA